>CM044448.1:100469101-100481215 GCA_024363595.1 Xenopus borealis | reverse complement strand
TGTGCCTTTATATGGTCACAGAACAACCCCTCAGTGACTTCTAATATCCTTATAATTTAAAGTAGGGGTATATTATCTCTTATTATACACGAGTGATACTCAGAGTTCCCTGCAGTCTTGTGCCTTATATATATGGTCATAAAACCCTCAGTGATATCTAATTTCCTTATTTACAGTAGGGGGTACATTATCCCTTATTATACATGAGCAGGGTTGGGCTGGGCCAGCAGGACACCAGGAAAAAACCTGGTGGGCCCTGGTTTTTTGGGCCCTGGCGGCCAAGACCTGCTCCCAGGATTCCATCTAAGCTCCCTCCCTGAACACTAACATGACAGATAAAGGTAAACATGCACACACATGCATGTGCACAGGGAGGGGCTGGCGGGGAGAAGACTTTGCGGCTGAGGGGCTTGGGGGATGGTGCAGAGACCCTGAGGCTGCAGGCCCGGGGGATACAGAAGTGGTTGTGTGGCCATAGTTTGCCAAATCATGTGAATTGTCAAATTATGACCGTGTGTTTATATTTAAAGGGCAAGGAAAGGCAAAGAAATAAAATCCCATTTTTACTTTCTTGAATGAAAAAGAAATCTATCTCCAATACACTTCAATTGAAAAATGTGTACTGTTTTTATAATAAACCTGACTGTATGCAGTGAAATTCTCCCTTCATTTAGTGCTGTGGATAGGAATTGTCAAACGGTCCCTAACTTTAGGCAGGGAATCAATCATACTTATGAACAGCAGGGGGAGCATCTGCCTTACTTACCAGCCATTCAGAACTCAAGCAGTTTTGTTTTTTGATCATTTATGATGATCCCTAAGCTTAACCCAGATCACACTGAGCATGTGCACAGTCTTGGTCTTGCAGAGATGTATAACAAAGTTACAAGATGACAGCCCCCTGTGGCCAACTTTGAAAGCATAAATCATTTGTTTGATTAGGCTTGTGGTGCAGTAAGTTCATGTTTATGTTTAGTATACAAAATACAGCATTTCTAGCCTTATTCTATTATAGACTTTCCTTGCCCTTTAATATTTCTATCTGTAGAATTTATTAAAATTCACTTTTAATGAAAATATTTTAATAGAAAGCACAATGTTCTAATATGATGTAGACAGTGACATTTGTTGCTGCGCTTAGGGTGGTGACATTTTGACCATGCCCATTTTGTGACCACACCCCCTAATTACCATGTTCATTTTCCAAAATTTGACAGGTTATAAAAGTTTGAACATATGTCTGTGTTTTGCTAATGAAGGTGAATTGCCCTTCAAGCTGTGAGTCTAACTTTTCCCAAGAGACCTTTTATCTTATATTGTTACGATTAACTAGAAATTGTTACAAAAGTGTCTTATCTGCTGCTGTGGCTGTTCTGGACTCTCTACCAAAAGCCAATTAAGTTAGAAACTTTGTCTTTTTCTGGCTGTTCAGTGCAGAGAAAAACGGGTCTTTCCCAGTACAAATGAGGGACTGCAGGTTGAGCTGTCAAAAGAGGGACTGTCCCTCTAAAAATGGGAAAAATTGTGAAGTTGATTTAATTTCCCCCCTGTTAGATGTTGGAACAGACATTCCCCTGACACTCTACTGGACTAACAGCAATCCAAGCAATGTCTGAGGAATCTGTGTCTTCCAAATTTCAACATTTAGATCAGGAATGTGCAACAGGCAGACCTCCAAACTGTGGGGCCGGATTTCCCCTGACGGTGCCTGGAGGCCAGAGTCCTCCATCGGATCACCCCACAGGATCACCCACATGTGCATCCTTTTCATACGGGAGCACAAGCACCTAGAAAATTATTCTTGTGGCTGGCAGCATGCCGTTCCTTGATTTATGCCACCCTAGGCACAGGCCTTTGTGGCCTTGCACCAAATCTGAACCTGACAAACTGTTGCGAGGTGGGAGGTGATCTTGAGATCCATATATACTAGTGCAGGGATGTTCACTTGCCCCTCCCCTTGTGTGCCCAAATGAAAGTCAGCCTGCTGTGATTTCTTACCTTATGTAAACTTTACAAGGTATCAATACTGAGATTAACTGGTCCCTGCATTGTTCACACCCCAGACCCAGACTGAAACTGCCCACATTGTTCACCTGTTCACACTTTAGACAAACTGTCGGAGCATTGTGTCACTGTGTGTAGCACAGTATGAACTGTCCATCTTACAGTTTGATAGGTCTCCCTGTCTGTTGCTCTGTTCTGCCTGCCTGATGCTCCCTGTGTGCCATACTCTCAGGCCTGGATTTATGGTGAGGCCACAAAGGCCTGGGGCTATGGCGGCAAAATTTTAGAAGGAGCATGCCGCCCAGCCCCATTTGGAACACATTGGGAGTTCCTCAGTGCTATGGAGCATGCAGACAGGCTTGCTGGACTCCTGTGCAGTGGGTGGGGTGCGTGTGCTGAAGGTGGGCACTAGGACCCTGAGGCCTCTGGGCACCATGGACAGAAAGACAGCCCTACCTACTCTGCTTGCCCTATGCTCCCTGTGTGTGTCATACTCTGCCTGCCCTATGTTCCCTGTGTGTGTCATACTCTGCCTTCCCTATGCTACCTGTGTGTGTGCCATACTCTGCCTGTCCTATGCTCCCTGTGTGTGCCATGCTCTGCCTTCCCTATGCTCCCTGTGTGTCATACTCTACCTTCCCTATGCTCCCTGTGTGTGCCATACTCTGCCTTCCTTATGCTCCCTGTGTGTGTCATACTCTGCCTGCTCTATACTCCCTGTGTGTGTCATACTCTGCCTTCCCTATGCTCCCTGTGTGTCATAAACTTCCCTCCCTATGCTCCCTGTGTGTGCCATGCTCTGCCTTCCCTATGCTCCCTGTGTGTGCCATACTCTGCCTGTCCTATGCTCCCTGGGTGTGCCATACTCTGCCTTTCCTATGCTCCCTGTGTGTGTCATACTCTGCCTTCCCTATGCTCCCTGTGTGTGCCATACTCTGCCTGCCATATGCTTTCTGTGTACCATATTCTGCCTGCCCTATGCTCCCTGTGTGTGCCATAATCTGCCTGCCCTATGCTCACTGTGTGCCATACTGTGCCTGCCCTATGCTCCTTGTGTCTGCCATACTTTGCCTGACCTATGCTCCCTGTGCGTGTCATACTTTGCTTGCCCTATGCTCCTTGTGCATGTCATACTGTGCTTGCCCTACTCTGTACCATGTGGGACATGAGCCTGGTAAGGTTTGTTGTTGTTGTTAGGGGTCCCTAAGGTGTTTTATCAGTTTAATACACAGGGGAGGAGGCGGCATATGGATTTAAGTGTATGTTCACGGCATATTTAAGGTTATGAAACATTTTTCACATATGCGTGATATCACTGCAGTGAGCAGCAACCATTTGGTTTTTTTTTTGTGTGTTACCACCATTAATGTGGACATGGTCTTAAAAGTTCTTGAGATAACATGGGTGTAGTTTAAATGGGTCTGATTTAAAGGGGTTTGGCCAACGCATTATCAGCCTTCCACCACATAAACCAGAAAAATTAAATAATGGAATGTAACTGAAAAAGGTCTTTATTTCTGGGGAACAATCTGAAAACAACTGAAATGTTTGGAAAGTGAACAATCCTAGGCTGTTTGTAGCAACACAGGGTATTTAAAGGAAAACGCAGCAATGAGCACTCAAATTACAAGTACCAATCACAGTGGATTAAATTTCCCAATGGCAAGAGCCATAACCATGAGCCTAAAGGCGGCCATAGATATAACAATCTGTCTTAGAAAAGGTCTTTCCAAAAAAAGATTGTTTGTTGCAATACATGTGTGTACAGGCAGAAACAATAGAATTCTACCTGTGTCTGACTATTCAACACTAACAATGTGCCTTCAAAGAAGCCCAATCAAAATTTTCCGTCCAGCCCGATTAGCCGACTATCATATATCGGTCGGCTCGTTTCCCACAATACACGCACCAAATATTGCACGAAAATTAGTTTGGTACAATATTATCTGTGCGTCTATGGCCACCTTATGGCCAAAACAGAGACGTGGGTGCCATCTTGGTGCTCTCAATGGGAGGAACAAATCAAAACAACCGACACTTTATAACAAAAGCAATGTTAGAACAAAACTTCATACATATACACAAAAAAAATATTTAAAGTGAAAAGAAAAATACAAATCATCAAGATGTGAAAGGAAACGATACATTTAGTCGAAAATCAGTAATAACTGGTTACATCATATTCATGCGTAAGTGAAATCTAGTGGCTAGAGTATAAATCCATTTAGTTTCTGACAGGAGTCACTTCTTAATTATAGCTCCTCTCTCTGATCCAAAACTACTCTCTCTATGCTCCAGGTAGTAAGATATCCCAGGTTTATTGGAAAACATGTGTGGAAATGTTTAACCACATTAGTCTCAATATTGTTTTTAATATCATTAATATGTTCCCATTGGGGCAAATTCACTAAAGCGCAAAAATGCGATAGCGTTGCCTTCGCCGACGTTCGCAACACTTCGCCAGCGCTACGCAAATTCACTAAGATGTGAATTTGCGCTCAGGGCGGCGAACGGTAGCAAAGTTGTGCTACCGTTACTTTGCCAGGCAAAGCGCATTTACGCTAGTGATGCTTAATTTGCATATGGCGCAAACTTAAGCGTATAATAGAGGTGTATGTTACAGCCACTACATTCCACTACACAAGCCCAGGAAACCTTTAATAAATAAAATAAAGTTGTCCTATTGACCTACATGTGCCCCCTGTATAGTTGAGTTGCCATATGTTAGGAAATGTAGGGGGGAAGGAGGGTAACCCCAAAACAATTTTCGCTTTTTTTCAGACTATCACCCTACAAAAGGTAAAAGACGCTAGCGTTTTTTGGGACTAACTCCTATCTACTGTATTGAACTTGGCCAGGTCTGACCTGGTGAAGTAACTTCTAGCGTAAGAGGTAACGTTCAGTAAAATGTTCATCTTAGTGAATAAGCGTAGTTACACATCTTTGTCAGCGCGCAACTTCGCATGGCGTAAGGGTGCGAAGTTGCGTAAGTCGATGTCCTTCGCTAGCGAATTTTCGCCAGGGACACTGTTAGTGTATTGACAAGTAGTACATTTTTGAGTCCCACATTTTTTTCTGGTGGGTGTGGTTTATACTAGGAGATAAGATGTTTTGGATCTCCTAGACACAAAACGACATCCCTCTTGTAGGATTCTGTCCTCAGTATGACTAAATTTCTCTTAAAGGAACAGTAACACCAAAAAAATGTTTTAAAGTAATGAAAATGTCATGTGCTCTTGCCTTGCACTGGTACAACTGGTGTGTTTGCTTCAGAAACACTACTATAGTTCATATAAACAAGCTACTATGCAATGACAGACACTGAAAAAAAGGCTTTATGGCACAGGTTAAATAGTGGATAACAGATAACACCATTAGTTTCAACAGAGCTTATCTGCAGTGTAACCTGAGCCTTTTCTCCTTTGAATGGCTGCCCCCATGACTACACAGCAGCTTGTTTATATGAACTATAGTAGTATTTATCTGTTATCTACTGTGTATCCTGTGCTTGAATGGCTGCCCCCATGGCTACACAGCAGTTTGTTTATATAAACTATAGTAGTGTTTCTGAAGCAAACACACCAGTTTAACCAGTGCATGGCAACAATACAATTGTTTTAAAAGTCAGATTTAAAGTCAGAAAACTGGGAACTAAAGATCAAGATGTACGACCCTGCAAAAACACTTTCAGGGTCTGTCACAAACAAGTTACACTGGCAACTCATATTTTCTGCAGTTGGTGGCTCTGGAGTTGCTATCTATACAGCAGAACCTGTAGTTGCGCGGGGAGCTCGGGCAAGAGTGGGACGTGGACAGTTTGGGGCTACTGTATCATAGTCCCCCTCCCCGACCCATCTTTTACCTGCAAAATAGCGCGGGGCCAATCGAGGACTGTTGATGCTGAACCCCCTCAGTAGATTTTTTGGTGGGGAGACCCGACGCTACCAAGTTATGCCACTAGTTGGTGGTCTGTTTTTTGAAGCCCTTTACCAACTAGGGGTCGTCACTAATTATCCAGCAGAAAATGAAGTTGGTTTGTAATATAAGCTGATGCTACAGGGCTGATTATTAAATTCTGATGCTAGTTGCACTGGTTTCTGTGCTGCCATGTAGTAATTATCTGTATTAATGACCCATGCTGATCACGATACCCCCACCAGACACATCCCTCCCTGCAGGGAATACAAAGAGGGGATCCGGAGAAAGAATATTCACAGGCCCCAGTGATGGCAGCCCCAGCATGCTACAGTATTTTCACTTTCAACTAAGGATCAACGGCATTCCAGTCCTGCATGGTAACAACACCCACGCACATCCACTGCTCCTGACACACTCCCACTTCCAGTCTCCCAGCCACACCCATGTCTGGAAACCACCACCCTACACTGTCTGTCTCCCAACCTGCTTCCGTCATTAATTTCTTTCTTCTGCCAACAGGAGCGAGGGGTTTGAAAGAGCTGGTCTGTGGCCCTCTTGATACCCCCCATGACTTGGCCACTTGTTCTACAATTACACTATCTGCAGCAAATGCAGGTTTCTCTCAGCAGCCGCGCAAGTGTGGCTTCCCTGAACACAATGGTGCACCTTGTTCTTTCACTTCTACAATGGTATTGACACTAGAGAGTCAGAAAATGTGAGCCAGGGTAATACATGAAGGCTGAGGCCTCTGCCAGAGAGGAAACACAACTTAAAGGGAAACTGTCATGCAGGATTGTATTTAGATCCGATGCTGCCCTAGGCATCGGACCTAAACACGCCCCCTACGTCCCGGAAAGTGACGTCACTTCAGCACTGACTCGGCCCCTCTACCCCTTACCCCCCCCAGCTCTGTCACCGGATTTCAATAGGAAATCCGTGGCACCCGAGGGCCGCCCTCACAATCCTGGTACCCTAGCCACAGGCCCTCGGGTGCCTATATAGAAATACGGCCCTGCTGTCATGGAAAAACATGTTTTTTTTCAAAACAAGTTAGTTAATAGTGCTACTCCAGCATAATTCTGAACTGAAATCCAATTCTCAAAAGAGCAAACAGATGTTTTTATATTCAATTTTGAAATCTGACATGGGGAAAGACATATTGTCAGTTTCCCAGCTGCCCCCAGTCATGTGACTTGTGCTCTGATAAACTTCAGTCACTCTTTACTGCTGTGCTACAAGTTGGAGTGGTGGGTATCCTAACAACAGAACAATGGGAAGGTAAACAGATAACTTTCTAACAGCTGCCTGGTAGATCTAAGAACAGCACTCAATAGTAAAATCCAGGTCCCACTGCGACACGTTCAGTTACATTGAGTAGGAGAAACAACAGCCTGCCAGAAAGCACATGACCAGGCAAAATTACCTGACATGGTGCCTACACTCCAATAATTATAAAAAAAAAATACACTTGCTGGTTCAGGAATGAAATTGTATATTGTAGAGTGAATTATTTGCAGTCTGATTTGGAAATAAAACCTAAACCATAAAAATTGTGACAGAATCCCTTTAAATCAGGGATGGAAGTGCAACCTTCAAGGCCCTGGTCATCAGATTGAAATCCCAGTGCCTACTGCTTTCCTTATTTAATTATAGGGGTTGTTCACCTTAAATTATTTTTTTCTATGCTGTAGAGAGTGATATTCTGAGAAAATTTGCAGTTGGTCCTAATTTTTTCATTATTTGTGGTTTTTTAATTATTTAGCTGTTTGTTCGACAGCTCTCCAGTTTGGAATTTCAGCACCTATCTTGTTGCCAGGGTCTAAATGACCCTAGTAATGAGGCATTGGTTTCAATGAGAGACTGGAATATGAATGGGAGAGGCCTTTTTAGAAAAATAAGTAATAAAAAAGTTGCAATAACAATGAACTTTATGTAATAGGTGTCTTGGCTGCCAGGGTCAGTGACCCCCATTTGATAGCTGAAAAGAAAAAAAGGCAAATATTTCACAAACTGTACAAAATAAAAACTGAAGACCAATTGAACAGTTTCTACAAAAACTGGCCATTTTATAGTTTATAACATACTAAAAGTTAACTTAAAGGTGAGCTACCCCTTTAAACTGCAGGAGCATAGTTTATTGCAAACATAGAACCTTTCTTTGCTGTATATTTGAAGCGTTAATTGTGAGTATTTTAATTATAAGTAGAAGCCACCCTATTGCTCATCTCAGCAGAGTCATATGATCCAAATGAAAACGGTCACCTATTGGTATCAAGTGAAAGGGTTGTGTTATTCTTTGGCAGTGATAACAATCTGAGATTCAATCACCTTTTTGCCCTTTATGTATTTGCATTGACAAAAGGAGATCTGCTCAAGTGTGAATATCTGGCTGAAAGCCATTCCATATGTGATTCACGGGTTGTGAGGGGGGCCAACTTGAAGGGGAGTGGGCGGGGCTTGGGTTAATTATGGGTGGGATTTTGGAATAATGGAGTGGATCAGAAGTGATCATGAATGTACTGCCCACGTTTTTTTATTGGGATCCCATTATACTTGTTGGCAGGGTAACCAATGAATAAACATTTGGGACCCTACCAATTTAGTAGTATTGGTCCCTGGAATTTCTCTTGTAGAGGGGGCCACAATATTACCCAGTAGGAATCAGACTGGGATGCCAGGGGCCCACCAGAAAGCCTTAGGCTGAGGCCCTGCTTTCCAAACTATTTCTCCTCTTCCTCTACTCACTCAACCTCTTTATTCTCCAAGTCTCTTTTGTAGTATAATCTATTCTTTATCTATTTAGCCTCTTTGTTCCCATACAGAAATAGGGAATGACCTTGAAATAGGCCGAATGGTTGGACGCTAGAGGGCTCCCCGGGGGTTCTCCTGGTATCCCAGGGGGCCAGACCGACACTGTAACCAACATTAGAAGCATAATGGACTTCTGCAGAGGATTCCATTTACATCTGCACCATGCAGACACATTGATACACACCTCATGCAGAATGGAAAACAATGCATCTATATTATATATATATATATATAATATATATATATAACTGTGACTAGCAAGTGCTGATTCTGCAGAGTCATTGGCCAGAGACTATATTTTGTGCATCAGCTGTGGGTCTCCTGCAGTGTCAGGGAGCAACATAGCAATTCCCAGTTCCATTCATTAGATGCACACATATGAATATAAAGGCTGTTGCTATGAGTTTAAGGGGCATTATGTTTGGTGTTGCAGCTTGGGTTTCCACTTATACAGTATTTTACCGTCCTGGCTGGTAAAAATGATGGTTGAAACCAATGTTATTAATAGGGAAAAAAAGATAAATATATATATTTTTTTCTTTTTTTTCCTGAAAAGGTGGCAACCCTAATTGCAGCTTGGAGTTGCCACCTGGCTGGTATATTAATGAAAATGATGGTTGATCCCAATGTTATTAAAGGCATACTGTCATGGGACTTTTTTTTTTCAGAACGCATCAGTTAATAGTGCTGATCCAGCAGACTTCTGCACTGAAATCCATTTCTCAAAAGAGCAAACAGTTTTTATTATATTCAGTTTTGAAATCTGACATGGGGCTAGCCATTTTGTCAATTTCGAAGCTGCCCCTGGTCACTTGTGCCAGCACTTTAGGAGGGAACTGCTTTCTGGCAGGCTGTTGCTTTTTCTTCTCAATGTAACTAAAGGAGTCACAGTGGGACCTGGATTTTACTACTGAGTCCTGTTCTTAAGGTGGCCATAGACGCACAGATAATATCGTACAAAACAAATTTTCGTATGATATTCGGTGCGTGTATGGTGGGAAATGAGCCGACCGATATCGTCAGAAGATTAAGATATCGGTCGGCTGGTTGATCAGGCTGGACGGAAAATTTTGATCGGATGCCTTTGAAATCTCCCTGACATCGGCCATTGTTAGTGCTGAATCGTAAGATACAAGTAGAATTCTATTGTTTCTACCTGTATATCTGACGATTCAGCTCTACACGTGTGTGTTGAAACGAACAATCTTTCTTGGAAAGATCTTTTCCGAGAAATATCGTAATTGTTACGTCTATGGCCAGCTTTAGATCTACCAGGCAGCTGTTATCTTGTGTTAGGGAGCTGTTATCTGGTTACCTTCCCATTGTTCTTTTGTTAGGCTGCTGGGTGGGGGAAAGAGAGGGGGTGATATCACTCTAACTTGCAGTACAGCAGTAAAGAGTATTTGAAGTTTATCAGAGCACAAGTCACGTGACTTGGTGCAGCTGGGAGATTGACAATATGTCTAGCCCCATGTCTGATTTCAAAATGAAATGTAAAAAAATAAGTTTGCTCTTTTGAGAAATGGATTTCAGTGCAGAATTCTGCTTTTGCAGCACTATTAACTGATGCATTTTGTAAAAAAAAAATTAAAAAGTTCCCACGACAGTATCCCTTTGATGAATTAATATGTAAAGCTACATTACAGATAAATATATAGGAAGGCCAGTATTTTCTTTACTGAAAAGGTGGCAACCCTATTTGCAGCAGGGGTTAAAGGGATGATGCAGTAGCAGCAGGCAGTGACCATTGTGCAGCCCTAGTCTCTCTCTTTTCTACTCCTGTGTGTCTGTGTGTGTGTGTGTGTCTGTGTGTCTGTGTGTGTGAGTGTGTGTGTGAGTGTGTCTGTGCCAAACTGTCAGCTGATGGGACTGATCACCCAAGCGTGGCGCATGCAGCCAGATCATCTCTCCAGCCTCTCCCCTCCTTCCCATTCACAGCTTCTCCCACCCTCCCGATATAAGGACTCCCCAAGAACCCCCTGCCTTAAATATCCCTCAGAGGTGCCTGTTGGCCGCTGCCTGCGCCCGATCGTCCCGCCGCTTGCCGTGTGTGTGAGCAGAGGGCCATGCACGGGCAGGCAAATAGTCCTTTGTTTACATGCAATGGCTTACTCTGCGGAAGAAGGGCTGGGATTAGGCTGGGGGGAGGGGAGCTGTTTCTGATCTCTCACCAGCTGTTTCCCGCCTTGCAACAGACATCAGCTGCAAGCACACACACACACACTCACATACACTCGCATAGAGAGGCAGAGCACAAGGAGAGACAGACAGACGCCTCCCCCCGACTTGCTGGGATATCCTATACACCACTACACACACCATTGATCCTCATGCACACTGCAGCCGCCGCTGATCAATAAGCTTCATCGAGGATTCCATAGAGAGAAGAGGGGGGCGGGAGGGGCGCACGCTGGATTTTGGGCAGGGGACCTCCTGTGCTGCTGATTGACTGCTATGGAGTATTTCATGATGCCCGCGCAGAAAGTACCTTCCCTGCAGCACTTCAGGAAGACGGAGAAAGAAGTGATCGGGGGTCTGTGCAGGTAGGTGAGCGCATGGGCTGCGGATCAGGATCACCTTGTATTGCACAAGCAGGGGGAGCGTGGAAGGCCAGCTGGGTTCTACACACACACACACGGGGATCCCCCGTATTCTGCACCCCAGCAACAGCACACACGCAGGAGGGAAGGGGGGCAGCTACAAGTGCGAACTGGGGTTGGGGGGGAAATCTAGTGTTTTTTATTTAAAGGGCACGGGGTGGGGGGAGATTTGTCAGTTGCAAACAGACCCACGTGGTGCTGCTCCGGCCATGCTGCAGAACTGGGAGCAGCCAACAGGCACAACACTGGCACAAGTAGAGGGGTGGCTGCTCCGCTCCCCTCATCTGCTCCGCTCCCTGGCTGCCACTAGTAGGGATTTACCCCTGTGCTGGTGTCACTGTTGTACCTTCCTCTCTGCGCGCACACACCTCCTGGCCGCTCAGCTGATCTCCCACCATTACACGGCACGAGGGCTGGCGCGCAGCTGTACTAATCGTGGTGTTGTGAGGGTAGGGGTGCATTAATTACCCCTCCACGGTGATCACGTTGGGATTGTGCGTATGTAGATGTATAGCAAGGTTACGTTGTACTTGTACAGTATTTGCAGGCACACCCCTCCTCTCTGCTCACATGGGCTATTCTGCTACTGCTTTATTATGATGCCGACGAGTTTCCCCTGATATTCCCGAACTTTCCCGAAGGGAGTGTTTTTTTATTATTATTCAGCAGCTTCCAATGAATTAAATAGGGAGACCTTGCGCTCACTCGTTGCTGCAGGTTGTGCGCTACACGCCCCCTCACTGGTCTGGCCGCACTGCCCCCCCCCCCTTTTTTCCACACT
>CM044448.1:100427771-100441584 GCA_024363595.1 Xenopus borealis | reverse complement strand
TGGAAGCAAAACCAGCCTATTGGGTTTATTTCGTGTTTATATGATTTTCTAGTAGACTTAGGGCCGGAGGCGGGTCTGGTCAGTCGGGCGCCCTAGGCAACATACTGAAGCTCCAAATTGCCCATAGTTTCCTCCAGAGGCAAGTTCTGGCGACCTAGCGATATGTTGGTCATAGCACCAGCAATTTCAACTATTTCAAATGGAGAAGCATTTTTCCCCATCTGCCATTGCCCTAAAGGTATGGAGATCTAAACAGAAAGATCTGTTTTCCAGAAAACCCCCAGGTCCCAAACATTCTGAATAACAGGTCCCATACCTGTACAATCTGTTACAGCATGTCCTCACTCATGAGGGTTCTATGAATGTTAGCTGGCCCATATACTAACAATCTAATTTAAGTTGTTTTCACAAATCTCAAAAAAATTCTGGTTTTCCTACATTTAGAAAAAACTCGAGATTTATTTAGAGTTAAAACCACAAAAACCTCAAAAGTCAAAAGTTTGCCAAGTAAAGTCAAGGTGCTGTAGAAATCAATGGGAGCTGAGATCCTATTGGACTCCTTTAAATCAATTCGGACTTTTAGAGGTTTTCAGATTTTCTTCCAGCATCAATCAGCGCTTTTTTTCATTTGCACTTTTTACAATTAGATCTTTTCATACATCCAATTACAATTGTGTTTTTAGAGTTTGTGAGTTTATCGTGGTTTTCAAAACCTCTAAATCCACCAAAATAAGCCTCCATGTGACGGCCATTTTGAAAGATCGGCCTGTGTGTGATGAAAGGATACATTCGGGCCCTCTCCAACCCCTATAACTACATAATGCATTAAAGGAAAACTATACTACCAAACAATGGTGGTCTCAATATAAAAATACTCATATACTCAAATACTCATAAGTTTATATACCCTGGCAGAATTTATGATTTCTTAACCATTTTTCAGAGAATATGAATGATCACACAAAAACTTTTCTTTCACTCATGGTTAGTGGTTGGCTGAAGCCATTTATTGTCAAACAATTGTGTTTACTCTTTTTAAATCATAATCACTACACAACCAAATGACCCTGATCAAAAGTTTACATACCCCAGTTCTTAATACCGTGTATTGTCCCCTTTAACATCAATGACAGCTTGAAGTCTTTTGTGGTAGTTGTGGATGAGGCTCTTTATCTTCTCAGATGGTAAATCTGCCCATTCTTCCTGGCAAAAAGCCTCCAGTTCCCGTAAATTCTTGGGCTGTTTTGCATGAAATGCACGTTTAAGGCCACTCCAGAACCTTCACTTTATTTAGTTGTAGCCAATGACAGTTCAACTTGGCCTTGTGTTTTGGATAATTGTCATGTTGGAATGTCCAAGTACGTCCCAGTATTTTTTGATAACTTACTGCATTCTTTTTGCCATCAATTCTGACCAAATTCCCTGTGCCTTTGTAGCTCACACATCCCCAAAACATCAGCGATCCACCAGCATGTTTCACAGTAGGAATGTTGAACCTTTCATCATAGGCCTTGTTGACTCCTCTCCAAATGTAGAGTTTATGGTTGTGGCCAAAACGTTCAATTTTAGTCTCATCACTCCAAATGACTGTGCCAGAAGGTTTGAGGCTTGTCTCTGTGCTGTTTGGCATATTGTAAGTGGGATACTTTGTGTACTTTCTTCTGGCAACTCCACCATGCAGCCCATCTTTCTTCAAGTGCCTCCTTATTGTGCATCATGAAACAGCAACACCATATTTTTTCAGAGAGTCCTGTAGTTCACCTGAAGTTATTTGTGGGTTTTCCTTGCATAGCGAACAATTTTTCTGGCAGTTGTGGCTGAAATTTGAGTTGGTCTACCTGACTGTGGTTTGGTTTCAACAGAATCCCTAATTTTCCACTTCTTAATTAGAGACTGAACACTGCAGATTGGCATTCTCAATTCCTTTGATATTTTCTGATATCCCTTTCCTGTTTTATAGAGTTCAACTACCTTTTATAACAGATCCTTTTCACAATTCCTTTGCTTTCCCCATGACTTAGAATCCAAAAAACATGAGTGCAGCACTAGATGAAAGATGCAAGAGTCTGTCAGGAGTCCAGAAAGTCATTGACCTTTTATACATGCTTTTATTCTACATTGTTGCAAAGCAAAACCTTTTTGGTTCAATAGAAGTGTTGGTGTTGAACAAAACTTGCTATTAAGGCTTTCAAGTAAGCTAAAATCGATAAGGAAAAGGATATAGCAGCAAGCAGTAAAAAGAATCCAAATTTATTTTTTAAATATATTAATAGTAAAAAATTGAAACAAGAAGGGGTAGGACCTTTATTATCAGGGGGTCAGTTGGTTGATGTAAACAAGCAAAAAGCTCAGATTCTGAATGCATACTTTTCATCTGTCTACACAAACGAGGAAACAGCTAATGAAGGTTTCCTTATTAATAGTCCCAATTATAATAATACATATAATGATGCATGGTTCACACATGCTGAATTTCAAAAGAGACTAGAACATGTTAAGATAAACAAAGGTCCAGGGCCAGATGGGATTCATCCCAGGGTAATTAACGAGCTTAGCTCTGTGATTGCCAAACCTCTCTACTTAATTTTTCAAGATTCATTGAGGTCTGGCATGGTGCCGGGAGACTGGTGAATTGCTAATGTAGTGCCGCTATTCAAAAAGGTATCCCATTCTCTGCATCAAAACTATAGGCCAGTCAGTCTGACGTCGGTGGTAGGAAAGCTTTTCGAAGGGTTAATAAAGGATAGTATACTGGACTTCATAGCAAATAACAATACTATGAGTTTGTGCCAGCATGGTTTTATGCGTAATATATCTTGCCAGACTAACAATTTCATTTTATGAGAAGGTAAGCAGGGACCTCGATTCTGGGATGGCTGTGGATGTGATTTACTTATACTCCACTAAAGCATTTGATACAGTGCCACAAAGAAGGTTACTGGTTAAATTTAGGAATGTTTGCCTGGAACATAGTATTTGTAACTGGATAGAGAACTGGCTAAAAGATAGACTATAAAGAGTGGTGGTAAATGGAACATTTTCTAATTGGACCAGTGTTGTTAGTGGGGTACCGCAGGCTCTGTACTGGGTCCCTTGCTTTTCAACTTGTTTATTAATGACCTGGGTGTGGGCATTGAAAGTACGATTTCTATTTTTGCACATGATACTAAATTGTGCAGAGCTATAGTTTCCATGTAGGATGCTGCCACTTTGCAGAGAGATTTGTCTAAGTTGGGAAACTGGGCAGCAAACTGGAAAATGAGGTTCAATGTTGATAAATGCAAAGTTATGCACTTTGGCAAAAATAATATAAATGCAAGTTATACACTAAATGGCAGTGTGTTGGGAGTTTCCTTAAGTGAGAAGGATCTTGGGGTTTTTATAGATAACAAGTTGTCTAATTCTGGGCAGTGTCATTCTGTAGCTACTAAAGCAAATAGGGTTCTGTCCTGCATAAAAAATGGCATAAACTCAAGGGATGAAAACATAATTATGCCTCTTAATAGATCCCTAGTAAGGCCTCATCTGGAGTATGCAGTGCAGTTTTGGACTCCAGTCCTTAGGAGGGATGTAAATGAGCTGGAGAGAGTGCAGAGACTAAGTGCAACTAAACTGGTTAGAGGGATGGAAGACTTAAATTATGAGAGTAGACTGTCGAGGTTGGGGTTGTTTTCTCTGGAAAAAAGGCACTTGCGAGGGGACATGATTACACTTTACAAATACATTAGAGGACATTATAGACAAATATCAGGGGACCTTTTACCCATAAAGAGGATCACCAGAGGCCACCCCTTCAGACTAGAAGAAAAGGACTTTCATTTGAAGCAGCGTAGGTGGTTCTTCACAGTGAGGACAGTGAGGTTGTGGAATGCACTGCCGGGTGATGTTGTGATGCTGATTCTGTTGATGCTTTCAAAAGGGGTTTGGATGATTTTTTAGACAGACATAATATCAAAAGCTATTTTGACACTAAACTCTACAGTTAGTATAGCTATGGGCATATATGGTTTGTGTGAAAGAGTGTAGGGGTGTGTGTGTGTGTGGATGCTGGGTTTTAATTTGGAGGGGTTGAACTTGACCGACTTTGTCTTTTTTCAACCCAATTTAACTATGTAACCCCCTAAGTTTCATTCACACTTACTTACTGTTACCAGAGCTGCAGTATTTCTGGTCAGGTGATCTCTGATGCAGCACAGTGACCATCAAACAATGGTGGGTCAAGGGAAAAGATGTATAAGTGCAATATTTACTTAAAATATAGAAAATATAAATTAATAAAAATTAAAAAATATATAAAAGAACACAGAGTATACCACTCATCAGATCTTTAAAAAGTGTACTAATCTATAAACATGTGTATTGTAACAGATAAAGGGAGGCTTCTAATTTCATTATTTTAAAGCGTTACAACAGGTGGTACATTATTCCCTAAACATCCGTCTCCTCCTGCATGTGAGATGTTGTTTTGGCCTCTTTAGAATACAGTTTCATTTTAAAAGAGTCAAACTAATTGTGCCAGTGTACATACAAGGGATAATTTACACCCTGCTAGAAAGCTTAAGGATTTGACACTGTGGAGTTTCATGACCATACAAAGGCATGAGGCCAAAGGCCTAGGGTTGCCACCTGTCTGGTTTTCCAGGGTCTAAAAACTGCCTGTCTGTGTTTCAGCCTTGTGCAACCGGTCCAGAATTGGGCTAATCACAGCCTACTACTGATATCATAAAATCATGCTTGAACTTCAGAGCCCCCTAATATCATGACCCCTCCCACAATATAATTGGTTCTACTAAGTTCCTTACCTTGCCTTCTTTGTTCATTTGTTTTTTTTTGGAAGTTGACAAAGGTGGCAACCCAACACAGACCAAGTGCTTTCACACAGGCTAAGGAAGTTTGAGGCAGCGTCAAATGCAGATTTGTACCGTCCACTCCACCTTTGATATAAAAACAAGATCTCTGACTGCCGGCTCCATACATGCTCCAAGCAAGTCTTCTATTTGCTACTGAGCTGTGTTAAGGAAATTCAGTTCAATAACAGAAAGAACTCGCCTAGTCAATGTTGGACTGGGATCCCAGGGGCCCATCAGAAAACCTTTGACCATGGACCCACTTTCCAAACTATTATTCCTCCTCTCCTCACTCAACCTCTTTATTCTCCTAGTCTTTTATATGTAATTATACTCTATTATTTCATTATTAAGCCCCTTAAAGGAAAACTATACCCCCCAACAATGTAGGTCTCTATAAAAAGATATTGCATAAAACAGCTCATATGTAAAACTCTGCTGCATGAAAATAAACCATTTTCATAATAATTTACTTTTTTATCAGTATGTGCCATTGGGTAATCATAAATAGAAAATTGCCATTTTAAAGAATAAGGGCCGCCCCCTGTGATCGTAGGATTCACGGTGCACACAAACAAACTATACATGTTAGGTCACATTAGCCAATTAACAGAGTTTTGTCTTTTGCTTCCACACTTCTTCCTGTTACAGTTAGAGCTGCAGTATTTCTGGTCAGGTGATCTCTGAGGCAGCACACAGACCATCACTAAATGGTGGTTCAACACAAGTGATATAAAAGGGCAATATTTATATATATATATATATACCAGTTTGGTGAGATTCTGTATTATGCAACTTGATTTCATTGATTCCATGAAATAGGCCAACAAGTAAGAGGACCACTGACACCTAGGCCCATCGGGAGTTTTCCTGATATCCCAGTGGGCCAGTCCAACACTGTCTAGTTGCATGTAAGTGACAGTGGCAGATTAATGTGAAGCCCCTAGCCTACATAAACACGCACCAATTCTAGGCTACTGCTGGGTCTGGACATGTGCAGATCCACCTGAGCTTTCTACGCCTAATTGGGTTCAGCACATGATGTCGCTGGATCTGCACGGTTCAGGGCATATGCACCTTGCCTGCCTTCTTCTCCCAGTAAGTACACCCGACTGGATCCAGCAGCACAAACAAAAAGGAATATTAAAATAAAATAAAAGTAATAATTGAAAAAAATCTAGATGGGTCCTATATGGGCTATAGCCTAGGGGAGTCTGTGCAGAAATCAGCCCATGATAAAGGATAGGGGATTGAACTGTATTTTACAAAAAGTAATGTGACTTTTTAAATAATGCCCGTGAAGCTCCTGCATAGTCTAGGTGGACTTGCTAGTCCATGGGGGACTGTTTCCAGAACTATAATGCCGGATTATTGAGCTTCTTAAAAACAAATTCTGCAATTCTCTACTGATATAAACAGCCTCCATCTCTCTCTGACAACTGGTAGCTCTTGCAAACAGATAAATACAGGCTTAAAGTAAAGATCATGATGGACTGGGGGGGGGGTTGGGTCTTTGGGAACTTTTGCCCTGGGACCTATCCTTCATTCATATGGAGCAAACATAATATAAAGCTACTTAAAGAGACAGCTGGATACACAAACTTATAAATAAACGTGTTACGGACCATGTACAGCACCATGAGTAGACTGGTCTTGTGTGGTGTAAAAAGGTAATGGTGTGACAAGGGGGCCCAGCTGCCAAAGCTAGTGACAATTCTAGCTCAGGACACATTTGTAAATATTTCCTAGACTTTTTAATATTTCCCAGTAGCAATTTATCCACCATGGAAAACAAGCAAGCATTCAACCCAAATGTCAAGCATTCAGTCTAAATAACACTCAACATGCCTTAATACTATACCCAACCCCTACTTAAAGTTTACAATTGTCTGATGAGAATCTTGGGCAGTATCTGATTTGGATGCTTCCTTGTTCTCCAAGATACTTATGGAAATCTTGACTGAAGGCTACCAGTGTATTATTTGCATGAAAACCCAATACGAAGACCAATAAGGGTGAGATCAGGATAGCTGCAACAACATTGTCATATATTTGCAACCTTGTTATGAGATGGGTGCAGCCATGCTTACTTATAATGCCTTGCTCCCCTAACAACAAGCTCATACATTAAGGGGCAGATTTACTAAGCTCGGGTGAAGCATTCGAACGCAAAAAAAGTTGATTTTCAAAATGTTTTGGGCTAATTCGACCACTGAATGATTCGAATAAATCGTATGATTCGAATAAGAAAATCGTTTGACCATTCGATGGTCGACGTACTTGCCCTTTAAAGTTTTTTTTGCCAGATTAAACCTACCGAGTATATTTGCCTATGGGAAGCTCCCTTAGGCTTTTTCTAAGTTTTTTTTTCATCAAATAGAAATCATATGATTTTTCGAAAAAATCGTAGGAATCGTAAGTTTTTTTTCGTGAAATCGGATGAATTTGTACGATTTTTCCCGTGAAATTGTATTTCACTACGATTTTTCCCGTGAAATCAGATTTTAGTACGATTTTTTGTGAAATCGGATGATCGCTATTCGATCGTTCGATAGATTGAATAGCGGTAAAATCCTAAAAATTCGATTGCGTCTGATTTTACTTCAGGTAGATTTTTGAGGGTCGAATTCGAGGATTTTTAACCCTCGAAATTCGACCCTTGATAAATCTGCCCCTAAAGAGAAAAATTAAAAAAAAATAAAATAGGGAAATCACTTATATTGATATTAAAAGCTAGGTGCATAATGGAAATATCTCATTATATAAACTGAATTTCCTAGACATAGTCTACTAAACATTTTTTTTTCAATCCATTTACGGGATTTCTGTTTTAATCTGCGTTTCTTGAAATTGCATTTGACACAGGACTTGAAGCAATGGCTAAGAAAAGAAAGTCTTCAGGCATTTCTTTATAAAACCCAGATGTCTGCAGTGTTTGTTCGGAAATGCTGGCAGAGGAACCGACTGAAATCATCAGTAAAAGAGTTGTCCAGCCCTGGCAATTGTGAACCCTTACTTCATTGTAACTATATTTCAGCAGGGAAGATTTCATTCCAGTTTTGAATGCTGTTTTGGCAGATGAACTATCCCCTATGGCAGTGGTTACCAAACTGTGGGTTTGGACTCCCTAGGATGACCCAGTGCCTTAGCCAGAAGAGCCCAGACTGAATGCTATATAGAGAGATTTTCTGAAAAAAAAAAAAAATTTGCGACTTTCGGCGCATGCACAAGAGTTTGGCACCGGAAGATTCCTCCAACTGCGCATGTGCCCGAAAACGCAGCTCGATACAGGAAGAAGACCGAAGGAGTCAAGATGGCTGTGGTGAACTCCACTGGACAGGACCTGCAAGGAGGGGTAAGTAGAAAGTTAGGGGCATTTACACAGGGTACCAGGTAGGCCGGGGAGGAGGAGGGAGGGGGGGGCCTATTTAGGGTAGGGTTTTTTTAAAACGTGTTTGGTTCTCCTTTAAGGTGGCCATACAAAGGCAGATTAAAGCTGTCGATCCTTTAGACCAATTCAGCAGTTTATCTGCTCATGTGTGGGGGCTTCCAACAGGTCTGATATAGTTCTGGCAGGTTTGGGTTTTTAAAAAAATTTCCTGCAATCGAGGACTGCATCAGCTATTTGATGTGGTCCTAAGACCCGTCAGCACCAATTTCCTTTGTTATAATCTGATTGTTTGGTCCAAAGGTCCTGCCTTTAGTGGTCATATATCGAGTTAAAGGCGGATTCAACTCTAACATTAAAAAAATTCAATATGAATGTTTTACCTATACAGCCATTATTTGCACCAGTGTTGGTACCTGTAGCAACCACTCAGCAATTTAACGACAAGGAAAGGCAAAAAAATAAATAAAATCCCATTTTTACTTTCTTTAATGAAAAAGAAATCTATTTCCAATATACTTTGATTAAAAAAGTGTACTGTTTTTATAAGAAGCCTGACTGTGTTCAGTGAAATTCTCCCTTCATTTACTGCTATTTATAAGAATTGTCAGACAGTCCCTAAAGGTGGCCATAGACAGGGAGAGCCACTCGTTTGGCGATATCACCAAATGAGCGGATCTCCCCCTGATATGCCCACATTGAGGTGGGCGACATCGGCTGATCCGATCAGGTCATAATGGAGGTGATAGGGCCGGTCTGTCGGCAGCTTTTATCTGCCCCTGTGTGGGGGGCCTTAACTGCTGGGCAAGGAAACAATCACACTTACTTCCCAATCATGCAGGACTCCAGCAGCTTGCAGTCGGCAACTGTGTAGAGATTTGTTTTGGATTTTATTTTTGCCTTTACGTGGCTTTTACCGTTTGCAACTCCAGCTGCAGGGACAATGATCATGGAGTCAGATTTAAACAGATAAACTGGGATTCTATTTGGAGGATTATTTTGCTGCAGCCACTGGTTCTGCAGAGTTGGAGAAAGTTTGTATTAAACAATACAAAAACTATAAAATCCACATTAGATTACATGACAACACAGGACCCAGTGCAGTCTGTATATTCTGATTATTAATCAGTCTTGCTGTATCGGCTTCTGGCAGATATTATTTGACTTGTGCTGTTTTGATCATTTATGACGATCCCTAAGTTTAGCCCAGATCACACTGAGCATGTGCACAGTCTTGGTCTTGCAAAGATGTATAACAAAGTTACAAGATGACAGTCCCCTGTGACCAACTTTGAAAGCATAAATCATTTGTTTGATTAGGCTTGTGGTGCAGTAAGTTCATATTTATGTTTAGTATACAAAATACAGCATTTCTAGCCTTATTCTATTTTAGACTTTCCTTGTCCTTTAACTTTGAGCAGGAGTAGAGCTGGCAATAGAATGGATTGTCGGCTCATAGCATTTCTAAGGTGATGGAGCTCTCCAGGTCAAATGTGATTGTGAAGTACAGTTACAAAGAAGAGTCCACAATTCAGTCGCGAGCCAGTAGGCCATACACAGATATGTCTCCCTGTTGGTTGTCTCCCTGATCTAATCACCTCAAGTCCACATATATAGTCTGGAGCAGTGCCACAGCAGAGGGACTGGGGCAGGGTCCAGTGGACTTGAATCAGTACAACAGAAGCAGTTGTGAGGGGCAAGAGCAGACTCACTGTAACCATATACGGTATAGACACTGGTATGTGTTCATGTGACTCCTAGCGGATATCCAGGATATGAAACAATTACCTTCCAATTACCCGTTAAGCCAGTAACAGCTGGAATCAAATGTGCCGTAACCTTATTTGCATTCGTTATGGAAATGCTTCTCTTAGGAAAATGCCCTCTTATTATATGCAGTGCTGCATTGTTCCTCTTGTCCCTGTTGCAGTACAAGGGAAATGTTCTTTGTTTGTGCAGAACCTTTCAGATTTGCTTACTTCCAAGGCCAGGGATATTCAATGGAATGGCATTCTTCTGCAGATTGTCCATCTAGCATGTCAATATAGCAGCTCCCCTTCGGACATATCTATACTGATGCTTGGAGGGCTCAGTTGGGCAGTATAGTGGTGGATACTAACAAGATGATGGGTCCAGCACCTAGTGATACCACTTGTCAATGACAGGGCTGGATATCAACTTGGGGCAGTCTCAGGCTGGGCCACCAGCCCAGTGCAACTCACACGTATATAGTTATCTCCAATCTGTCCATTCACTTCCAGCAATCATATGTGTTGTTATCTGAGGCTCGTTCAGGCGTGTGTCCCATGTGTATATGAGCGAGTGCAATGCATGTTCCTAAAATGACTGTATATTTTATGTATGCAATTACTGTATATCATATAATGGCAGATACTGAACAGGATCTGTGTTAACGAAATTATTGAAGAAACAAATTGTAGGGTCGCCACCTGTTCGGTTTTGATCTGAACAGTTTGGTTCTTCTCAGGTCTCATCTGTCTGTTTGGTATTCAGCCTTGTGAAACCCCAAACAATAATTTGGCCAATAAATTTTTTTTAAAAAAATCGAAATATTATGCTACTTACCGTGATACAAGTTATTATCAAGCACAGTTTTTTTTACAGAAAGTAAAACCAAATCAGTTGAAAACGAGGAATTGGCATTGCTATATTTTAGAGCTTTTTGGATAACGGTTTTCTGTATAATAGATCGCATACGTTTAAGTAAAGCATTGGGCTGGCTCATCAGGCAGAATATAGACAGAACTTGGGTTGCCACCTGTCCTTTTTAAACAGAACATCCCAGTTTTTCAATGAACAGTCCAGTGTCTGTTAACTTCCATTTCAGAAAACTAAACAGACATTTAGTCATTTGCGAAAGCCCAGAGCTTTTAAACTTTATATTACAGACAAAATTTTTGCAGACCCGAAATTGACATCAGCAGACGTAACGTAACGTGCATGCACAGAACCTTTTCCTGGAACGATGTTGCGCATGCACACATCGTTCCACTGACGTCACTGTAATGTCCTGCGCATACACACATCGGATTTTAGCAGCAAATCTTCAGAAATTGGGGGAGTTCTTAAGAGACAGGAGACCAGGGGACAGAGCTTAAAATCTGGTAACACCAGGAATAATAGTGGGGGGTAATGATGACCCCCACTCCACAAAAGGTGGCAACTCTAACAAAGTGCACACCTCCCAACATTTGAAAAATGGAACTAGGGACAACAAGATCTGCCGCACATAATGCATCTACATTTTTTTGTACCATCCCCGTTCTATGGCCACACCCCCTAATTACCATGTTAATTTTACAAAATGTGGCAGGTTATGACACACATTTCTGGGAGTTTCATGTGTTCTAACCGTTTTGCTAATGAAGGTGAAATTGCCCTTGAAGCTGAGTCTCCGTTCTCCCAAGAGACCTGTTTATCTTAAATAGCTACATTTGTAACTTTGCTTATCTTAAATTTTTACACATGCGGAGTGTTCTGGGCTCTCTGCCAAAAAAGAGACTTATTTTAATGAAGTTTCAGAAACTGTATCTTTATCTAGTGTCAGTACTATATAGATACGATAGATATAGTGCTTCAAAAAGTACTGTTTAGAGTCCTATGAGTCCTAGGAAGTGTCTACTAGTCCCACCCATCTGTTCCACTTCCTGCTGCCACCTTTCCCAGGCTGTGAAGTGAAGCAGGTGGCACTCAGCAGACTGTAGGATAGGAACCAGCAGCTAGACTGACCTGATAGGGAACTGAAGCCTGTCTTTGCTTGTGTGACTGCAGGGCTGTCATTGGCTGTCTCCCCTCATCTGAAATTTGGACAGCTACTGTAGCAGATCTATAGGGAGCTCTATTAAAAGGGCCACTTTTAAAAGATATTTTTTTTTCAATTTTTAAAATTATGAAGCATGTTCACCCATCCTATATGTCTCCCTTAATGTATATTGAAAACCTGCTTAATACCATGGCTCCCTCCAAAGGCCTCTTCCCCATTCCAAATCGTACCAGTGGGGACCCCATAAATTGCCCCATTTTCTAAAAGGAGAATAGTACAACAGGGTTGGTAGGTGCCCTTTGTACAGTATCTGCCCATTGGTTTCGATGCCAATCTGGCTGACAACAAGGACCTCTTTACCTTTTGTATTGGTTTTATTGGTACTATTTATGTAAAATCTGTATGCTCAGTGACATGTCTTTAAATGAAATTCTCTCATGTTATGGGTTATTTTCTTTGTTTTCAAGCCATCACCTTCCAAGCTTGATAAAGGGCCAGAAGGGCCCGAAACGTTGCCTTGTAACACTTGAAGTAAAAATCAATTTTTTTCAAAATACCGGAGTGCTGCTGTCTTTTCGATATTGTGTCAAGTTGCCCTGGCAGAGGGTACGGCGTGCACCGGGGGCTGCAGAGAGCCTATTTGCCTACTCCAGAAGCACACATGAATTGAATCCATAACTACAGAGGAAGCAGACCCTGCCGCTGCAGGGGGGGCAGGAGGTATAGGGGCCCCAATAAGGCCCTAATTTGTATAGAATTTCAATAAATATTGGTAAAACAGGTGAACATCTAGACATTTTGGGGGCCTCAAAAATAATTTTCTGTGGGCCCAGTAATGCCTAGTTATGCCACTGGTTGGTTGCTTGACTTATTAAATCCTAGCAAACATACAAAAGATTCAATTTAAAGTCAACTATCTCTTTAAAGGTAAACTATACCCCTCAAACAATGTAGGCCTCTATAAAAAAGATATTGCATAAAAGAAAGATTTTTTTTTTAAATCTCCTGCATTTCCCCATTAAAAACCTGCCTAAGTTTATTCAGCCCTAAAAAATATTTTGGGGGCCCCACCTGTCCTTATTGTTTTATCCTGTCCCTCAATCGCATGTATGTATGGGATGACACATGGGCGTTAGTGATGGGCAACCATTTTGCTTCGCCCAAAAATTTGCAAAACTCCGAAAAAACTTGCTAAACAGCAAAATAATTTTGACCCGTGACAATTCTTACACGTGCGACAGCGAATTTTTGCAGCAGTTTCACTAAACAATTTGCAGGTGTTTGAATTGCGGAAATTCACTGCGAATCCATGGCTGGCAAATAAATTTGCCCATCACTAATGGGCATAGAAGAAAGGTACAGCCATATACACACTAAAGTGGGGTTTCTGGGAGTTGCAGCTGATGCACCAAAACTAGTAGCACCCATTAAATACAAAGTCTTTATTACCCAGACATGCCACTACAAAGCATGCATCCCATCCAGTGCAAATCCCATTGCAAACAGTCAGAACTGATGTTATGCAACCAGGACTTCAAACTTACACAGTAGTAGCGTCATCTACACCTAATATTAGTGGTGTTTATGTAAATATAATGCTTTGTATATGGCTACAGTTTTGTGTGGCTGCCCTGAATTCCTGACTAGGGTCACAAATGGTGAGATCTGTCTGTGTCAATGAGTTGTGACCACCTGTGTGACAGTTTGTGATGTGTGACAGTGTGTGTGTGTGACCACCGCACCCCTCACTGTCAGCTGTTGTATATATAGAGGAGCCAACCATCCCATATTTCT
>CM044448.1:100367596-100425483 GCA_024363595.1 Xenopus borealis | reverse complement strand
AAGTAAAAAAAAAAAAAACAGGGACTGTCCCAGGAAATTAGAAACACTTGGAAATTCTGGGTAGGACTGCAGTATAAGGTTTCGGGGGCTCTTTAGTACAAGTGCGTTACAGTTGTCCTTTCCCCTAACCCTGAACTGTATGCATTTTACATTCTCAGCAGAATGCTAATTAAATTCGTCAGATGGAACCGTAGGAACTGCGAGAAGGTGTTAAATGACGACTGCTTTCAGTTATGCAATAGGACTGTGGCTTTTCACTTCAATATCAAAGGGGTCACTGCATTCCCTTGTGGCAATGCCTTCCATAGAAATAACTTTGGAACATATAGGGGTAGATTATATTCAAATTTACATTTTTTTGGTGTAAAAATTCACACATTCGAATTTTAATCCCCCAATTTGAATGTGTGTTTTTTTATTTCTAATTCGGATATTCGCCACCTAAAACCTGCTGCGTTCATTAACTATTCAATGGCAGAGTTGAACCATTTCAATTTGCGAATTGCCTTCCTGACGTAGTTTTCATAGGGAAACGTTGATTCGAATCTTACAGGTCGGGACTATTTGATTATTATTTTTTTCTTAAATAACCGCCCATTAGAGTTGTGAGTATATTGGAATTTGTTAGAGTAAAAAAAGAAAATTCACATAAATTCGACATTTGCTAAATCTGCTCATAACAATACTTAGATTTTTTTTGTTCATTTTTGTGCTCTCTCAGTTTCCCTGTAATTGATTATATTATATTTTGTTCAAAAATAAAGCAGTGGTGCATTAAATGGTTTGTATAGTGCTTTATATCGCTGCATGGCAGACTCTTTAGAGAAAGGAATATTGAACATCTATTTGAAAAGAAAAGGCTTTCCAATCTGTCCATCTATACGTAAGCATTTTGTGCTTTGTCCTGCTTTGATTCATCCCCTTTACTATGGTTAGCTTGATTATTTTTGTGTTTTTATAGCACACTTTCTGTGTGTCCTCTGATCACATATATATTGTACAGGTCCGGGATCCATCATCCAAAAGCCTGTTATCCAGAAAGCTCGGAATTACATAATAGACTCCATTTTATCCAAATTTTCCACATTTTTAAAAATGATTACCTTTTTATCTGTAATAATAAAACAGTAGCTTGTACTTGATCTCAACTAAGATATAATTAATCCTTATTGAAGCCAGTTTATTTAATGTTTGCATACTTTTGTAGTAGACTTAAGATATGAAGATCCAAATGACAGAAAGATCAATTATCCGGAAACCCCCAGGTCCTGAGCATTCTGGATAACAGGTCGCATACCTGTACCTATTTCGTTAGGCCTTCTTGACAGGAATAGTTTTCCTTAGTTTGATGGCACATAATGTTGGTTGGGGCACTGTTACACCAAAAAAGTGGGTTCAAGAGCCTGAAGCTTTGTGATCTGGTCTATCAAGCTCAGAGCTCCAGGTCAACCCACAAGTGGTGATTGGTCTGTTCTAATTCATTCATATGCATTTTTTAGCTCTAGTAATGTTAAGGTTCATTAATGATGTCTGCCAGGGCCTGTACATATTGCCCATGATTAAGATTTTCCATTTCATAGTGCTGGGGTGAAGGTTGCAGGGGACATAATACTAGTAAGGCACATACTAAATTCGGCTAAGATCCCACCACATGTCTATGTGAAATTCCCCTGACAAATGGTCAGCAAGGTGGAAAGCATGAAGGCCCCTGGTAGAAATGAGATACTATTTCTGGGATTGCAGCACTTCAGGGGAATATCACAAACAAGTTTGGTACGTGATCCACAAAGATCTGAAATGTCATTGAACTGCTGCTATTTAATCTCAAAGAAAAAAAATAGAATTTTTCTGTGTCTACCCATGCCCTCAAAAATTTTATGAAATCAGATCTCCCTGGCTCTACTCAAACTGACCCTGAACTAATCCATCTCTGACTGCAGAGTTTTTCTTTCCTAGCACCTTTCTGCAGTACAACCAATCACAGACTTGTACCCTTTCAATGTCACCCACTGGGTCCTCTGGGCTTAGATTACAGAAGGCTGCACATACCACTCGGTCAATAACTATAGAACATAGACAGAAGGAATGAGACAGGACAGTTTCAAAGAAAGATTTATAGCCATTATTAGTGATTGCTGTAGTCTGTATTTAAAAGGATTAGAGAATGTAGAATGTGCCTGTCCAATGTGTGCTATTCTCTGCCTATCATATGCTCTGTGTGTGTGTGTGTGCCATACTCTGCCTGCCCTATGCTCCCTGTGTGTGCCATACTCTGCCTTCCCTATGCTCCATGTGTGTGCCATATTCTGGCTTCCCTATGTTCCTTGTGTGTGCCATACTCTGCCTTCCCTATTCTCCTTGTATGTGCCATACTCTGCCTGCCCTATGCTCCCTATGTGTGCCATACTCTGTCTGCCCTATGATCTGTGTGTGTACCATACTCTGCCTGCCTACTCTGTACCCTGTGGGATATGAGCCTGGTTTTTCTGGGGGTTTGTTAGCATTTGCAAATTTTTGTTAGGGGCCCCCAAGGTGTTTAATTGTGTGCTGAGGGGGTGCTGTGTTATCCACAGGGGAAGAGGTGGTATATTTATGGTATAGCTAAAGGTATGACATTTTTTGCAGTGAGCAGCCACCATTTGGTTTTTTTGGTGTGTTACCACCATTAATGCGGACATGGTCTTAAAAGTTCTTGTTATAACATGGGTGTTGTTTAAATGGGTGTGGTTTAAAAGGGGGAGTGGTAAATACATTATCAGCCCTCCACCACATAGGCCAGATAAATTCCTGCCCTTGTTACTACAGAAGTTGGGACAGCATTGGACTAGATTATTGATTAGTCTGGAGAAAATTGGGCTAAAAGAGTACTTATAAGTAGTGATTTGAAGAAGCCTATGATTCCTCACACAAGTGTATCACCAGTTCATCACCGCAAATGCTTAGTAGCACTTATGTCTTCATCAGCTCAAAATTTCTTATATATTATCATATGGAAAAAAAATCTTAAAATTGGTTGATAGAAAATGATAGTAAAAAAAGTTTTTAAAAAATGCTCTGATTCAATTTAAAAAGTGTCCTCTCGTCACCATGTTGCTTTTGAAGGATTTAATTTGGCCAATGGTAGGCACAGCTTTTTAACTCCCTATTGCCCCAGGCACAAAATGCACACTTGAGCGTCAGTGCATGTGCACAGAGCAGAAGGTGGAAAAGCAGAGTTTTCTCTGCCGCCAGAGTAAACGCTGTATCTGACATTGGCGTCTGAGAGGATACAGATTAAGTATATGACAGCTGATCATAATGGAAAGATGACGTACTCCAGTCGAGTAAAATGACAGATGCTAGAGGAAGTTATCATAGAGAGGCAGAAGTTGTGGCTAAAGGGGACTCAGGATCAGGCTTAGGGTAGCACCTGACAGTACTAGATTTAAATAAAGTTATGTATGATTTATATTTAGTGAACACTGTATTCATGTCAATCTTAGTATTCTGGGATGGGGGTTTCTTGGTGTACTCAACATTTGGCATCCATGACCCGATTTTCTGTAAGTGAGGAAGACATTTTCAGATGCTTTATTAAAAATGATTTATTGTTTGAGGAAAATTGTGTGTTTTCTTATGTATGTGTGTGGGGTTGTCTGAGCTCACTTCCATCAGTGACTATGGAATAGCAGTTGCCTTAGGCAGAATTGGTGACTATAGTAGTAGAGGGTATAAAAGCCCCTGGGTAGCAGTGGAATAATTGTCTCTGGGACAGGAGTGTGGCTGTGGGATAGCAGGTATAGTATTGAGAGATGATGCCTATAGTAACAGTGGATAATAGTCTCTGGGAAGGGAGTGTGGCTGTGGGATAGCAGGTATAGTAGGGAGAGATGGTGCCTATAGTAACAGTGGATAATAGTCTCTGGGAAGGGAGTGTGACTGTGGGATAGCAGGTATAGTAGGGAGAGATGGTGCCTATAGTAACAGTGGATAATAGTCTCTGGGAAGGGAGTGTGACTGTGGGATAGCAGGTATAGTAGGGAGAGATTGTGCCTATAGTAACAGTGGGGTAATAGTCTCTGGGAAGGGAGTGTGACTCTGGGATAGCAGGTATAGTAGGGAGAGATGGTGCCTATAGTAACAGTGGTATAGTAGTCTCTGGGAAGGGAGTGTGGCTGTGGGATAGCAGTTATAATAGGGAGTGATGGTGACTATAGTAGCAGTGGGTGAAATGGGAGGTTAAACAAGGTGAAATGGAGACCCTACTGTCTCCATTTCACCTTGTTTAACCTCCCATTTCACCCACTGCTACTATAGTCACCATCACTCCCTATTATAACTGCTATCCCACAGCCACACTCCCTTCCCAGAAAATTATCCCACTGCTGGCTGATCTGTAGCCCATCCGTTTTTGAAGTACATGTCCCAGCAGTCTCAAAGAGTCTTAGATTATGAGAAAGTTTATGTCACTATTTCTCAGATCAACCTGTGTGACACAGGATTGACTTCATCTCAGTAGTGTAGACGCTAAATTGATTTGCAACATATTTTGGTGCTTTAAGTGATAGGCGATTAGCTAAGCCTATCGGTTACATATTGGATTTCACTGATAAAGGGTTTGTGAGTGATTAGGTGTCAGGATCTTTGATTGAAGCTCATCTTTTGTGGCTATGGTTTTGTGGTAAATATAAGTCCATTATGTAGACTTATATCACCTTTCCTATGATTTTCCTGCGGTGGTGGTGCGGATCTCCCTAGATGGTGGGCACGTGTCAGCACAATACAATTCACACAAACATCATATTCCCTAGAGACGGGGAGCTTACCCCTTTTTTTGGACCACCTGTTCATCAAAGTTTCAGGGGGTTCTGAAGAAGGATCCTGACAAAGGGAGTATTGAGCATCCCTCCAGAAATATTGATGCACAATAAATTGTGATGATCCGATAGCAGACAGAGTGGCCTTTAATTGGCGTTACCTCCCCAAACATCATGGCGCATTACTTGTATTCAATCTCACACCCAAGGTTTAGTTAACGAACTTCAGGTTCAAATTAAACCTTTTGCCAAAGTATATTCTATATTTAGTTGATCCAGAGAAATGGCAATAAACTAATAGTAGAAGGTATAGAATAGAATTTGGGGTTGGGGTTATGGACCTATCTGACCTCTACTGTTTATTAGGTTATACTGGGAATTATATTATTTCCTATACATGATGGTCCCACCACTTTTGGATGATATATTACCTGTGAGAGACAGACACTTTTCTAACCACATGATTAATTATGTATGTAAGCTTATTCTGGATTGTTATAATTACCAGCCAATGTAGAGTGCCAGTTCTTTGTCACTCGTGTGTCTGGAAAGTCAGCCAACATTTCCTATAGACACGAAAGACTACAAGGATTTCCCATGACAGCATGGCTTCCTCATCTACAGTACCCAGCATGCCTGCAAAAGCTGACGGCCAATCAATAAGAAATTTATTACAACAGGGATTATTGAATGTAGGGAAGTAAGTCGAAAGGAATATATTTTCCACATGCTGTAGGGATACATCACTACCCATATATTCTCCTGAAACAGAAAACCAATAATGTCCTCGCTGGGTGGGCTTCAAAGGGGCTCTTTGACCTTTTGCAAAGAGCAAGCGTCAGATGTAAGTTTGAGAATTTCCGCATGCAGCTTCTGTTACAATAATACCCCGACTGTCTTTACTAGAGGTGGGGCCCAGGGCAAAACAGATCATCATAGTCACATTTTCATACGTAATTATATATAAATAAAGTTTTCCATCTATGGCTGCATCTATTGATATAGAGAGTTTGTGTTGCCATCATGTCCTACTGATACCATTTTACTTTACATTAATTTCTCCTGTGCTATTGTCATCCGGTGGTCAATAGTCAATAAAAAAAGATAGACCCTAAGAGTGGCACAGGTTAAAGGGGACCCCAATGCTTAATTCAAAGTTGTGAATTTAATAATGGTTCTCAAGGCTTGACTACCTGAATTACTTGGAGTGTCCAGTGACTACTAGTTATACTTTGATGTAGCAGGAGGTTGTAATCACTGACTCAATTAAACCTGTTGCATAATAGGTAAAATAATACAAGGGGGGTTCTGCTGGACTATCCCCTATTTATACCGAAATGCCAGGCTCAACATTTTCACTGTAAATGATTTTGAGCATCCAAAAGCAAACATGATGAATGGAAAGTCTGCAACTTCTCCCTCTCTGGCTGACTTGGCCATACCCTTGCTCGCCCTTGGTTAAATTTAGGCTGCTCTCTGCTCCCCCGGGCTCAGGATGCCTAGCAAATGATTCTAGTGAGCTGGCTAATAATGGAAACACTGCTGTAACCAGATACCTGACTGCTAAGCACTAGCACATCCCTATGCTCCAGTACCAGCTTCAGTTCTTCCCTCCTCTGTCCCTGCATGGTCAACGTGTCTTTATCCTGCAAACTCAACCCCCCCCTTACTACAGTCATATTTGCCCACAGCTGCTCTGTTCTCACACTGTCATACTGCACACTTGTGGGAACTAACTTTATCCTTTTAAGGTTATATTTCACTCTCTGCCTATATGTTCACTGTCAGTAACCAGCTGGGGCTTATTCTGGAGATGCTGAACCTTTTGGTGCTCCATAGTCTGTCCTTCCAGTACAGCAGATGTATTTTGACATCAACATTGAGTAGTTTGTGTCTCATGTGGGTTGGCAAAAAAAAACCTATGAACTAAATCTTATCTAATCTGGCCGAGATGCCCAAGCTGCAATTACAAGTTACAGTACATATTGACTTGTGAACAAACTACAATTAATGGATATAGAATTAATAGGACCATAGTTTGCCTTTTTCACTTCAAGCCCCACTTAGATACAGGTTTAGGAAATACTATTAATGTGTCGTTCATCTTCCCATTGTTTGAGATTTTAGCCTGAATGAATGGAACAATGGAGAGGCAGCCATATCATGTATGACTTCTCCTATGATATCCATCCATTTGGACCCCATGCTGATATGTTGCATCCATGTCTAGTTGATGGCTAGGGCCACCTTAACTGGCATTCAGTCTGAGCCCTCCTTGTCACTGTCCAAACCATCCCAGGGTGGCCACTGAAAATAACCTACAGCGTACGAGAAGATCTGTACATGGGAAGAACCATATACATGTACTAGTGTCTGCTTTAATAGTGGGGGGGGGGGGCTATGAGCTTAGCTCAAATAAGGTCACTTTTTGCCCTTTATTCACAGTTCTTGAAGTGTTCGGTCCATTGCCTATTCACATATTTAAAGGCTTTACAACTCGAACATTCAGTGAGGCAACTTTCCCACCAGTCTTACTGTAACCTTGTTGAATGACACCTGCTCTGGTTAGTGAGACATCTTCCGGTGAGCATTGCTGGTGACCAAGATAGCTCTTGTATTTAGCGGGGATCCCTGTCAGTGGATGGGAGTGGGATTGCCCTGTTGTGAAAGAGGTTGCCTCAGTGTTTATGAGTGACTCATTCTTAAAAGGGACATTCCACTCCACTATTTATTTACTGAATTTGTCCAAAATAATCATTTCCAGCAAAATGCACAAGCATTCTCCAGTGAGAATTGGCCTGCTCTCATATCAGTCTACCCTGTCCCACACTGGGTAGGATTTATATTTATAAATCCTACCCAGTGTGGGATTATAGTGAAAAAATGCCAGATGGTTGCAGAATAACTACAGTAGGAATCTCAACAGATAAAGAGTTGAATCAAGAACCCTTCCCTGTCCTTGAGGGACTACAGCATCCAGCATGCTTTAATCCTTAATAATAATAATAATAATAATAATGTTGGAGCATGCTGGAGTTTTTCAGAAACATGTAGGTAAAGGATGCCATGGACCCATGATCAAGTACCCTGGAGGTATGAAACGCATAAGGGCCTATGTAGATGTATGAATATTTTTAACTTTGACTAATAGACACCTTTTTAAACCTATTCTTTTGGCCGTGTGGAGTCCCAGATAACCCTATTTTTCTTGTTCTATATCCCGGTTAGCAGCTTCCTGAAGTTCAGGGTTTGGGGCTGGTGCACCTGGACCACATGATCTACTTGGTGAGATATTTACATTGACATTCTGGAGCACCTTCTTTTTCTTCTGCTGTAAAGGATGCTATGGGACAATGCTATGGAAGGTTTATCTAGGGTGGAATAGGTTGTCTTACTGGATACTGCCATCTGACCATGGAAATGTAACTACAAGACAATTATTGGCCTCTGGTTACAATGGCATTCCTTATTCAAAAGCTTTTTTTCCAGGCCAAGGTCGTCTCAGTGCATGTGATAGGCAGATGCAAATGTGGTCAAGGCATTCGGTTGCCAGTGGTCACTGGCAGTGGTGGCATTTTCCCTTTGGCAGTAAAAATTAGCCATGCTGTTGCAGCGTCTTCATAAGAAATAGATATGTTTCAGGGTTCCAGGATTCTGTCTTTAGTTTAAATACATTTCTGTTAACCCTACATCTCTAAAAAGTATCCCATCCAGGTCAGTTTATTAGCAGTCACCATCTTGATCTACCGTTGTCATCTTATCTTACTGTCCCAGTACCTTGTCCTGCTGCACCTGCTACTCCACAGCCTTTCTACAATATGTTTGCCCAGGGCAATTACCTCTTTGGCATTCCCCTATGGAAAGTCATAGCACCCCTCAAAAAATGTCCCTCCCCTCAAATACTGCATTAACTACAGGATGATGTTACTGTAGTGTGCTGAGGATGAGGGAACCCCCTCCTCCTTCTGGATATGAGCATCTGTTTTAATAACAGTAATTATGTAATAGGATATGTGGCACATCCCTTGCAAATGGCAAGAGGTCCCCACAGCTTGGCATATGTTAGATGTGCACTTGCTAAAGAAAGGGTATTCCCTCATGGTATTAGGTGGCATTTGTGATCAGAGCATGGCAAATGATAGCTATGGATGATCCCTAGCTAATGTGCAGTTGCAGTTGGATGTGGTAAGTATATCTGACCAACAGAATGGTACACTAACCCCATGTCATCAGTGAGATAATTATCCAGCCATGGCTTTTAAAATATCCTTTTAGACGTATCTCTGATGGAGAAAACTTGTTCTGGATCGGCACCTATCTGGGGAGTTGCTGACATGAAGAAGCAGCAATAAATGTGCACACCAGCACCCTTCCCTTGGAAGGCAATGGTATATCTAGCTCCTGATGGTTTTCACAAAGGGTTCTTGCGGACTGAACCTGACCATTTAGTGGTATGGGGTCCCATAATATCTGATGGTGTGCCAAGATATCTGTACAGTCTGTAGTATACACCAATATGCCTTGCTTTTGAGAAATTAGTACCTTAGTTAGACAAGGTTGTGAGAGCAACTATTATTATTATCAGGGTCGGACTGGGCCAGCGGGGCACTGGGAAAAAACCCGGTGGGCCTCCGACCCTTGTGGGCCCCCGCCGCCCAGGTCCGCACCTATATTGTTTTCTTGAGACAGAGGCCCCCCTTTGCTGGAGGTTTCGGAGAAACCTTATGCGCACTGACGCAGCACCGCGTGCATGTGTACTGATGCAGCGCTATGTGCATGCGCACTGACGTGGCGCGCCTGAGGCAGTGGCCCTTGTGGGCCCCCCCAGTCCGACCCTGATTATTATCCTGTATGTATCAAGTAGGCTGAACCAGATATTGTTTAACTATAATACACATACAGGTATGGGACCTGTTATCCAGAATGCTCTGGATCTGGGGTTTTCCAGACAACTGATTTTTCTGTAATTTGGATCTTTATACCTTAAATCTACTATAAATTAATGAAAACACTAAATATAGCCAACAGGCTGGTTTTGCTTCCAATAAGGATTAATTATAGCTTAGTTTGGATCAAATACATGCTACTATATTATTACTACAGAGAAAAAGGAAGCCATTTTTAAAGATTTGGATTATTCGGATATAATGGAGTCTATGGGAGATGGCCATTCCGTAATTCGGGAGCTTTCTAGATAACAGGTTCCCGGATAAGGGATCCCATACTTGTATATGGAATTGGAACACTTGTATGTCAGTCTCCCAGCTTTCATTCTACTGTCTATTATAATTCCCATCATCCTAGCACAGCCAAAGGCTTTGAGGTTGAAGCTCAGAACAGCAGTGTTTGTGCCATATTGAAATAAATGACAATCCTTTGTGAGATGGTCATAAATGTTTTCAGGACTAAGCAAATCACTTCATTTTAGTGCCGGCTAAAATGCTTGTAAATATTTTATTTGTTTCTTTGAAAGTCTGTAAAATGTCATCCTGTGCTATTAACGGCCGATACATGTGCACAAGGGGCACAAAGGGAAACCTTGCTAATGCAGGAGGTCATTTTATGGATAAGATTTATTGAGACAACTTGGCACGCTATATAAAAAGTTCCCCTGGGGTGCAGTCTCCTAGTCACGTATCTAAGACTTGTTCTTCTAACCCGACTGCTTCAACTGCTTGCTGGACGTAGATCATAAATTCTATGGCGCCAAATGTCAGGGACCTTATTGCTTGCACTGTAGAATCTACTTTTTTTGGGTTGCTGTCTGATCTATATAGGGCCGCTGGCAAAAAAAAAAAAAAGCAGGCGAGGGGATAATAACATGAACCATTAAAATAACTTAATGAAACTAGTTGCCAATTTCATGAAAATGTGAACGTTGACTCACACTGACATGAGGCTAATGACACTCTGTGTGACACAGTGTGAGCTTGTGAATCTAATGTCAGTGATTTAAAACGATAGATCGATCACCAGATGTGTTTAAATTAATTAAAAGGGGATCTGACTTTCGTCAGAAAGGATTTATGATTAGAAAATAAAGAGATATCGCCTTAATTAATTATGACGTATCTCAGAGAAATGACAATTAAAGGGCAAGGAAAGTATAATAGAATAAGGCTAGAAATGCTGTATTTTGTATACTAAACATAAACTTACTGCACCACAAGCCTAATCAAACAGATTTATGCTTTCAAAGTTGGCCACAGGGGGCTGTCATCTTGTAACTTTGTTATACATCTTTGCAAGACTAGACTACATACACATGCTCAGTGTGATCTGGGCTTCTTAGGGGTCGTCATAAATGATCAAAAAACAAAGCTGCTTGAGTTCTGCATGGCTGGTAAGTAAGGCAGGGGCTCCCCCTGCTGTTCATAAGTATGATTGTTTCCCTGTCAGAAGTTAGGGACCGTCTGACAATTCCTATCCACAGCAGTAAATGAAGGGAGAATTTCACTGCATACAGTCAGGTTTCTTATAAAAACGGTACACATTTTTAAATTAAAGTATATTGGAGATAGATTTCTTTTTTCATTAACGAAAGTAAAAATGGGATTTTATTTCTTTGCCTTTCCTTGCCCTTTAAATTATTACTCCTCTTAAAAATGAAAATTGTGTACCACCTATTATCAACAAAATTGATCCATATTCATAATTTCAAAATTAAAAATGATCTATAAAGTGCTCGAGGCTTTTAGACCCTAAACAATTATAAAGTGCTTTTGCAATAAATTAGTTAAAAATGATCTGATGATCTATCTCACTCATGTGCTGATATACAGTGTGTCAATAATTAATATCAATTGTACTTGCTTTCATTTATCAAACTAAATAGACTTGTGCTAATTGATTAAATAACTGAGGGAGCCCACAAAGGAGGAGAAAGTCAGAGGTACTGGGACTGTGGTCATAGGTTTTAACCTTATCTAGCTGATGTAAGACCTAGCTATCCTACAAAACCTAATGTCAAGTCATGATGCAGCTATGGAAAAGATGTTCTGCATGAGCTCTTGCCCCCTCATGGCGTAAACTGGGTACCAGGTATTTATATGGCAACATTCTGAGCTAGGACTATTGTGTATTTCATACATGCAAAGATGACCCTCTCCTAGGTGGAAAAATCGAACACGATAAGGCAAGTGGCCCATTTCTGCTTCCAATGCTCCACATATTTCTTCTAGGTCTCCACTGCACCCTCCAAAAATACATTAAAGTTGACCCCTTGTTCCTGCTATTTTTACAATTTCACCTGGTATTTGTGGTATGTGATTCTTGGGGGGGGGGGGGGGGGGTACATATGCAAGAGAACTTACATGTCTGTATCCCGCATTCTGAAACAATGAATATTTTAATTACCGCACACCTCCTTCCACTGATCTGCGTGGTGGTGCTGGTCCTCCGCTGACCTAGCCAGGTCTCCTTAACTGCTTTGTAGAAAGAAAAACGGTCCGCACACACCAATATTGCAGTCGGGGATAGTGCCCCTTTCTTTTAATGCCACCAGTTGTCAACGTTTCGGGGGGAACACAGCCTCCCTTCTTCAGGACCAAAAGAAGAAGGGAGGCTGTGTTCCCCCCGACACGTTGACAACTGGTGGCATTAAAAGAAAGGGGCACTATCCCCGACTGCAATATTGGTGTGTGCGGACCGTTTTTCTTTCTACAAAGCTGTATCCCGCATTCTCCCCTAAACTGGGCATACTATTTTTGTAGCAGGCACCTCCACGAATTGGTCTCCGATCCAGTCAATACTTTTAGCCAAGGAGGGTAAAGTAGAGTGTCCTACAGGCAGCAGATAAAATTCAAAAAACTTTATTTCAGACTATGTTTAAAACAATGAACAGGCATCATCATGAAACATATGTCCCGTTCTAGGACATGTGCAGTCACCTAATGCGTTTCATGCCTCATTCCGGCACTTTATCAGAACAGGCATCATCATGAAACATATGTCCTGTTCTAGGACAGGTGCAGTCACCTAACGCGTTTCATGCCTCATTTTGGCACTTTATCAGAGGTGAATTCAGGAGTTACTCTATGGGGCAGATTCACTAAGATCCGAAAATTTGCCAGCGTAGGCTTCGCTAGCGTTAGCCGCACTTCGCCAGGCGAATTTTCGCCAGCGCTACGCAAATCCACTAAAGTGCGAATTTACGGTCAGGTCGGCGAATGGTAGCGTAGTTGCGCTAGTTTTACTACGCTAGGCAGAGCGCTGTTATGCTAGCGAACCTAATTTGCATACGGCGGGAACTTTAACTTATAATAGAAGTATATGTTACAGCCATTACATTCCACTACACAAGCCCAGGAAACCTTTAATAAATAAAATAAAGTTGTCCTATTGCCCTACATGTCCCCCCCGTATAGTTGAGTTGCCATATGTTAGGAAATGTAGGGGGGAAGAAGGGTAACCCCCCAAAAATATTATCGATCTTTTTCAGACTATCACCCTCCTATGCTAAAATACGCCTATGGTCTGGCCAGGCGAAGTAACGTCTAATGTAAGTGCTAACATTGAGGAAAATGTTCATCTTAGTGAATTTGCGAAATTACGATACTTCGTCAGTGCGCAGCTTCGCCTGGCATAAGGGTGCGAAGTTGCGCAAGTCTATCTACTTCGCTAGCGAAAATTCGCCAGAGCCGGTGTTAGTGAATTTGCGAAGTTACGAAATGACGTCACGCTGGCGAATTAGCGCTAGCGTTAGACGCTTTGCACTTTAGTGAATCTGCCCCTATACCTTATATAGCAACATCAATTAAAATTGGTAATTGGTTAAAAAAAAACTCTGATGAAGTGCCAGAATGAGGCATGAAACGCGTCAGGTAACTGCACATGTCATAGAATAGAAAGTATGTTTCACTCAAAGACAACATTCTCAATGTTCTTCACATGGCCTTCTGCATCTTCATTTAATACCCACAGCAAAACTAAAAGCTTTCCTGTTTCATTAATCATCATTTATAGAACTTTCAATAATGATTGTTCACTTTTTCACTTGTCTTAGTGTCTCTTTCAGGCTATGCCAGAAGGGTATGAAAGGAGCTAAATCTGCATGAAGGGGATTTCTATGCACGCCTATAATTCTTTCTCCCAATGGCGAGTGTGTAATGAATGTAACTGTGAGGCGTCAGCCTTGACCCCATAGACATATTTTTCCCATAATTTCCCTGGGTCGAGCTGCGGAATGCCAGTGACGCAAAACCAGCAGAGGTGGTGACAGAATTTTCTGCATAAGTAAATGGGAACTAACCCGCAAGTAAAGCAGTCACTTGAGCAGGATAGGTGTAACTGTGTGTATAGGCTACATTAAGATGCCTGAGTGTATTAATTGCAGTCCGTGGCCCAGCTAATTGTCCTTGGTGGTATTTTATGCATGTTCACTTAGGAAAATGATAGCCAATCAGGAGCCAAAGCCATTGGTGAATGAAATCCAGACCCTGTAGGGATAATACATTGATGAACCTTCTTACTACTATATGGCATTGCTTCCTAAGAGTTTAGATCAGTGTTGGAACGTGGTGTTCGAGACCCACCAGGGGCTGCCACCTCAAGGTCCCACCACCCAAGCTACAGAGGCTCCCCACTCCCATCATGAAGCCACTCCCAGCATACCTTCTCCTCCTAACACATACCTCCTCTTCCTTGCTGCTGTAAATGTGTGACTGCTGCAATCTAACAGGCAGCAGGTCTGGGTTGGCAGCACCCATGAAGGCTAAGTTTGTTGGCTTGTTACCCACAAGAAGTCTTAGGTATTTATTCATCAAAATGTCACCTATCCAACGCTGGCTAAGTCCGTTACCCACAAGTAGTCTTGGGTATTTATTCAGCAACATGTCACCTATCCTAATTAGTAAAGCAGTAGTCATAGACTGGAGGGTCAGGAGAAGTGTCAGGAGAGCTCAGACTGAAGGCCAGTTAGGGTACAATTTAAGGAGAATAGCCATTTTGCTATCCTAGATACACCTAAAAGCCCAGTATGAACCTAGGGTGAGATTTTGGTTGAAAACTTATTTGCTGCCCTAGATATCCTCAGAGCTATGGCTCTGTTTTCCTATACCTGTAACCTTGATATAACTAAAGGGGGGCCCTGACCACACATTGGACCTCCTAGGGGCTTGAACTGAAGAATCACTGCATAGAGGGTATAAGTAGGCTGCACATCTGTAAAAACATATATATATATATATATATATATATATATATATATATATATATACACATATTCAGAATGCTCGGGACCTGGGATATTCCGGATAACAGATGTTTCCATAATTTGGATCTTCATACCTTAAATCTACGTTAAATCAATATAAACATTAAATAAACCCAAAAGCTGGTTTTCCTTCCAATAAGGATTTATTATATCTTAATTTGGATTATTACAGAGAAAAAATAAATCATTTTTAAAATTTTTGATTATTTGGATAAAATGGAGTCAATGGAACGATAATGAGTTTCCAGATAATGGATCCCATGCCTGTACTTTGAGAAAGGCCTTGGGTTTGGCCGAAACGTCAGTCTTTAGTTCTGCAATAAAACATTTTTTTTCAATTTTAAGCACTGTGATTGCGGATCTTTCTGAGTGAATATATATATATATATATATTCATTAATACGATGACACAGTTGCTTTAGATCATTACAAACAAACTGTGTTTGATCTCATTTTCCTTTTGTATTATTGACTGTGGCTGATAAGGGCTAATAAAAATCAATGATATTGTAGGTTTGCAATTTAAAGCATGTGTCACCCTGGGTGAAGGTTTAACCCCCTGGCATTCGAGGTGTTAAAGCATTTGGCTAGTTTAACTCTTTGGCAGCCAAAGTGCAGGAGTTTGGGATTACCCATATGCTGCCAACAACAGGGGACTGTATGACACCAGACCTGCTGTTTATTCTAGGCTATTTTTTGTTCCTGTGTTGGACACCTGTTATGGATTGTCACATTAGGCTGGTGGGAGAGCTCCTCTCAGCTGAAGCAGTTTTAAAGTGATACGTTCTCACATTATGGCCATTACTTTAATGCCCTTGCTTCAATAGAGTTGTGTTATTGTGGTAATATTAGAGGTTCAGGTTGTACGTACTCAGAGGCTCACTAAAACCTCTTGGCTACATATAGCTATCAGGCACTACGGGGAAAAGGTATGGTAATAACAAACGTATGAAGAAAGGCTGGGAAGGGCACTGTGCTAAGGTATGTGAATGAGTAAACGCCAGCTGAGAAAAATCTGCCTCATATGTGCACTGATAAGAATGAATGAGATCGGTCTGTCATTGTGCACAAAATGCAGATTTCAGGCACAAAATGCAAACACAGCAATGGCATTCATTTCTGCCACTATAGAGGACGGTTGAGGGATGGATCAGACTTTTTTTCCCTGGTGTCTTGTTTCGGTTGTGTAAGCATAAAATATATAAATTACAACTAAATATGCCCATGAATGTAATCCAACAAGAGTTGACCCAGGTTAAATTAGATTGTTATGGCTACAGTCCAATTCGAGAAAAGACTGGCTCATTTGATGGCCAGCAACCAAGCGTTTTATGTTTGGGCTGAGTTGTGGTATGCTTCAAAATATCTCTATGTCCAGGGTCTACTGTAGTGAAAAATCATAAATCATTTGCACAAGTCTCACTACAGGCATACAGCTGGCAGGCAGAACATAAGTTTAAGGTGCATCATCTGCACATGGGAACACATACCTCCCAACTGTCCTGTTTTTCGCGAGACAATCCCGGTTTTGACATGCAGAACCCGATTATAACGGAAATGTCCAGACTTTCTCTTTGATCTCCTGCACTGAACAGCCAGAAAAAGAAACAGAGTTTTCTCAAACTTAATTGGCTTTTGGCAGAGAGCCCAGAATATGTGGCAGATCGCTTAGATACGTTTGTAACATTTTAAGATAAGCAAAGAAGCAATTGTAACAATTTAAGAAAAGCAGGCCTCTTGGGGAAACCGATTTGCATCTTAAAGGGCAATTCACCTTCCATTAGCAAAACTGTAATAACACATAAAGACCACAGAAATGTGTTCAAACTTTCATAACCTGCCAAATTTTGTAAAATGAACATGGTGTGCCATGGGGGTGTGGCCACACCAATGGGCGTGGTAAATATTTTTTCCCCCTCTTTCTATTTCCAAAACGTTGGGGGGTATGGCAAACATACCACAGCTCTGGCTCCTACTACAAAAGTTCCCAGCAACACCCAAAGCAGTGGATGGTGGGGATCTGAAACCAAAAGGTCTGGAATTAGGTCTTCAAGGATAGGCCCTAAGCGGCAGCCTGAAGTCCCAACAGGAGTTGAAATATAGAGGGTCACGTATATGGTCTCGGTTTATTACCAAAGCCAGGCCCGGATTTGTGGAAAGGCCACCTAGGCCCAGGCCTAGGGTGGAAGGATTTTGGGGGGGTTCGGCATGCTGCCCAGCCACACCCACATTGGTTAAAAAATGCTGGGGATGCGCTGGAGACACAGTAATTTTTTAAGGGGACCGGGGGCGACTAACGGCAGTGGGCCTAGGGGTGCCCTGACCAAAGCTCTACTGAAAATAAATGGTGCAAAGCCTCGTGTGCGCTGAGACACTTATTTATGATGTCAGCAGCACAAAATGACGAGTAAAAGGGAAGAAGTAATGGGAATGAAATAGTTAATAAGGCCGCAAGTAACTCTGTTAAAAAATCAGAACACAAGAATGTCAGATCTCTTTGCAGGATTATCCCTATACCCTTTAGCCAGTGGAACAGGCAGAACACCAGTTAGCAAATTTGAAATGTATTTTTACATTTGTAAAGGGCACATGCTTGCCCGCTAGACTTGCACAGCAGCACATTTCCTCCTATGATTAGCACACAGGAATATGAGTTGTATCCGCATACCTGGGGACGTCAAATGGGCCTGCCCCCGCACCCTTTAAAGCCTGTATTTGCATTATTCAATTCTGAAAGAAGACTTCAAGGGACAGGAAGACCATGCACATTTCTTATGTACTGCAGGAGACCAATCGCAGTGTTAACATTTGGAAATTGAATCTATCTTTGCAGTTATTATTTTAATTGGCAGATTAGACAGACAGGTCTATGTGGTAGTCTATGTGCCGCTAGCCTGTAGAACAGGCCCGGACTGGCAATCTGTGGGTTAGGGCAAATGCCAGATGGGCTGCTATAAGGTCCCATAGAAAGTCAGTGTTTAGTGGGGGCTGTTTGGGCCTCTATGTGGGCTGATTGGGCCTCTGTACCTGAAATGCCAGGGCCTATTTTCATTCTCAGTCCAGTCCTGCTGTAGAATGGACAGGAGCCTTGTATAGCTCTTGTCCTTTCTCTCCTATGACTCTAAGGGCTGGGGCAGACAAGGAGATTCGGGGAGATTCTGTTGCCTGGCGATTAATCGCTGGTGACAAACTCCCCGAACTGCCTTCTCCTGTAACTTCGGGCGATTCCGGAAATCGCCGCGCTGCGTGTGGATTAGCGCTGGCGCTTTTTCATTTTAACAGGCGGCGGACAGGGAGAAGGCAGTTCGGGGAGATTGTCGCCAGCGATTAATCTCCAGGCGACAGAATTTCCCCGAATCTCCCCGTCTGCCCTAAAAAAAACCCTAAAGATCTGCCCATTTGACAACCTGTGCCCGATTGGGCTGATTTTATTGTTAGCCAGGCCGGGTGGCCGATGATTAGAGAAGGACCACAATAAAGGAACAGTAACACCAAAAAATGAAAGTGCTTTAAAGTAATTAAAATATCATGTAATGTTGCCCTGCAACATTATAAAACTATTATAGTTTATATAAACAAGCTGCTGCGTAGCAATGGCAGAAATTAAAAAAAGTCTATATGGCACAGGTTAAATAGTGGATAACAGATAACACCATTATGTTCTACAGAGTTTATCTGTTGTGTAACCTGAGCCTTTTCTCCTTTGAATGGCTGCCCCCATTGCTACACAGAAGCTTATTTATTTAAACAATAGTAGTGTTCCTGATGCAAACACAGCACCACTGCTTTACATTTGTATTATTTACAAACACTTCTTTTTTATGTTACTGTTCCTTTAACATGCCGAGACCCATCTGCTGGCCCCATACAAGGGCCAATAAGCTGCTGACTCAGGTATCGGCCTGTATATGGCCACCTTAACGGCTAGTCCACATGGGAAGATTCAGGGAGATCAGTCGCCAGGCGACTAATCGCCGCTTCTTTGGGGCGACTAATCTCCCTGAATTGCTTATTAATTTCTAAAATGTAAAGTCGCTTGCGCCTATTCACACGTGGCGCTGCGGTTTCTTAAGTAGGGATGCACCGAATCCACTATTTTGGATTCGTCCGAACCCCTGAATCCTTCTCGAAAGATTCGGCCGAATACCGAACCAAATCCGAACGCTCATTTGCATATGCAAATTATGGATGGGAAGGGGAAAACATTTTTTACTTCCTCCTCCCTAGCCCTAATTTGCATATGCAAATTAGGATTTGGATTCAGTTCGGCCAGGCAGAAGGATTCCGCCGAATCCTGCTGAAAAAGGCAGAATCCCTAACCGAATCCTGAATTCGGTGCATCCCTATTCTTAAGTCGCTGAAAACGTGAGGCATTTTCGAGCGGCTTAGAAAAACGCAGCGCCGCGTGTGAATAGGCGCAGGCGAGCATGAGACATGGGTAAGCAATTCAGGGAGATTAGTCGCCCCCAAAGAAGCAGAGATTAGTCGTCTGGCGACTAATCTCCCTGAATCTTCCCATGTGGACTAGCCCTAAGACTCTTGCCTACTTCTATCCTTTAGAAAAAGAAGACATTAGAAAAAGTTAATGTATTCTATGTATATAAAGCCCCTTTATTTTTATATTTTGTAAGTTCTTAAAATTGACCGGTGATTAAAGGGAAATACAATTGTAAGAACTATTTATATGTACTGATCTCATTCCATTCCATCTCCTGCCATAGTTTATAGACATACCATACCAGAGAAGTCAATAGGGAGATTTTGGTCAAGCCTCAAGATTGCCTTGACCACAATCTGTTACACCCCAACCACTTCCCATTACACCCTAAGCATTCCTCCAGTGATAGTGATAATAACAAGAGGCCAATAGCCACTGACTTGCTGATACCCTACTGCAATACAATGCTTCAACCTGCAATGTTAGTACAATGGGCACCAGTACAAAGAAATACACTCACACGGCATTATAAGAATATTTATTTTCCACCTTCGCTCTATTTTAATCAAAATATTACATATACTGTTTAGGGATGCAATGAATCCAATATTTTGGATTCGGCTGAACCCCCGAATCCTTTGCAAAAGATTAGTCGGAATACCGAACCGAATTTGCATATGCAAATTAGGCACGGGGAAAACATTTTTTACTTACTTGTTTTCTAACAAAAAGTCATGTGATTTCCCTCCCCGCCCCTAATTTGCATATGCAATTTAGGATTCTGTTCGGCCTGGAAGAAGGATTCGGCCGAATCCTGCTGAAAAAGGCCAAATCCTAGCAGAATCCTGAATCCGGTGCATCCCTAACACTGTTATTTAGCCTGTTCAGCAACTCTTGAACCTTTAAAGGGATTTCTGTCTGTATTAACATAGAATGTTGAACTATAACCTTAGCAACATATTTTCCAGAGTGGTTCAGAATGTTCAAAAACCTTGGTTGCTTTAAATATCCCTTGTGGCCACCAAATGTAGCTCAGGACAGTTGTAAATGATGAGTTAAACAGCTGCAGTATGTTTCCAAAAGGAAGGGATGACAGTCTGTGTTATTGGATACAATCACAGCTGGCAATACAATGGGAAGCCTTTAATACCACTGAGGGGTAAGCAGAGTTTTACAGCATTTTTTCCTATCTCCTGAAAAGCCTTCAGCATTATGTAGATATAATCTGTTTTTTTTTTCCAGAATAACATGTGCTGTTTCCTGCAGCAGAGAAAACCATTTTTTTCCTGCTGGAGCACATGGCTGACTAACAAGCCAATCAGAGGGGCCATCAGTGAAGAAGCAAATATAACAGACCGTGCCGCAATATGTTGCTAATAATAATTTATAATGATAATTTATTTTTATTGCATTTACTACGGGGGGGGGGGGGGTAAGATGAAAAGACGACCAAACTACCTCCAAGTCAGAGCAGCAATGATTTTAAAGGGGAAATAAACCCCTTGTTTAAGATAAATAAGAGGATTGTTCATGCTGAACATACTTTTTGTATATTCTTTTACTAAATAGAGGGGAACAATTTATTTTAGAGGGAGTGAAAATGTGTGCACTTTTTCGTGCTCAATACTAGAGTAACTGGTTAAGAACCCACAACTGCACTAACAGTAGGACCATGGATCTCAACAGCAGCTACCAAACAAGAGAAGAAATCTTCTATGTTCTTGGGAAAAGCTTCTACATTTTGAGACCTCACTAAATGTAGAGATACCCATTACGGTGTAGATGATATTTGCAGGAGGTCGGAGGACAGACTAAATATAGTCCTCGATAAAGCCTTGGCTTCTTTTGCTAAGCACTTTGACTGACATACTTACACTATAATGACATGAGTGCAAACTCACCAGACAACATCATTCAACTTAAGGTGGCCATACACGAAGAGATCCGCTCGTTTGGCGATGTTGCCAAACGAGCGGATCTCTCCCCGATATGCCCACCTTGAGGTGGGCGATATCGGGCTGATCCGATCGTGGTTCCTAGGGCCCAACGTTCGGATCAGTACGGGCGGTCGGATAGCGGGACCGCATCAACGAACAGATGCGGCCGCGATCCGACTGGATTTTTAATCCTGCCCGATCGACATCTGGCCGACTTTCGGCCAGATATCGATCGGGAAAGCCCGTCGGAGGGCCCCCCACACAGTCTGTCGGCAGCTTTTATCTGCCCGTGCCACCTTAAGAGAAAACCCATGAAATGACATTTCCTCTAACCTATTCTACCAGCCCAGGATCCTCAGCTCTGCTAAACAGATAATTGCCTCACATAAGAAAGCAGATAATGGAGATTTTATGGCACTTAAAATGAGTAGTCTTAAAGGAGACATATAGGGCAAATGAAGAAAGTCCTTATTTTGTAGGCAATGCCTTAAAAAATGACCCCTATGGGAGCTCCCTATAGATGTTCTCTGGTCCCTGTCTGTGTTTCAAATGAGGGGTGGGCGTGTCCTATTGGTCCTTCCCAGATGCACAGTAGGAGGGGCAGGGCCATTTTAAGGTCTTAGTGGGCCCTGGGCAAAGAGCCAACCAGTAAGCCTCCCATAACCCTAGCCAGAAAATTTTTTCGAATCTGGTCTCGCTTCCCCTCCCTCCCTGTGTTTCCTTCCTTCCTGTGTGAGTGCCCTCTAGGTATTTTACTGGCCGGTATTTTTGATGGTTGATCCCTATGTTATTAAAAGGCAAAAAAGATAAATATATAGGAAGGCCGATATTTTTATCAAGAAAAGGTTGCAACCCTAGTCCCCTCCCTCCCTGTGTGCGTCCCCTCCCTCCCTGCATCTCGCCCGCCCCCCAGCGCAGTGGGCCCCCAAAAGCAGTGGGCCCTGGGCAGACACCCCATAACTTGTATTGTTAAAGCGGCCCTGAGGAAGGGGACAGCCAATCACAGGCCTGCAGTCACACAAGCAAAGACATGCGTCAGTTCCCCATCAGGTCCTGCTAGCTGCTGATTGGTTCTTATCCTACAGTGCAGAGAGCGGCCGGCTCCCCTGCACAGCCTGAGAATTCATGGAGCAGGAAGTTGAAGAGAAGGGTTGTTAGGATTTTGCCAAATATTCAATAAATCAATGTGAAACACAACTTTTTCAAGCACAATTCTTCTATATTTAAAAAAGTATAATGCACTGGCACTAGGGTTGCCACCTGTCCGGTTTTGAGCTGGACAGGCCAGTATTTTAAAGGTCTGCCCGGGTCAAAACTTCCTGTCCGGTTTTTCAAATTAGGAAAACCAGTCAGGATTCCCCACGATTGACACAGAAATCGGCCAATCACCGGGTCTCCACCAGGTGAAAAGGTGGCAACCCAAACTGGCACATTATTTTTTTTCCAAACAAAGTGTCTCCTTTAATACCACTTTACATAGCATACATTGCAGCAGTCAGCAATGTGCCTGTGACAAGCACGAGTTTATATTTCTTTGAAAAGTGGGAATTAGATCATTATACTGACCAATTTATGATTTACAAATAATTTTTTCCATCCCTAGCAAAGCAAGGGACACTCCTATGTTTGAGGGGGAGCTTATTGTGAGAGTTATAGGTTGTTTGCTCATTATACTATATGTTGTAATAATCTTGTCAATGGGGGAAATCCTTTCATTATTATCATTGAATTAACATTAAAATCTGAAGCGCTCTATAATATATTAGAGCAATTACAGTGCTCCAGCTCATATAAATCAATACAAATATACAGATAAATATGGCACCGTGTTCAGACATGGTCCATTAGGTCCATAAGGTCTTTAGAATGATGTATTTACTCAGTTCATTCATTTTTTTTATCAAGAGGTCATATAAAAGACAAATGTGTTATTGCAAACAGAATATAATTATACACAAGGCATTAGTATTCTGAAAGTACTGTAGCAATGTTTTTATCCCTTATCTGGTGTCCTAGAGTAACAATTGCCATGGATTTACCTTCTAGTAATCAACAGTTACTCAAATTCACTAAAGTGCGAATTTACGCTCAGGTCGGCGAACGGTAGCGTATTTGCGCTAGTGTTACTTCGCTAGACAAAACGCAATTACGCTAGCGAAGCCTAATTTGCATACGGCACGAATTTCAAAGTATAATAGAAGTGTATGTTACAGCCACCACATTCCACTACACAAGCCCAGGAAACCTTTAATAAATAAAATAAAGTTGTCCTATTGCCCTACATGTGCCCCCTGTATAGTTGTGTTGCCATATGTTAGGAAATATAGGGGGGAAGGAGGGTAACCCCCCCCCAAAAAAACGATCTTTTTCAGACTATCACCCACAATGGTAAAACACGCCACAGCGTTTTTTTGGGACTTAGAAAAATTTTATATTTTTTTTTCCCAACTCCTATCTTTTCTATTGAAAAGTCACGAAAGGAGCCTACACTGAAGTCCTTAAGTGGCAAATAGAAATAAAGTCACGAAAGGAGCCAACATTGTAGTCCTGAAGCCGCGAAAAGACTTGAAGTCACAAAAACAGCTATAATTGCAGTCCTGAGTTCAATTCTACTGACACCAATGTGTGTTTTTTTAATCCCCTGGCCACCAATGTTTTATTTTAAAACTCTATAGGCCCCTACTACCATTTAAAAAAAATATATATATTTTATGTGGCCCCAAATTTATTTTTAATGTGTAAGTGGGTTCTAGCTCCAATGTTTTTTTAAAAATTATTTTTGTGGCCAAATTTTTTTGCCTTGTAAGGGGGACCCTGGCGCCAATGTTTTTTTTAAAAAAATAATTTTTGGGGCCTTGGTGCCAGGATGGGAGTGGCCCAGGGGGCCTTGAAAATGTTTTTGTACAGGGCCCCGTCATTTCTAATGGCGGCCGTGATGACAAAAAGAATAGTGAAGAAGATGAGACATCATATAAGGGTGAACCCAAGGCTAAAAGGCAGCAACCAAACTAATATTCATGCATTTTATATGGATATGTGAGAACACTGTCCAAAAGGAAGTGTCTAGAATATTCTTTGTCTTCCTCTATTTAATAGAACCATGGAAGTAACCAGAGGGGAAAAAACATTAATCAGGATGACTAATAACTAATTACAGACTATTCATTTCCTTGCCTAGGAATCTTATGTAGTAATATTAATTGAATTTCAGCAAACTGTCACTTAATTTCTGGGTGTAGTAAGCAAATGGCTGGGAACAGAGCTTTCAATAATATTGATTATTATCACATGATATGCATATCTTCTGTCCCATATTGTATACTGTTGCATAATGAAATCTAAACTATAGTGAATACCACCTTAATGCATATTAAGATAATACTAAAATTAGGGATGCACCGAATCCACTATTCTGGATTCGGCCGAACCCCTGAACTATTCCTGAAAGATTCGGCTGAATACCGAACCGAACTCTAATTTGCATATGCAAATTATGGATGGGAAGGGGAAAACATTTTTGTTTTGTGCCAAAAAGTCACGTGATTTCCCTCCCTGGCCCTAATTTGCATATTGAAGTTAGGATTCGGTTTGGCCAGGCAGAAGGATTCGGCCGAATCCGAATCCTGCTGAAAAAGGCCGAATCCCGAACCGAATCCTGGATTCGGTGCATCCCTAACTGAAACTATACTAATTGTAATACTACAGTATATCATAAGGTTCATTTATTTAGTTATCCTATTTATATGTTCATGCTAGGCACAATATTGCATGTAATGTTATTTCTGTTCCTGTGATACTGAGACTCCCGTCTTTAGTTTAGGGTAGTGGTTACACATCTATATTAAGCCCTCATTAAAACTGCACAGCTAGGTTTAAAAGAGGTGTCTAGTTCTGATATATCCTCCAAATCTTTCATGAATCACCCCATGCAGATACCATAAACTTAAAGGATAAGTAGAGCTTTAAAATAAGTGAATATAAAATTGATAAGGGTGCTGTTCTAAGCACTTTTGCAATGTGCGTTATTTTTTTTGTTTTTATTCCAAGATATTAAGGGATACATGTACTACTAACATGAATGAATTTTGTTAGAACAGCTCTGCCTGCTGGTCAGTTTCCAACAATTCTGACCACCAAGTAGTCAAGGAAGTTGTCAGGAAAGAAAGAGGCTGCCCTGATCTTCTTCTGCTTAGGAAAGATGTGAGAAAGATTTCTATTTTTTTTTCCTATCCAGAATAACATCAGAGCAGCCTCTTTCTTTCTCCTGACAACTTGGAAGACTACTTGATGATCAGAATGGTCAGAAAATGACCAGCAGGTGGTGCTGTTGTAACAAAATGTATTCATATTAACAGTACATGTATCCCTTAAAGGGCAAGGAAAGGCAAAGAAATAAAATCCCATTTTTACTTTCTTTAATGAAAAATAAATCTATCTCCAATATACTTTAATCAACAAATGTGTACCGTTTTTATAAGAAACCTGACTGTATGCAGTGAAATCCTCCCTTCATTTAGTGCTGTGGATAGGGATTGTCAGACGGTCCCTAACTTCTGGCAGGGAAACAATCATACTTATGAACAGCAGGGGGAGCCCCTGTCTTACTTACCAGCCATGCAGAACTCAAGCAGCTTTGTTTTTTTTATCATTTATGACGATCCCTAAGCAGCCCAGATCACACTGAGCATGTGTATGTAGTCTAGTCTTGCAAAGATGTATAACAAAGTTACAAGATGACAGCCCCCTGTGGCCAACTTTGAAAGCATAAATCATTTGTTTGTTAGGCTTGTGGTGCAGTAAGTTCATGTTTATGTTTAGTATACAAAATACAGATTTCTAGCCTTATCCATTTTACACTTTCCTTGCCCTTTAATGTACTGGAATTAAAAATAAATCATGAATGTACATTGCAAAAATAGCACCCTCATCAATTTTTTTGGCCTATGATTAAGGGATTGTTTCCCGAAACGCGTAGGGCATTGTATCCCTATTAAACCTGACCCTGATCAGAGTGCCGTCTTTTCTTTGGATCTTGTGGACTCATCAATTTTACATTCATTTATTTTTAAGGTTTACTTATCTTTTAAGATATATACAGCTGGTGGTAAGTTTGGCTCAGGAAAATTATGCAATGATGTAGTGCCACAAAGTTCTCTATAACTAACCCTAGTAAGGGTCAGGCAAATTCACAAATTGATCTTCACCACGTAGTGCTTTTTAGTTCTAGGTATTCATAAAGCATCATTAATTATTATTGTTAACATGTATTTCTGTAGCTCCAATATATTTTGTAGCGCTTTAATTCAAGTCATGACTTGCTATGTTATATTAAGGGGCAGATTTACTAAGGGTCGAATTTCGAATGCTAAAAAGAAAAATCGAAATTCGACCAGGGAATAGTGGGGGAATAAAAAAAAATTCGAATTTGAAATTTTTTAGCGCAATTCAATCGATGGAATGATCGAATAGAGAAAATTCGATCGAATTCAAATCGAATTTTCAAACTATTTTTAAGCAATCAAATTTTTCTTATTCGATCTTAGGGAATGATCCCCATTTCGGTAGGTTGAATCTGGCGAAGTAGGTGATCGAATTTAAATTTGAAGTATTCGACCATCAAATTTTTTAATAGTCGAATAAAATGAAATTTGAATATTCGAATCATTAGAATTCGAATATTCGATGGTCGAATTTAGTCAAATTTGCATATTCGAAATTCGAATCTTTTTGAAAATTCGATCGAATATTCAAATCCCTCATGTGAATTAATGTGAATTTAGTAAATCTGCCCCTAAGTGTAATGGATCAAAGTCGAATAATGGCTGGATGAAGCCAGTGATCTTGAAATTATGGAAGAACAAAGGTTGGATAGAAAGGCCTTTTTTTGTCTTTAGTAGCATTTTGAGGATAATGTTTTTATAAAGCAGATAAGCTCATCTGGCAAAGCAAAAAATGTGTTTGAGCTAATGAATGATCAAAAAAACTGCATTTCCCCAGGGGGAAAACTTTTTTGGGAGAATGGACTGGGGGGTTATGTTTTCTCCCAGTTGTCATAATTCCCAATAGCCAGTAACCCGGATGCATTTCCAGGTGTGATGTGTAATAGAACTTGTGAATGATTGCTAGGGTTTACAAGATCCGGAGCAAACTTTGTGTCAGATACAACATCCACCACCATCACCACAGCCGCTACCTTTGAGTGTCACATTAGGAAATGTTGCATTGGATGTCAGTGCATACAAAGGAGGTTTAAATGAGACATATTGTGTAAAAAATAAGAATGTACCAGTGCATTATAGTCATTTAGCTATAGAACAATTGTGCTTAACAAATTAGTGTTTCAGGCTGATTTATTGAATATTTCTGCCAAACCCCTTATAATCCCTCCCTTCTCTTCCACTTCATGCTCCCTGAATTCCCAGTCTGTGCAGGGGAGCCGGCGGCTCTCAGCTCACTGCACTGTAGGACAGGAACCAATCAGCAGCTAGCAGGACCTGATAGGGAACTGAAGCCTGTCTGTGCTTGTGTGACTGCAGGGCTGTGATTGGCTGTCCCCCTCCTACTGTGCCTCTGGCAGGGACCGTTAGGACACACCCATCCCTCATTTGAAACACAGACAGGGACCAGAGAACATCCATAGGGAGCTCTAATAAAGGGGCTACTTTTAAAGATAATATTAATTTTTAGCACCATGTAAAAGCAACACTATATATTACTGATTATTGTCTACAAAAGAGTTTTTTTATGTATCCCATATGTCTCCTTTAAATGAATCTGATGAAGTACAATTGAGTAGTACATGGAGATTTAAATGAATGTCTCCTCTTCCTCCCTACAGATGATGTGAATGAAGCAGAAGACATAACTACAAGGGACCGGACCCACATAGACAGCACTCTGAAACTCACCGAGGATAAGCCAAAAGATGATTACGCAGGTAAGTAAAACACATACAAACTGGAGTAGAGGGATTCAGACATGATGTTATTAATGGAAATAAGTAATAGAATGCATGGCTATTTCCCTGATCTACCTATTATACTAAAACCTACCCACAATCCACCTAAACCCTGCCCCCTGTCCCACAACCCAAACCCCTGCACTATCCCATGGGGCCCCTTCTGCCATGGGGTTGCTGACTGCAATACCCCTGTACACCCACGGTGGCCGATATAGGGGGAGAAATGTGCCATTCTCAGCATATCAGATGCTGGCAACAGTGTAGCAGAAATTACAAAATAGTATTCATTTTATTATCTAAAATTGCACAAATTTGGCCAGACCTTTCAGAACAAAAAAAAAACATTTTTTCAAGAAAGCAACTTAACAGAAGTACTTCATATTAGGTCCAGTTGGGTCCAAGGAGCATGGTGATATTATTACTATTGTATATGCCACAAGGCGATAACAATGATGAAATAAAGTCGTAGGGGATGATTTGCCTCCTACACGTACATATGTTTCTAGCCACAGGCGCATGTTTGTTAAGTTTTGCCAAAGGAACAGCAGGGATAAACTTTTCTGTGCTCCTTTTTACTTTGCCCTTCTCTGTGCACAAACCTTAAATGGGTTGTTCACCTTCAAATTAACTTTTAGTATGATGTAGAGAGGGATATTCTGAGACAATTTACAATTGGTTTTCATTTTTTATTATTTGTGGTTTTTGAGTTATTTAGATTTTTATTCAGTGGCTCTCCAGTTTGCAATTTCAGCAGTGCTGTTGCTAGGGCCAAAATTACCCTAGCAACCATGCATTAATTTGACTAAGAGACTGGAATATGAAAAAGGAGAGGCCTGAATAGAAAGACGAGTAATAAAAAGTAGCAATGATAATACATTTGTAGTCTTACAGAGCATTTGTTTTTATATGGGGTCAGAAACCCCCATTGAAAAGCAGGAAAGAGTCATAATAAGTATGTATTTATTAAAAAAAAACTATAGAATATAAATAATGAAGACCAACTGAAAAGTTGCTTAGAATTAGCCATTCTATAACATTCTGAAAGTTAACTTGTAGCGTGACTACAGAGGAAGCAGACCATACGGGGGCCCAGGAGATATAGGGGCCCCATGAGGCCCTAATTCATATACTGCTTGAATATTGTTAAAACAGGTCAACCTCTTAAAGGGAAACTGCCATTGGAAAATGTTTTTGTTTTTTTTCAAAACACAGTTAATAGTGCTGCTCCAGTAGACTTCTGCACTGAAATCCATTTCTCAAAAGAGCAAACAGATTTTTTTATATTCAGTTTTGAAATCAGACATGGGGCTAGACATTTTGTCAATTTCCCAGCTGCCCCTGGTCATGTGACTTGTGCCAGCACTTTAGGAGGGAACTGCTTTCTGTCAGGCTGTTGTTTTTCCTTCTCAATGTAACTGAATAGTACGCAGTGGGACATGGGTTTTTACTACTGAGTGCTGTTCTTAGATCTACCAGGCAGCTGTAATCATGTGTTAGGGAGCTGTTCTCTGGTTACCTTCCCATTGTTCTTTTATTAGGCTGCTGGCGGGAGGGGTGATTATTAACTGATGCATTTTAAAAAAAACATGTTTTCCCATGACAGTATTCCTTTAATGTTACCCAGATTTAGTGACTGCAACAGGGACATCTTTTAGAGTGTAGAAAATAGTGATTCCTAGTTCATCACTATTATGATAGTTCCATTGTCAACATTGGCTGCTTGTACACCATTTTTTTTAAACCCTTTTTTATTTACCATTTTAAATCTTTTCTTCTTACAGGGGCACTGCAGCGGCTAAGGAAAATTTATCATAATGCCATCAGACCTCTGGAACTGTCTTATAAATACAATGAGCTGAGACAGCATGAAATTACAGGTAAAATACTTGTCCTACCATTATAAACTAATGCAACGACAAACATTCCGAGTCTCTGTTTAACAGTCTATGACTTGACTGCAAGTACATAAACCTGAAAATAGTACAATTAAAAAGAAAGACTGCTTATAATTTAAAGATAGGTCTGAATGTGAAAGACTCTGTGTTGTCCTGTTAAAAACAGAGACTTTGATGAACCTTTGCAGTCACATGAACTCAATGAGGCTACAGAGCAACAGTTTGTTCAAAAAGTATTAGCTTGTACTGGTCTATTATAGTATACTACCAAGACCATCACCATTGTAAACGTTCCCATTTGCCCATTGTTATTTCCCCCATAAGCCTATATAACCTCTCTACAATTTGGCACTGTCTGCATCTAATTGTTGTGAGACTTTGGCCATAAAAACTAGGGATGCACTGAATCCACTATTTTGGATTCGGCCAAACCACCGAGTTCTTCTAGAAAGATTCAGCCGAATACCGAACCCTAATTTGCATATGCAAAATAGGGGTGGGAAGGGAAAACATTTTTTACTTCCTTGTTTTGTGACAAAAAGTCATGCAATTTCCCTCCCTGCACCTAATTTGCATATGCAAATTAGGGTTCGGATTTGGTTCGGCTGGGCAGAAGAATTTGGCCGAATCAGAATCCTGCTGAAAAAGGCCGAATCCTGAATTCTGTGCATCCCTAATAAAAATGTCAGCTTCTCTGGTGGGCTCTACGTGGTCCAAATTGACACTGCTGAAGTCTAGGAAATGTAAACTTAAAGATAAACATTATTGGAAAAAAAAAAATCTCAGTGGGGAGTATTCTCTTATTCATGGAGCCTTAGTTCCATTTCTATGTCCGGTAATTTTAAAGCAAAGTCAACACACTCAATCTCCCTCTGCCTCAGGCACATATAAATAAAAAATAATCTCTCAGGCACAGGAATCCAGTGCTTGAATAGTTATATGGTCAGGGCTGCAGAAGCAATTCATATGAATAAAAATTGTATCATTATAACAGCCAGGATCTTATATATATAAAATAATAATAAAATAAACTATGAATTAAGTGAATAATGTACCCCCTGTATATAAGGATATTATAATCCACAGAGGCGTTCCATGACCGTATAACAGCATGAGGCCGAAAGACAAGGAAATCTGAGGTGACTATTAATATCCTAATATTTTAGAACAGGGGGTACATCATTCACTGTAACACACAAATTCCAGTGAGTCATGTGACAGAAATTACATCACTAAGCATCGATTATAACTGATGACATCACTAATGACTGTTTATAAAGATATTATTTACCGGATGCTCATAGCTCCTGTGTATTAAAAGCATATGATACACAAGAGCCATGAACTGTGTTTAATAATGTCATTTTTATCACATGACTCTCTGAAACATATATATTATAAAAAATAATGTACCCCCCATTGCAAAATATCAGGATACTAGATGTCACCTTGGAGTTCCAGGACCTGTATAAAAGCACTCAGCAAAACTCCTTGATGACTTCTAGTATATTGATATTTTATACCCTATCTCACCATACCTATGCTATAACTAGCATGTTCTCATGAATGTAACGTACATGCAAAGGAAACAAATTATATCTGCACAATGGATACCAGTTAGGGTTGCCACCTTTTCTAGAAAAAAAATACTGGCCTTTCTATATACTTAAGTTTTTTCCCTATTAATAACATTGGGATCAACCATCAAAAATACCGGCCAGGCCGGTAAAACACCGGCCAGGTGGCAACCGTAATACCAATATCGGAACTACTGGGGGAGCAGGGGGTGCAATTGGGCCAGGGCCCGCACCCCTCAGGGCCTTCCGGCAGCTCATGCACCACTGATGCAGGCTGGAAAATTGTGTTACTGATGGAACACTTAGGGGAAAATTTACTATGAATGTTAATCAAATAGTTCTAGGCTACCTTTTATTCAATATTCGATCATTCGACGATCGAATACAAATCTATTCGATCAGTCGAATAAATCATTCGACTGAACGAATAAATCATTCGAATGATTCGTACGATTCGAACTATCGAACAAATCCTATTCGATCAGGACTTAGCCTCAGAAGCCTATGGGAGTGCTCCCATAGGCTTCTATTGCAATTTGGTAGGTCCAATCTGCCGAAGTAGGCAATCGAATAAACTTTAAAATTAAAATCCTTCTCTGGTTGAATGATCCAATATTCGTCCATTCGACTCTATTCGAATGTATTCGATCGTTCGACCATTCCCTATTCGATGATCGAATATGCCAAAATTCACATATTCGACGAATAAATCCTACGTTTGAAATTCGATCGAATTCATTCGAACTTCGAATCCTTCACGTGAATATAGTAAATCGGCCCCTTAACTAACTAATAATTTATTCATTGCCTGATTTACCCTAGCATGCCTGTCTGTCTGTCCTTGGTTTGCTTCATACAAGTTAGACATTGGTACTAATTTATCAAGTTGGCATTTTCCAATATCCCATCAGAAATATATATTTTTCATGAAAAAGATTTATTTTTATGAAATGGGTTGTTTCAAAGGGGTTGTTCACCTTCCAAACACTTTTTTCAATTCAGTTGTTTTTAGCTTGTTCCCCAGAAATAAAGACTTTTTTCAATTACTTTCCATTATTTATTTTTTTACTATTTTTGCAAAATCTAAGTTTGAGTTGAATGTTGGTGTCTCTGGTGTTTGAGTCTGGCAGCTCAGTAATTCAGGTGCAGACTCTAAATTGTTACAAGTTTGCAGCATTTAGTTATTATTATTACTATTGTATCAATTCTAACAGCTGCCAGTAATAAAATCCAGAGATTCTGCTCAGCAGGGACAAATATATCAACTAAATGTACCTTAGAACAGTTTACTGGGTCTGCAACCCCCTCTCTCAGAGCTTCTTTAGAAGGTGAAAAATTACACTTTATGCTTCAATATTAGAAAAATGGTCACTAATAGAAAATAGACAGTAATGGGGAAAGTTGTTATTTCTGGTGATCTATCTGAAAACAACTAGTTGTTTGAAGGTGAACAGCCCCTTTAAGTGATATATTATTTATAGAGGCATGTAACGTCCATTGGTATAGTCCTTTAAGGTAGTAAGTACATATGCTAAGCATGCATGCATATTAATCATGGGCAGATGCACATTGATGGCTGCAGGTGGTTGAGAAACTATGACTTATGGACTGATCTATAATTTTCGAGTTTGAGTTTTGCTTTGAGGCGATCTTGATCTGGGCAGGTTTTAGTTGGCAGGATTATCTTTCCATAAAGAAAAAACCCTCTACAACTGACAATAAATAAAAGACCTGCAACCATGGAAAAATAAACATGACTGTGACCAAGAAACTGTGGCAAAACTCAAGCTTGAACTTTACTCCATCTATAACTTTACTCCATCTATAACTTTACTCCATCTATAACTCCAGAAAACATAAAAACCCTCACTGTCATTGCACATCCCCAACCTGAGCTCATTTTAAGCATCTTTTAAAGGAAGTGTTTTTAAGTAATGAAATATAATGTACTGCTGCCCTGCAAATAACCTATAGGCGGAAGATCCGCACTCATGTCTTAAGTAAAAAGTTTTATTGTGACATACGAGACTGACGTTTCGGCCTCCTCCGAGGCCTTTCTCAAAGCGTCTAGTCAATTACAAGAAAGCCATATATACAAGAGTTGCAACATAGTTTATTGTTATGAGACGGAGCAGGAAATGACAACTCAACTAATGTTATAAAACAGAGTTGCATAGTATCGTGTTTTTAGTAGTTGAATGTATGTAATGTTTAAATGTAGAGATTATTAATAGCTGTAATCTATGCATCTTTTTATATGTACATGTTCTTAATGAGTGATATGTAAATATCGTGATGATGTTAATAAGTCAGCCTCAATTTGTCTGTTTTCCCTCCAACTCTTGTTGGCTTTGATGGCTTGATGGCTTTCTTGTAATTGACTAAACACTTTGAGAAAGGCCTCGGAGGAGGCCGAAACGCCAGTCTCATACGTAACAATAAAACTTTTTAAATTTTTTACTTAAGACCTGAGAGTGCAGATCTTCCGCCTATAGGTAATGGTATATATATACCTATATAATTATATTATAGGTATACCGAAACATCATGTCGGCTGCACATGCACTTTATAATACATTTATTCTAAATATAAGAAACACCGGTGTTGCTGGTCTTCTTTGAGTACATGGATTCTTTACCGTGCACCCGGGAACATACTTGAAAGCGGAGTGCTGCCCTGGCTGAAATATATACAGTATATATATATATATATATATATTTATATCTCTGATAAGTATAGCACCTTTTTTATGGTCCTTGAACTCCTGACATTTGCAATATGCTTTTTTAGAGGGATACATTATATTTTATATATTGTTCCAGTTTATTCTCAGCTCATTGCTTGTCCCAATTATATTTCTGTCATCCAATCAAAGGCAGGCTGGTGTGGAACAGACAAACAACAATGACTAGATCAGACCTAATCCTTAAAGGGGTGGTTCACCTTTAAATTTTACTTTTAGTATATTACAGAATGACTAGTTCTAAGCAACTTTTCAAGTTGTCTTCATTGTTTATTTTTTTTTATAGCTTTTTAATTATTTGCTTTTTTCTTCTGACTCTTTCCAGCATTCAAATGGGGGGGTCACTGGACCCATCTAAAAAACAAATGCTCTGTAAGGCAAATGTATTGTTATTGCTACTTTTTATTACTCATCTTTCTAGTCAGGCCTCTACTATTCATATTCCAGTCTCTTATTCAAATCAATGTACGGTTGCTAGAATAATTTTGACCCTAGCAACCAGTTTGCTGGAAGTTGCAAACTGGAGAGCTGCTGAATAAATGGCTAAAAAAACACAAATAGTAAAAAATGAAACTCAATTTCATATTGTATCAGAATATCACTCTCTACTTCATACTAAAAGTTAATTTAAAGGTGAACAAACCCTTTAAGTTGGACACATGTGCCATATTGCACACCTTCCTCTTTCCTAGCTGTTGTGTATGCTGACATGTCATTTCCCTCCCCTCTGCTAACAGCTTATCAAGGACGTACCCTTGCTGACTCGGCCCCAGGTGGGTATATCTTGCAGAGATGCACGTATCCAGCCTGGCCTTCTCAGCTTGTGTGTCTGGCCTCATACTTTTCACTTTTGTGAACAATGGCTATTATTTTCTATCGCTTCTGGCTGGCCCTTCTTTTTAATTACTAACCATGGACTTCTGGCTGTGCTCCACTCGCTCTTCTTGAGGCTGCTTTTTTTTTTTTTTGCTTTAAAAGAACCAAGAAATAGGTGTGGGCTATACTAACAATAAATTAGCTTCAAACTAGGGATGCACCGAATCCAGGATTCGGTTTGGGATTCTGCCTTTTTCAGCAGGGTTCAGATTTGGCCGAATCCTTCTTTCTAGGCCAAACCGAAACAGAATTTGCAAATGCAAATTAGGGGCAGGGAGGGAAATCACATGACTTTTTGTTGCAAAACAAGGAAGCAAAAAATGTTTTCCCCTTCCCACGCCTAATTTGCATATGTAAATTAGGATTCGGATTTGGTTCATTATTCGGCCAAATCTTTTGCAAAGGATTCGGGGGTTCGACAGAATCCAAAATAGTGGATTCGGTGCATCCCTACTTCAAACTATATAGCAAAATGCTTAACAAACACAAGAAATGTTTTTTTCTATGGATGAAGGGTAATGCAGAACTTTGAATATGTTGAAAGGTGCATGAAACATACAGAATGTATAATGTTTTGCTTCTGAAGTCTGTACTTTGACTAGCTAAGTGCTGTGTTCTCCCTTGTGTAGAAAAAAACAAAGGAGAACCAAGGAACATCTGCTTCTGTTAAAATACAGACATTTTTGAAGCAAAATGCTTCATACATTGAAATTGACCAGAGTTCATGAAACCTTAGAGCAACAGAGAAAGATGTAGAATGCTCAGGTGTATTTGCATATACTTGAAGAGATCTGCAGAATTTTCATATGGTGTGAACAATTGCATGAACTTATAAATGCAATTATTATACTGCCCTAGTTGCCTTTTGAAAAGCATTATGAAGATGGCACATTCCATTGGCCCTAACGTTTACAACGTAATATGTGGTGCCTGAGGCTAAGGGAGATGTATTTTGTCCAAATGAGCCAACATTATAGTTCCATAAAAAATGTCCAGTGTAATTGACCATTCCTTTATCATGCTACCTCTTATGACTGACATGTTTCATTGCACTGTACACTGGGCCTGATGTCTAATGGCAATGAGCATGGTCACCCAATGTGAGGCACAACTAGACTAACAAAGTAGAAGGACCTTTCATCACAAACGTTTCTGTATTCCTGACTTGCAGGGGATCTAAAGGTTGCCTCTGTGCAGAAAATACAAAGGGGAACAGTTTATAAACTTGTAATGGGTGGGGTTACTTGTATACATCATGGATTTACATTATTTACATTTAAAGTGTTACAGTAACCTGTACATGCAACATATCTGGTAGTGATTAGGGATGCACCGAATACAGGATTCGGTTCGGTATTTCGGCCAGGTTTCGGGCCTTGTTCAGCAGTATTCTGCCTGGCCAAACCAAATCCAAATTTGCATATGCAAATTAGGTTCCGGAAGGAAAATCCTGTGACTGTTTGTCACAAAATGAGGATGAAAAAAAAAGTGTTTTCCCTTCCCACCCAGTTCGGTATTCGAACGAATCTTTCGTGAAGGATATGGAGGTGAGACAAATCCAAAATAGTGGATTTGGTGCATCCATAGTAGTGATGTTAGGTACAGCAAGTTTTGGGGTAGAAATATAGACCATAAACTACTGGCCACTCTTTTTAATTCCCTGCTCCAGAGGTGGGCCTTCTAAATATGCAGCCTAAGCAGATATTAGCAGATAACAACTACCTCATGATGCATTTTGATAGAAGCCAGAAAGTGTATTGCTTCATGGCTGAAACAAACGTAACCTCAATAAACCTCCCAAAGCAAATATAGCACACAAACACACATATATATATTACACAAGTGCTTAATGATGTCATAATTTATAATTGTAGCTTAGTGATGTATCTATTATACATTTAGCATATGAGGTTTAATCAGTATAATCAAACTATAAATGCTTCCTGCTTATTTATGTTTTTCGGCCATGCTCTCTCTTATATAAACACAGTTGACTGGAAAGAAAACCCAGCTTGAAGGCCAGCTAGGGTGAGAGCTGGATTTCTAATGTGCCTTGGGGGGCCCTGGATAATTTTGTCTGGACATATGAGAGATCTTCAGTGGCGAAAGTACCAGGATTACATGCAAAACCACTCATCCCACAATCGTCTCTAGAAGGGGGTGGGTCGGTCTGCATCCGCAGTGTAAAGTTACTTTACTGGGGATCTTGGGCTGAAAAAGTCAGAAAAGCACTGTTTTACTGTGGTACAAAATAAGAGTATTAAAGGTTGTGTAAAAAAATTTAAATTGCATCTATGCCTTAAATGTGCAGGGAAACTTCTGATTCTTTCATGATTGCTTCAAATACCCAACTGGCTACAAGAGAGATGGGCAAACCACGTCCTGTGATTGGGAAGTTGGGTTTGTAGTTTAATTAATTTGATAATTTTAAGGGATACTTGACACTTTTTTAAGTGCTCTCATTCTTCTTTGAACCTATCAAAGTATAAATGCATATATATATATATATATATATATATATATATATATATATATATATATATATATATATATATATATATATATATATATATATATATATATATATGCACATAAGCCCACAGGTTGTATTAACTTAAAAATACACACTTTCTTGAAAGGGGTGGTATATCCTAGCTGTCTGTAAACACTGAGGCAAGGTCTCTCCTGTAAGCATTCTCTTACTGTACACTCTTTTAGGTCGAGATGCAACCTTAAGAAGTCTTTGGATGCAATCTGGTCCACTTTTTCTCCAAAGTATCATTAACGATCTAATGGGGAGTGATATTAATCAATCTCATTGTCCAATGATCACAGCAGAGAGTTTTCTCTGAAAAATTTGGTTTTCGTTAAAAATACATAACTGAGCTTAAATGAATAGATTATTGTGGTTCTTTTTTTTTTTTAATTTTCAATATCCACCCTGGTTTTGTGCTGACTGTCTTTTTCCTCCATCACCAGATGGTGAGATCACTTCCAAACCAATGGTTCTCTTCTTGGGTCCATGGAGTGTTGGCAAGTCCACCATGGTCAACTACCTCTTGGGACTGGATGATACTCCATATCAGCTGTACACAGGTAAGTTTACCGTTTCTTCTTAAATTTTCCTCCACCCTCAAGCTCTGGCCTTGTTGTCACAACTGTATATGTTTAAGCCCAACCAAGTGTTCTGATATCATTGTTATTGTTTTATTAGCATGTATTTATATAGTTCCAACATATATTGTGCAGCACTGGTAACACTTTTGTGTTAACAAAACAACTCTTCAAACAATTTGATGGAAATTGAAAAAAACTAGAAAAAAGTGTGTCCATCAAGAAGTATCAGTGGTTGAAGCACCGTAGAGGCACTTTACTGATGAATCTCTAAATATTTTTCCCTATTTATGGAGTCTATTGTAAGAGTATTGATGTTCCCTTAAGCATGATAATCAGTAGAAATAAAATGTGCCCTTTCCAGTGACAAAATTATGTCTGTTGTGTTATGTACACAAATCTTTAAAGTGGACCTGTCACCCCAAAAAAATATTAAAAATCATATTTTATCACATTAGTCAATCAAAATGAACATCAATTTCACTATATAAATTATTTTATTCTTGTTTCCTTCCATCTGGGAATTCATAATTATAGCAAGCAGGCAGGAGCCATTTTGTGGACACTGTTATTAAGTCAAGCCTTGTATCATCTCAGAATCTTGTTTGTGCACCAGAATGGGGGACCCGATGTCTTTCCCCATGTCCTGGCTACACAATTAAATGGTTAAGAGAACTGGGGGAATGTGTGGGGAGCAGTGACATGTAGGAAGTGCTGAATGGAAAGTGAAAGTAATTATCTGCCCCGCCTCTATGCCTAAGGCATAGAGGAGGGGCAGACAATATTTGACTGACAGCTGAGATTTTTAAATGAGCTTAAAACAGCTATGAATGCTTTAATAAAAAAATGAAATTGGATTTCATGTTTAATTTGAAAAGGACTTTTATTATACAAATTTTTGTGTCTGGGTGACAGGTCCACTTTAATTGTCTGATTAGCACTTACACACATTACTTCACATTTAAAATAACATTTTAAATGCTAAGAGGGAGATGCTGAGGCCAATTTAGCTTATAAAACAATTGTGTTCCATTTAATATACTCAGTGTGTATTACTATTTGAAGGTAAATTTTGTTTAGGGTGTATATTTTATCTCAGAGAAATAATTTTTAAACATGTCCTTGTCATCACTCTCATAGGCGCTGAGCCCACCACTTCTGAATTCACAGTCCTGATGCATGGGCCAAAGATGAAGACTATTGAGGGCATTGTCATGGCAGCTGATAGTTCTCGCTCTTTTTCCCCACTTGAGAAATTTGGACAGAATTTTCTGGAGAAACTGATCGGGATTGAGATCCCTCACAAGCTTCTGGAGAGTGTTACTTTTGTGGATACCCCTGGGATCATCGAGAACCGTAAACAGCAGGAGAGAGGTTGGTGATATAGTTCCTCTTCCAATATTTCACCTAAATTATCACCATTTCTTTCTAGATTGGCATTTAAAAAATAACATTACAGAAAACATTTTTGTATCTTGAAATAGTTATATATTTCATGTTACAAAAGATGCCAATTACCATTACTTCCTTGACAAGACTACAGCTTCATCTTTAGAATATACAATATAGCAAATCAATTAGATTTAAATTGTTACAAGTACATAAGAGCCGATTACACCTTCTATAGTGTCTAACCTCTATTTTAAATATCTTTTATAGGTTACCCATTTAATGAGGTTTGCCAGTGGTTCATTGATCGAGCCGACCTGATCTTTGTGGTTTTTGACCCAACCAAGCTAGATGTTGGCCAGGAGCTGGAAATGCTGTTCCGGCAGTTGAAAGGACGAGAGTCCCAGATCCGTATAATTTTAAATAAGGCTGACAGCTTGGCCACTCAAGAACTAATGAGGGTTTATGGAGCACTGTTCTGGAGTTTGGCTCCTCTGATCAATGTAACAGAACCACCAAGAGTGTATGTCAGCTCTTTCTGGGATGATGACTACCACCCTGACACACACAGGGAACTCTTCCTTAAAGAGGAGATCTCCCTTTTAGAAGATCTCAAACAGGTCATTGAGAATCGTCTTGAAAACAAGATTGCTTTTATCCGGCAGCATGCTATTAGGGTTCGCATCCATGCTCTTCTAGTGGACCGTTATCTTCATACTTATAAAGACAAGATGACATTTTTTAGTGACGGAGAGCTAGTATTTAAGGACATTATTGAAGACCCGGACAAATATTTCATCTTTAAATCCATCCTCGCTAAGACCAATGTCAGCAAGTTTGATCTCCCCAACAAAGAAGCATACAAAGATTTCTTTGGAGTCAACCCAATTACAAGTTTTAAACTCCTTTCCCAGCAGTGCTCCTACATGGGTGGCTGTCTTTTAGACAAGATTGAGAAAGCCATCACTCATGAGCTCCCAGATCTTCTTGGCAGCATTGGCCTCGGTAAAAAACCTGGGGCACTCAACTGTGATGTAACTGGATGTGGAGAGGCTCCAAAAAATCGCTACAGGAAACATTAACTGCTTTCCCTGTAGATACCATAATCACCAAAACAATATCAAAGTGTTTCAGCACCATAACAAGGTCCCGTGATCTTTCAGTGATGAAGTTAATCAGCTCCAGAAGACCTTGAGGACTCTGCCCTCCTTACAATGTGTCCTCAAGGTGTGTTGCAAAGATGATACTGTATAAACCCTTCTGTACTGAAAAGATCAATACATTGGTGGTCATTCGTAAAGAATTAAGGAAAGCGCTTGAGGTATCTAAAAGGAAGTCTGATATTCTTGATGGGACTCTCAGAAAGACTGCAGCCAATTAGGATTTCACTTTTTTCTCACTAGGTTTCTAACTTCACAAACATTTCATTAAAAAAAAAACAATAATACAATAGCTCCATACTGTTCTGTATGGAGACCAAGATGGCTAGGGCAAGTGAGAAATCTCAATTTACTGCAGTCTCTTCTGATACTTCTGGCATTGCAAAAACCCAAATCAGAGAAATGTTTAATATGCCTTTTTTTTGTTATGATGGTACCTCCATCATTGTAAATATGTAAACTCCATGACTAAACCTATGTTCTATAGAACACAAAAGTCTTCCCTGTAGCAACCAGTGAATTGGTAGGTTTTAATTAATTAAGATATCAACACGAGGGCTTCTGTTTTATGGATCTGCTATAAACTACCTATTAAGGCAATACAGTAGTCTAAAACTATAGGTAACTTTTGGGGTGGGAAAGCAATGCTCAATTTACCATAATTGTACTGAGTTTATCCAATATATGTGAGCCATGCCTCCCTTTAAATTGGCTATATTTAACACAGCATTACTGTCTGTATGCATATTTTTTCTTGTTTGTTTCTAAAATATAGGTCTGCCTGTTGCATTTGAAATTGCTTTTTTTCTTATTTTTACCATTTTTTTTAACCATTTTAACCGGTTGCTGTTGTTCCTTAGCAACCTCTAATCTCACAGAAACTGTAGAAGCAATATTCAAAAATGCTACTTTCTATTATCTTTACAAGGCCATCTAAGCATGTTACAATGCACCAGTAGTATCAAAAGCTAGAGGATTTATTTACAGATGTTTGTATGCACTAGTACTGGTTAGAAATATAAAGACGCATGGTATTTGTTCATATTCTTCAATTTGCCAGAACTGTACACAATCACAGTAATGCTTTTTTTTTTTTTTTAAGAATGTGTCATTAAATGTAAATCTAAATAAGTACATGTACCAGACAGTAATGCTGCTATAATATAGCTGCACAATGTCCATTAAACAATATAGTATAAAGGGTTTCAATAAAAGAAAATATAGCCTCTTTAAGGGATACCTTAACCCTTTAAATTTTAGTAGGCTATCAATCAGGATAATATTATATGTCAGATATTTTAGTTGGAGGCTGGAAGGTTAGCGGTTAGCATATAAAAAAGGGTTACAGGTCTAATTGTTTTGACTTTAGCGTGATTTTCTGTAAGTTTAGTTAATCGCCTGCATGCTGAAGGCCCTGTGCCTACTGCAGGAGGATCATAATATTGAGATACATCTGGAGCTAATTGAGATATTCCTTCTGGAAGATTTTGACGGGATTATCAAAAACCGTCATGGAAGCATGGATTATTGGAATCCTCCTACAAAGTCCCGCAGGCCCCTTCAGCTCTTGTTGGATTAATATAAAGTAGATTTAGATATAAATGAATGGGGTAAGCAGCAGATGACACTTCCTTGGTCCAAATAATGAATCCAATAAATTTTTTTTAATAATCAATTATCCTTCCAGTTTGTTATTATGAGCCTCTGGACTGATTCTCCTCTTGAAATAAAATTGTTTGAGCTTGTTAAAACAAATGTGTCATCTCTTTTTGGTTCCATATCATACAATATATCTACCCGTGTTCCCTGTTACCTTTGTAGTCACACCATGAAGGTTTCCTTCCCGTACCAGAAAAGGTGTCTTATAATATTGTATTACCCCAATTTTTTTTTTAACTTCAGCATCGAGTTACCAAAATAGTGTTAATTATAAGGATGTTTTCTGTTTCCTAATAAAAAAAAAACACTTTGGACAGAAGTTCCTTACCAATAGAAGTTATATCAGGCCCGGCCTGGCAATCTGTGGGTTCTGGCAAATGCCAGAAGGGTTCTGGCAAATTGCCATAGAAAGGGAGTATTTAGTGGGCTGGTGGGGGCTGTTTGGGCCTCTGTGCAGGCTGATTGGGCCTCTAAGTACCTAAAATGTCAGGGCCTATTTTAATTCTCAGTCCAGTCCTCAGTTATATAGTCTCAAGCACATCCCATTTGTAGCCAGTTGCCCCACTGAATAATGGTTTAAGAAAATAAAAGCAAGAACACTTCCCCTAAAGTAACCCAAAGCTTCCCCTAAACCTATGATCGCAGTCTTAAACTTAATATAAGTCATAAGAAGTATAATGCTGACATGTTTTCAGGACTGTTTACAGATGCTGGACAACCCACAATGCTTCTTATTTAAAGTGGACCTGTACAGTTTTCTCACATAAAAAAAACTGTATACTTAAAGTCCTTTGCAAATTAAACAAGAAATTAAAATAATTTTTTTCATTAAAACATCCATGACTTATAATGGTGTTTAAATATCTGAGCTGTCATTCATATATTGCCGGCCCCTCCTCTATGCCTGAGGCATAGAGGCGGAGCAGTCAATTACTTTCACTTTCCATTCAGCACTTCCTAGATTTCACTGCACTCATCACATTCCCCCTTCCCTACTCAAGCTTTATAATTGTGTAGGGCACTGTGCATGGGCGATTCTGGCCTCCATTGTGGTAATAAACAACTTGCCATAATAACAGTTTCCACAAAATGACAGCTGCCTGTTTGCTAAGATTGTGTAATTCTGAAGACTGAAGGAAACGAAATTTAAGTAATATCTATAATGCAAATAAAGAATTTGGAATTATTTCTTAGGGCAATAGGTCCCCTTTAAGTGAACTTGAAGTAATACAAGGGGATAATGGGGATAATTGAAATTAAAATGCAACATGAGCCATACACCCTTAGTGGTTTTCACAGTGCAATATTTTTATATATCTTTATCATGGTGAATAACTGAACACAACAAAATTACACAAATATAGCAGCAGTAAGACAATACAACTCAAGTTGGTAGCTTACTGGAGCTTAGCCAGATACTGATCAGTAAGGCTGGAAAAACAATTGTGCAAGGGCCACATTGATGTCAACATTGTCTACTCCCTACAGGTCTGTTCAGGGCACCTAGGCTAGGGCCACACGATTGTGGATCTTGGCCAGAGGAGAAACGGAGACCAAGAATCTGCTCCCCAGCTGCTCCTCCCCTGCCTGAACCAGGAAGCATTGTCTCTGTTAGGTGCAGGCAGACGCGATGGTTTTCAATGCTAAAAGCAACATTTTGCACCACAATTAGCTCTGCCTGTAGAAGAGGAGGGGAGCAGCCAGACAGTGGATTTTCCTTCTGCAGAGAATCCGTATCCTCTGGCCCTAGCCTTAGGTTGACTAGGGATCTATGTATTGGATTTGTCCAATGTGGCCTATCACTTTACCAAACAAGTAGACCTTTCCATGTACTGTATGGGGCAAATTTACTATTATTCCCCAAAAATAATTCGTTTCTATTCGATATTCGAATGTTAATCGAATAGTTCTAGGCTACCTTTTATTCGATATTCGACGATCAAATACAAATCTATTCGATCAGTCGAATAAATCATTCGACTAAATGAATAAATCATTCGATCATTCGAATGATTCGTACGATTCGAACAATCGAACACTTCGATCGTACGAATTCTATTCGATCAGGACTTAGTCTCAGAAGCCTATGGGAGTGCTCCCATAGGTTTCTATTGCAATTCGGTAGGTCCAATCTGCCGAAGTAGGCAATCGAAGAAACTTAAAAAATAAAATCCTTCGCTGATCGAATATTCGTCCATTCGACTCTATTCGATCGTTCAACCATTCCCTATTCGATGATCGAATATGCAAAAATTCACATATTCGACCAAACTAAGAAATCCTACGTTCAAAATTCGATCGAATTTCGAATCCTTCATGTGCATTTAGTAAATCGGCTACTATGTGTCATGTGTCAGTTTGCCCTGATTGTGAGTAAAGCCTGGATTTGTAACTGTGCTGCTCAGCATACTGTGGTTGATAGTAGTGGACTGGATGTGTCTTGGTTAGATAGCACTGGGTTAATTGAATGGGTTTTATGGTGAGATATGTAAAAATAGCTTCCCAAAATAAAGAAATCATTAGCAACCTTACTTGTGGCATATTGATGTCTAAAATACTACTTACTGTTCTTTATGACAACGTGCAGACACAGTGGGATTAGATAAAAATAGCTCTTGTCATATTTGGCAGGATGTCCTATCGTTAACCTTGTGCTATATGGAAATCAGCTACGCTTGCCATTCAACTTGGCTGTGTTGGTCTAGAAAGAGAAAATACCCATCAGGCCTTTTAGCCCGCTACCATTACCAATGGCATAAGTAGGCATATCTCCCAACATTTGGAAAACAAAAATAGGGACAAAAACCTGAACTGACGTAAAATATTTTGACTACACCCATTCTATGACCACACACCCTAATTACCATGTCCATTTTACAGAATTTGGCAGTTTATTAAAGTTTGAACACATTTCTGGGAGTATTAATGTTTTATACAATGTTTTATGCCATTACAGTTTTGCTAATGAAGGTGAAATTGCCCTTTAAGACGCTAGTCTCACTTCTCCAAAGAGATTTGCTTAGCTTAAATTTTTTCTTCTTAAAATGTTACAAAGTATCCAAGTGCACCTGCCTGGCTGATCTGGGCTCTCTGCCAAAAGGCCTCTTATTTTAATTAAGTTAATCTTTATCTTGAGTGCAGAAGATCAAAGAGAAAGCTTGGACGTTTCAGTAAGAAACCTGCAGACTGCAGGATGAGTTGTCAAAAGTGGGACTGTTGGGAGGTATAAGTAGGACTATGTGCATTGTATAAGACTAACGAGGACAGGAAACTGGAGAAGACCTTGACTGAATGGAATATTACCAGCAGTTTGGGGTGGTATTGTAGTATTTGACTGCATGGTCAGGAAACTTACAAGTGACTGCCAACTTTGGACTGTGTACCTAGGGTGGACCAGGAAAGCTACAGTTAATTTATTAACAAAATTTGTCGACGAATTAAATAATAATGACAAAAATATAAAGTTGACTTTGAATTACCACAGACAAGCAATTGCCTTCTTAGATTTATTGATCTATAAACAAAATGGTATGTTGAATACAAAGACCTATAGAAAATCAACAGCGACCAATACCCTGCTACGAGCAGATAGTCACCATCCCGTGTCCCTTATAAAAGGGAGACCAATCGGCCAGTTCCTACGGATTCAAAGAAACTGTTCAGATGATGAAGTCTTTGATACACAGGCAGGAGATCTATCAAAAATATTTCATGACCGGGGCTATAGTGATACCATGATTGAACAAGGTTGCGAGAGAGCAAAAACTGCCGATAGATCACAATTGATTAATAACAAAATAGAAAACAAAGTGAATCGGTGTGTAGATTTATCACCAGTTATAACTCTCAGTGGAGTGATATCCAAAAAGTACTGAGAAAAAATTGGGATATCTTAAAAGCCGATTCAGACCTTTATGACCTGGTAGGTCCTTACCCAAAGATAACAGCTAGGAGAGCTCCCTCCTTAAAAGACAAATTAACACGTAGTCACTTTACAAGCACTAAAAGTGACCTACAAATGACATGGCTTAATAGCAAAGTGACTGGGTCTTGGAAATGTGGGCACTGTAAAGCATGTAAATATATTAAGAGGTGTGATAGGTTTAAGCAAGTAAATTGCAATGGAGTGCACAGCCATCTAATTCATTTATCATTTAGACCAGGAAAGCTGCCTGCATGCTTGCACTTGCAAACTTCCTACCTCAATGAACCCTCTCCCAACACAAACCAGGATGGAATCAAAAAGCTGCTATCTATATACCACTACCAACCTGCTCTTCATTGGTGTCTTGTGGTGATGGGGCAATACAGGTATATAAAACCTGTTGATCACACATTCAGTGCTTATACACTATGGGGTGAAAATGGAATTACATATTGCTTTCAGCTAGGTCAATGATGCCAATATGGACAGCTTGATCAGCAATTGAGTGATTAATTACTATATATGTCATCATAAATATTGATTTTGTTTTATTACAATAATAGACAGAATACATTCAACACAATATATAACAATTATTGCATGCTGATGCGTGCTGCCCTGAATTCTATACATATGGGTTAATTTATGATTGCGGTGTAGCATCAATTTCATAAGGTCAAAATGGCAAACATAGGGTAATGTTCAAAAACAGCCAAATATTAATAATAACACTTTGCTGAACCATGTAGGAGAAAAATCATGCTTATGTAATGTGTGGTGCACTGATTTACATCTCTTTAAAATGTACAGAACATCACCTGAAGATATAAATGGCATATAAGCAAGACCATGTAGCTCTGTTTATATATATATATATATATATATGTATATATATAGTGGGGTTACTGCCGAAGCAATCCCTTTATTACAAAATACAGAATAACAGGCTGTATTTCTATTAAAGGATAAATAAAGGATATCCCTTTAACATGTCATATACATTGTCTTTGTAAGACAAATCTAATCATTAAGTATTTGGATTTGGACTGAGAAACAGTCACTTGAATGTGTGCTAGGTTAATGTTTCAGTTAATGGAGATGTTTCATCTTAGTAGTGGCAAACAATAAGACAAGGAGTCACAAGTGTGATCATTTAAGATATATCTTGATCCAGGTAGAAGAAAGCTAAACAACACTGCATGCATATAGTGAGCTGCCAGCAGACTGATTAAAAAGCAAATCCAAAGCCACTAGTGATGTGTGGGCCGACCCAATGCCAGTGGGTTGGGCGAGTTTGGGTACACTGCAATGTGCTGTTTTGTGATGTCAACAGTGGGGCGGACACGGGTCTATAAATGGAGGACAGAAACTGGGTGCGGGTGACTGCCGGTCGGGCAGGTGTAGTTTTGGGGGCAGGTTGAGTTTTTATAAAACCCGCACAACACTAGAAGCCACTGCTGATTTAATGAAAAGAAGTTTCAGAATAAACTCAGATGCAGTCTATGTTCATTGTGGTCAATGTCCAGTCAATGTCTGAGCTCTTTTGGAAAAAAGGGTGAACCAGACTGTAAAACCTGAGAGGTATATGTATATGTAGTTATACTCACATGTAGCAGGGTGTAAGGCAGTGGTTTTTATCACACTAGGACACCTAGAGAAGCTCCATTGCAAGGCCCAGCCTTAAAGGAGAAGGAAAGGCTTTGTGCACTTGGGGGTGCCAAATATCGTATTGACCTGAAACCCCGGTACATGGTGGATCACTATCACAGAACTGACCAATATCCACAGTACATACATATTGGTTGTGATCACTGGGACACCGTGTCCACACAAAAACCCTGTATTTCATATGATTTTAGCAGAACATGCACTTTGCCCCATCCTGCATTGTCTGAATGTGCAAGAGTTTTAGCTCTGTGCTAAGGGGGTTACATCTTAGGGCAAAAACATATGCAGCAATAAGTCACTGCGACTCACCATAATAGCCATACGATCCAGGATTTATCCTGGTGGCAGGTAGCAAATCCTTTGCCTTGTTATTTACCTGCTACCATATGGATTCCACACTTTTGTGTGCAGGGCCATAACTAAAGAGGAAGCAGACCCTGCAGCTGCAGGTGGCCCAGGAGTTATAGGGGCCCCATGAGGGCCTAATTCATATACAATTCTAATAAATATTGGTAAAACTGCTCAACCTCTAGAAATTTTGGGAGCCTGAAAAATAATTTGCTGTGGGGCCCAGTAACTCGATTACTCACTTTTCTATCTTGTATCTTCTCCCGCTTTTTTCCTTGCAGTTTTTCTGATTCATGCATTCCCTCTAATGGATTTATAGCATTTCAGTTATACCTTTTGTTAAAAGTAGGGATGCACCAAATCCAGGATTCGGTTCAGGATTCAGCCTTTTTTTAGCAGGATTCAGCCTTTTTTTAACAGAATTCGGATTCAACAGAACTCTTCTGCCAGGCCGAACCGACTCCAAAGCCTAATTTGCATATGGGCAGGGAGGGAAATCTTGTCACAAAACAAGGAAGTAAAATATGTGTTCCCCATCATTTGCATATGCAAATTAGTATTTGGTTCAGTAATCGGCCAAATCTATCGAGAAGGATTCGATGCGTCCCTAGTTAAAAGATTATTATTAACATGTATTTCTATAGTGCCAACATATTTCGTAGCGCTGTAAAAGATAATCAAAATTATATATTTGTATCTAAGAGGAAGCAGACCCTGTGTTTGCGGAGGGTCCAGTCATCCTGGGGCCAGTGGGCTTTTGGGTCTTAAGGGGGGGTGGCCATGCTGCACTTATTTGGATTAGCCGGGCACCCCAATGTTAGTGAACTGCAGAAGAAATGTGTAACTGAAAAGAGAAAGTGGAATCATGGGGCAGGAGTGGGAGAAATGGGTTAAAGATGCCAAGGATGAAGAAAAACAGTATAACAGGGAAAAAAAGCCATGTCTGGATTCAGTCCTACTAATCTTCAATGAGGCCAGAGTTTTAGTCAGTGTCCAAAGCCTTGAAGGAGTTTTAATAATATTTTAAAAATTATATACTGTATAAACATATCACTAGGATTAGTACATTATGAGACTTGCGGTCAGGAGGTGCTGACTTATTAATATAGCAATTTCTTATTACATGTTGGGCCTGGGAGAGACTGACTAGAAAGTACTGAACACAGGGTTGTAAACTACAGAGGAAGCAGACCCTGCAGCTGCAGGAGGCCAAGGAGGTATAGGGGCCCCATGAGACTCTAATTCATATACAATTCTAATAAATATTGGTAAAACTGGCCAAGCTCTAAACATTTTGGGAGTCTGAAACAGAATTTGCTGCAGGGCCTGGTAATATTAAATTTTACCTGTTTTTCTCTCTTTCCAGATGATAATACAGTATTGCAGGTGCCATATACTAAGTCCTGGTACTGTAACACAAGTTTACAAGTAGTCACAGAATTGTATTTATATTAGGTCACATCTCCTTTTTGGCTTTTCTTCCTATCGATCCCATGCTCCACAGAGATCAGCAATATATCATCAATTGATGTAATGCTTCTTGCCACACATGGGCCAACAATACAATGCAATTAAATGCGTGTGTGTCCTAAAGGGGGGCTTCTCTGTAATGTTTACTCTTAGTATCTTATAGAATGGCCAGATCTAAGCAGCTTTTGCACTGACCTACTTTATTTTTTATTTGCCATCTTCTTCTGATACTTTCCAGCTTTCAAATGGGAGTCACTGACCCCATCTAAGAAACATGCTCTGTAAGCCTGCACATTTATTGTTGCTGCACATTTATTGTTACTGATACTTTTTTTTTAACTTATCTTCATATTGCATTCTCCTATTCAAATCAATCAATGGTTGCTTTGGTAATTTGGACCCTAGCAACCAGATTGCTAATAACGCTAAAACCCCAAATAATAAAAAAAACAAATTGTAAATTGTCTTAAATTATCACGCTCTACATCATACTAAAAGAAAATATTATAGATGCAAAAGGGTTTTCATTTCTGGTATCAGTAACTCTGTAAATACCAGGACTGGATCATATATATATATTCATACAAGTGTAACTGAAATAGGGTCAAGGATTGAAAATCTTTTTTCTTTGTAAACAAGTCAGTTACACTAACATTAGACAGGTGGACTACTGGACACATCTCCATGGAGACCACATAAGTACCATTATGACACCACATAAGGTGCATCGTGACATCAGAATAGTGACCAGTAAACCAGCTGAGACTTCAGTTAGTTCAGAGAGCTCTTAGAGAAGGAGGACTAACGATTTTCATACGATTTTAATTTCTAAATTCAATTCAAACATCTATCATGGAAGGTAAGAATGATTTGTACTTTTTGTTCATGAATGTGAAGAGGGTGACAGACTTCTTGAAGGTTTATAATTTGTCACATGGACCTGGGGATCTGCTTTTCTTTCGATGGGTTTATTTGCATCAGCTGACGCCATTTCTGCATTGAGAGACACTATGTGGGCCTGTGTACAGACACTGATTTCAGTGTAAAAAGAGATACTTTTGTTTTTATACACTGAAACCAGTTCCATGTGTCTCTGCCTGTATTTTTTATGCCGATGAAGAAAAAGCAGATCCTGAGCCCATGTGACATTAGGCTAATAGTATTCTGTATTCATAATATACGAATAGCACCACAAATTACAGTAGAACCCCCAGTTTAAAGTTTCAGGGGACCAGAAAAAAATGGTGTAAAATCCAGGAAAATGTAAACTTAGGGAAATGTATTATGCATAATATATAGGTAGGACCACAAAACAACAATGTAAAATGAGGGAAACCCTACAATTAGGGATGTAAAATGGGTGTTCTACTTTATACAGATTTTATTTAACATACAGTGAGAACAAATATGTAAGTGCTAAGAATTTTAATACACAGTTGAAATGAGGTCTCAGATTGTGTTGTATGTAGATAAGTGGAGTAGCACATTATCTGTAAGGCCTAATCTACATGGGAGATTGTGTAAAATGGTGTCAGATGTAGTTGTATTACAGAATAATGGGGCTGATATAAAAATCTGATGTGTAAACTACATAGAAGTTTTGCCATCTGACCTGCCAGCAAGATTAAATCTGATGGTGTCTGACTTTTCAGAATTTGTAGCATTACAGTAGTAGTAAACAGGTGAATATATCCTCAGATGAAGTCATAATTAATTCAGTGTTATCCTTCATCCCTACAGATAATTACAATAACAACAACTCTATGAACCCTACTTGCTTCAATCCATACTGTGATTGTTGTAACGCTGCAAGAGGACAAGTTGGCCATGTCATGCAACCATTTCTGCCATTAGGAGAACCACTAAACCTACAGCAAATGCCACAGACTCTTCCCATGGTCTCCTATGTGTATGACATGTATGGAAGGATTTATCCTGTGATTAACCAGGCATACCCTGCACCAGCCATGTCTCTCCAGGATGAACATTTATTGCCAACAGCTTCTATGCCTGAGCAGAATTATAATGCTGTTAATTCTGCGTTACAGAACCCATCTGTAAGTTCCAATACAGAGAGTGGGCAACCCTTATCTACAGAGGGACCTGTTATACAGAGTCCTAAACTGTCTGAGGATACACAGGCCAATGCAGCGAGTGAGAAGAAAACTAAAAAGGACACAAAAAGAAAACCTAAGTCGGTCAGCAGTGTTTCTGATGAAACAAAAAAGAGAAAGAGGAAAACTAATGATCCCACTGATGATACAAATGCCAATGCAGTGGATGAGAAGAAAACAAAAAAGAGGAAAACTAATGATCCCACTGATGATACAAATGCCAATGCAGTGGGTGAGAAGAAAACAAAAAAGAGAAAGAGAAAAACTGATGATCCTGCTGACCAAACGTTTGCCAAGAAGCATTGCAGTGAACTTCAGCAAAAACTGCTTGAATCAGTTAATACATTTCATGCTCTTGGTCAAAAACCTATTGTGACAAGTCAAAAAATCAGAGAACCTGAAAAACAAGCACAACTTCAGTGTCCAAAGCCGTCTTCACCAAAGCGTGGTCAGGTTAAAGCCCACAGCAACCTACCCAAGGTAAAATGTGCAGATGTGAAGACTAGATCAGCTCCAAGGTTGAGCAAAACAGCACAAAATATCCAGGCTGAGACACCGATACAGAAATCACCTCCTCAGAGTACAGACATCTTGGATGAACTACTTGAACAGATGGAGTTTTCTATTCCACTTCCACCAGAGGAGAGTGAAGCTCTAAAAAGAAAAGCCCAACAGGAGAGAGAAGAGGCCTGCCAATATACTGCAAAGGGAAGAGTGCAGTACTTTAAAAAGTGGCAGCGAGACATGGACATTTCCCTGTATTATGGATATATTTAGAGCACAAATAATGGAAGTCAATATTATGTTATATTTTTACCTTTTGTACAGTTTTTTGTTAAAAAATGTTTATAAACACATGAATAAATATATTTTTATAAAAATATTTTGTATCAGCATTCATTGTGTATACATATAAGCATTTGTACATAATGACAGTTTGGAAATACTGAACCTTAGGACTTCTAGTACAATGCCCTCTGGACAAATTATCATTATCAAGGGCTGTGTTGGGGCCTGAAAAGTTGTTACCTGTTGGAGAACCAAGCCATGCAACCAATAAAGGCTTTTTACATTACTTTTACTTATGGTGCTATGACCTTTATTGGCAAATGATCATCAACAGATTTTTAGAGCACCAATGTATTTTCCAATGTGTGGACTTGGTGAAACATTTGGTATTTGGTAAAAATTATGATATAATTGGTATCACTGAGACTTGGTGGGATGAAACACGTGACTGGACTATGAATTTACACCCTTTTTAGGAGGAACAGAGGGATTAAAAAGGAGGGAGGAGTGTGTTTGTATGTAAAGTCTGAATTAAAGCCATGCACTAAAGAAATAACCATTACGGGCACTGGTGAGGGTGTGGAATCCTCTGGGTAGAGATTTCGACTGGGCATAAGGTTACAAAGAAAATTTTCTTTGGTGTTTGCTATAAACCACCTCGTATAAGTAACGATTATGAAGCCCAGCTACTTTTACAAATAGAAGCAGCTTCACAAGGTCAAGTTATTATTATGGGTGACTTCAGTTATCCGGACATTGACTGGGGTAATGGGGTTGCCAAGACAGAAAAAGCTAGTAGGTTTGTAAATATGCTGAATGACAACTTTTTATCCCAGCTCATTCAAGAACCTACTAGGAATAACTCTCTTTTGGATCTTGTAATAACTAATAATACTGAACTCATCTCTATCATTTGTGTGGGTGAGCATTTAGGGAATAGTGATCATAACATGGTCTCCTTTGAGATTCTGTTGCAGAGGCAACTCTATAAGGGAGTAACTAAAACATTGAATTTCAGGCGTGCAAACTTTGATAGTATAAGGGCATCTCTGCAACATATTAAGTGGGAAATGCTTTTCACAGGGTTAAACACTGAACAAAAATGGGAAGTCTTTAAAATGCTGCTTAATAAAGTCAGAATATTCCGCTTGTAAACAAGGAACGTTGTTGCAAAGCAAAACCTTTTTGGTTCAATAGAAGTGTTGGTGTTGAGGTGGGTAAGAAAACATGTGCTTTTAAGGGTTTTAAGTTAGCTGGGACAGCCGAATCATTTATAAGGTACAAGGAGGCCATTAAATCATGCAAAAAAGCTATCAGGCAAGCTAAAATCTAAATGGAAAAGGATATAGCAGAAAGCAGTAAAAAGAATCCAAAATTTTTTTTTAAATATATTAATAGTAAAAAAATTAAACAGGAGGGAGTAGGATCTTTATTATCAGAGGGGGGTTAGCTGGTTGATGAGAACAAGCAAAAAGCTCAGATTCTGAATGCATAATTTTCGTCTACACCAGGGGTCAGGAACCTTTTTGGCTGAGAGAGCCATAAACGCCACATATTTTAAATTGTAATTCCGTGAGAGCCATACAATATGTTTAAAACTATATACAAGTAAATGTGTGCATTTTATCTAAGACCAACACTTTTAAAGTACAATAAGTCTCTGAATTCTTTCTAATAACGTTGATATGCTGTTGCTAACCAGTGATGAATAGGCTTTCTTATCATTAATGCGACTTCTGGTGCTGCATGGTTTTTCTGATGGCTTTGTAGTCTGGTGATATGTGGTGAGGCATGCAGGCGTTGAGACTTCCATCCGTTAAATGTGATCGTAGGTTGGTATTAATGTACTTTAGATGTAAGATGTGAAATGCCAGAAAAGAAGACATGAAAAAAATTATGAAGAACAGTGATATTTCAAATGAGTGATGTTTCAAATGATTTGCAGGTGGTCACAATTGTTCTCTTATTTTTTATTGTGAAGGACAACCAAAAATCATTCAGTTGCAAATGTCCCAATATCACCATTTCACTGTATTTCTCCTCATCAGATTATATAGAACATATATGACACCTGCAAATCATTTTTGAAATATCACTCGTTTGAAATATCACTGTTCTTCATAATATTTTTCATGTCTTCTTTTCTGGCACCCTTCTTTCTAGTCATTCTATCTGCAGAGCGCAGGCCACGCCACCCATTATTTTTATCAAAAGAGCCACATCTGGCTCCCGAGCCATAGGTTCCCTACCCCTGGTCTACACAAATGAGGAACCAGCTAATGAATGTTTCCTTATTAATAGTCCCAATTCTAATAATACATCTAACGATGTATGGTTCACACATGCTGAAATTCAAAAGAGACTAGAACATGTTAAGATAAACAAAGGTCCAGGGGGGGCATGCGCAGCATGGCACTGGAGAGATGTACCTGAGCTGAGCTCCTGTCCCATCAGGAAATACTGCCTGTAATTAGCTCCCATCTGCCTCTAATTTCGCACCGAGTACTACAAGAAAGCATTGCAGCATAGCGTGGAGATGCCGAACAAAAGACAGCATTGGCACAATAACGCCATATCTACAGAAAATGCAACAACGCCATGGCGTGAACCAAAATGGTGCAGACAGCGCAGAGGAACAAGGCCTGGAGACCTTGACGGAATCACCTCCCTCCCCTACCCCGAGCTCAGCGGGAGGCTCCGAGACAGGTCCCATTACAGTCCAGGCACCAGTACTGAGAGCTGAGGAACAAACCCTCTCGCAGGAGGATGATCCGGTGACTGCCCAGGTACTCTCACTTCACCTTACATGCCTCCATGACACCAAACGCACTGCATTAAAGGAGATCCAAGCTGATATAATTGATCTGGGGAAGCGAACAGACTCACTAGAGACCAATGTAGACAAGCTTACACATAGCCATATTGCAATGCAGGGAGAAAATAGCACTCTAAAGGAGGAGATATCTGCACTGAAATTACATGTAGAGGACTTAGAGAATAGATCCAAGTGCCAGAACCTGAGGGTCCAGGAAAACATTAGCACCCAGGAGATCAGGCCATTTCTACGATCACTATTTTCTGCTGTTAACCCAGATCTGCCCTCAGAGGCATGGTGCTTTGACAGAGTCCACAGGGCACTGGGACCTAGACAACCTAAGTTGGCCACACCACGATAGACATCATAGTATGTCTGCACTACTTTGAGAGCAAGGATAGTGAAGACTCGCAACACCCCGGATATAGAGCATCAGGGGCACAAAGTACACATATTTAATGACTTATCGCCTATAACACTTAGCTAGCGAAGAGATCTACGCTTAGCAAACCAACAACTACAAGACCACAAAGTCCCCTATTGTTGGAGGTTCCATTTTAAGCTGATAGCAACGAAGGGAAACAGACAGTATATTTTACAGAACCCAACACGAGGTCCACAGATCCTCAAGGACATTGGACTACCCCTCCCGGAAGTACAAAAGTCAACTCCCTCACAGAACAGCCCAACCTGGAAACCTCTGACACTCGTATGGGACAAGGTGAAATGTACACCCTGCAAAACAACGACTCCAGAGCCAGCGCCATGAGCAGGCTTACTCCTTGGCCCCATTGCTGGCAGACCTATATCATATCACCTATCCTGGGGACTACAAACCTCAGGAGACAGTTTCTTTACAAACACACCTCCCCCATTCATTGCTTGCCTGGACACTTTCCCCATCTAGGTCTGGTTGACCGGACCCTCTCCAACCAGACCCAGGTCCAGTAAAGGAGATACGCTGAAACGAACTGGTATACTGGTTTCATAAAAATGTTCATGACTGAGTTAAAACCCTTTTCTTATGCCAATAATACTCCTGCATTATTTTCATAATTATAACAAAAGTTAACAAATGTTTGATGTTTCTCTTTCTCTCGATTTCTCTTTCTGGCCATACCTGGCCACTTCTTATGTACTTTGTGAATTCTCTCAGCTCACTTAGGGGGAGATTCATCAAAGAGTGAAGTTCCGCCACTAAAGGGAAATTACACAGCTCTCAATTCATTTCTATGGGATTTTGAAAGGCGTATTCATCAATGGGTGAAGTGAAAGTTCACCCTTTGATGAATACGCCTTTAAAAATCCCATAGAAATGAATGGAGAGTGATGGAATTTCACTCTAGTGGCGGAACTTCACTCTTAACTTCACTCTTTGATGAATCTCCCACTTAGAGTCCTAATGTGGAAACATCCCAGATGTAATCTCCCTAGCCTACACCACTACATAGAGCAGGGGTCCCCAACCTTTTTTACTCTTGAGCCATATTTAAATTTAAAAAAGAGTTGGAGAGCAACACAAGCATGAAAAAGTCCATGGGGATGTCAATAAGAGCACTGATTGGCTTTTTTGTAGCCTCTATATGGACTGGCAGCCTACAGGAGAGAATGTTTGGCAGGACATCTGTTTTTTATGCAACCAAAACTTGCCTCTAAGCCTGGAATTCAAAAATAAGCACCTGGTTTGAGGCCACTGGGAGCAACATCCAAGGGGTTGGAGAGCAACATGTTGCTCGCGATCTACTGGTTGGGGATCACTGGTCTAGAAAGAGAAAATTCCCGTCAGGCCTTTTAGCCTGCTACCATTACGAATGGCATAAGTAGGCATATCTCCAAACATTTGGAAAACGAAAAGAGGGACAAAAACCTGTACTGACCATACCCCCTAATTACCATGCCCATTTTACAAAATTTTGCAGGTTATTTTAGTTTGAACACTTTTCTGGGAGTATTAATGTTTTATACAATGTTTTATGCCATTACAGTTTTGCTAATGAAG
>CM044448.1:100340552-100366756 GCA_024363595.1 Xenopus borealis | reverse complement strand
ATATATATATATATATATATATATATATATATATAGTGGGGTTACTGCCAAAGCAATCCCTTTATTACAAAATAGAGAATAAGAGGCTGTATTTCTATTAAAGGATAAATAAAGGATGTCCCTTTAACATGTCATATACAGTACAACTAAAATCTTTGTAAGACAAATCGAATCATTTGGATTTGGACTGAGAAACAGTCACTTGAATGTGTGCTAGGTTAATGTTTCAGTTAATGGAGATGTTTCATCTTAGTAGTGACAAACAATAAGACAAGGAGTCAGGCCCGGACTGGCAATCTCTGGGTTCTGGCAAATGCCAGATGGGCTGCTATAAGGTGCCATAGAAAGTAAGTATTTAGTGGGCTGGGGGGGGGGGCTGTTTGAGCCTCTGTGTGGGCTGATTGGGTCTCTGTGTACCTGAAATGCCAGGGCCTATTTTAATTCTCAGTCCGGACCTGCAAGGAGTCACAAGTGTGATCATTTAAGATATATCTTGCTCCTGCTAGAAGAAAGCTAAACAACACTGCATGCATATAGTGAGCTGCCAGCAGACTGATTAAAAAGCAAATTCAAAGCCACTAGTGATGTGTGGGCCGACCCAATGACAGAGGGTCACTAGGGCACCCAGAGAAGCTCCATTGCAAGGCCCAGCCTTAAGGGAGAAGGAAAGGCTTTGTGCACTTGGGGGTGCCAAATATTGTATTGACCTGAAACCCCGGGCTGGTGTTCCTATCAGCAGAAAACTGCACCGGCCCAGGGTTATACCAGTGAGCACCATGGAGCGATCCTCTTCCGCTTCCTCTTTCTTCGCGTGGCTGTGTATGCGCAGTTGAGTGACAAGCCGAACTCTAACTAAAAAGTCGGCTATTTCGTTCAACTGCACATGCGTTCATGACTCCCAGGAAATTTGAAGAAAGAAGAGGCCGGAACAGTTTTCTTCTGATAGGAGCACCGGCCCGGGGTTTCAGGTAAGTCAGTACAATCACTTGGGGGTGCCTAACATTTGGCACCACCCAAGTGCATGAAGCCTTTCCTTGTCCTTTAAGGTCAGCTTAAAGGATATGAAAGGACAATTTGCTCTCATAACCCTTGAAATCAAGCTTGAAGGTAAAATTTGAGAACACTTATTTCCCTCCTAGATAATCTTGGAACTATGGTTGAATAGTTGTTAGAGCAGTGTTTGTTTTTATAACATTGTTATGTGCCTGCCGAAATGTTGGCCTTCAACTGGGGACCTGAACCACTGGTACAGCTGTTTCACTGTGAAATGGTGCTAACTACTGGGCTACTTACAATAGGAAATATAGCTACAGCACTAATCTGACATAGCTGAAGGCAAGCATGTATGTATGTATGTCGATCCCATAAGTTATCTGACTGATCTCAGCCACCTTTATATTGTTCTATACATTCAGGATCAGAAAATCAGAAAGGAGTCGCAGCTACTCTTTACCCTCTAACCATGCTGATGAATCACACAAAGGCCAACGTGGTACATTGGTGGATCACTATCACAGAACTGACCAATATCCACAGTACATACATATTGGTTGTGATCACTGGGACACCGTGTCCACACAAAAACCCTGTATTTCATATGATTTTAGCAGAACATGCACTTTGCCCCATCCTGCATTGTCTGAATGTGCAAGAGTTTTAGCTCTGTGCTAAGGGGTTACATCTTAGGGCAAAAACATATGCAGCAATTAGTCACTGCGACTCGCCATAATAGCCATACGTTCCAGGATTTATCCTGGTGGCAGGTAGCCTATTCATATTATCTGTATTTTTGGTTCAGACTCTTGAAACATTGTAGCTATGGTTGCCACCTGGCCAGTATATTACCGGCTTGGCTGATACAGATATGAATGATACATATATACATAAAATATATAGGAAGGCCAGTATTTTTTTCCAAAAAAGGTGGCAACCCTAATTGTAGCACAAAGCAGCTGATTAACAAACCTGGAGTAGAACGGACGTCTGTTAGATTATTCAAAGAACAGAACTAAAAAGGAACACGTACTGTTATCGACTGCTGCATGCATTTACTTATAACTTTAAAACAATGTACATTGGAAAAAATAAAGACAAATAGTTACCTTTTTAGCTGAAATTGTGCTATACCAATCAAAGTTTTCCATTCCTAAATCAGAAAACAAAGAAAGGAACATAGTGTTTAGCAATTACCATTCCTGAAGCAGAAAACAAACAAAGAAAGGAACTTTTAATGCTTTTAGTGAAAGGTGTGAAAATGAAAATATTGCCATTGCAGTTCAGAACGTTGCCACTAGAGAGCAGCATTTCTCTTTCATGTGTAGTTAAATCCACTACACTGCACTAACTTCACCATCCCAATGGGAGATACTCATGGATACTGAAAGTCGATGCCATTAAAAATGGGAGTCAAAGTGGCATGATCAGTGAAAATCCCAGTGCAGAGTTACAGTCATACCAAACAATACATAAAAGTATGCACATGTTTCCATTAATTACTCAATTTGCTGTCTCCCTCAGTTGAATGTGACAGGGATATTATTTATTTTTAATAAAATATAATGTGAATCTTACTTAGAAGTCTCCACTGTTACTATAGGCACCATCTCTAACTACTATACCTGCTATCCCACAGTCACACTCCCTTCCCAGAGACTATTATCCACTGTTACTATAGGCACCATCTCTCCCTACTATACCTGCTATCCCACAGTCACACTCCCTTCCCAGAGACTATGATCCCACTGCTAATATAGGCACCATCTCTCCCTACTATACCTGCTATCCAGCACACTCCCTTCCCAGAGACTACTATGCAACTGCTACAATAGGCACCATCTCTCCCTACTGCATTGAAATTTTTTTCCTCTTTGTCACCCCAGGAACCAGTTTCATAGATAATAGAGGAAATGGTGGTATGTTATTATGCTTTCCCACACTCTTTCAATGTACAGGGATGCCATCTCCCCATTTAACAGGCATTTATACAATTCAACTGCCGAAAGTCTAATCAATAAATGATGCAGATGCTGAGTATTCTTCTTGGCTGCAGAGAAGACAATGCAGCTTGCAGATAACAATTTAACTGCTAATTTGGCATGCAAGAAGTTAATTTAATTCATAGTTGCCAGCCATCCTTAGTTTCCACAAATCAGTCCTGGTTTTTAATCTGTCCCTGGAAATTACTGTCCTTGGAAACATCCCTGCTTTTCACACGAGAATTTCAATGATCCTATGGCCAGAAATCAGTTATCGGTGTGAGCTCTCATTCTGTAACCTGCAGTTATTTTAATGTTTCTGACAGGAGTATAAAAATGAGAACAAATTTGTGCAACTGCAGAGGTCCCACAGTTTAGAGTCCTGCAGCGGGTCGGGTACCTGTGGGTTACCTGCAAAAACATGCGGTACCCTGCAGGTAGAAGTTCCGGGTGCGGGAATAGATACGGGTCAGTGGTTCTGAGGGTCAGGCTGCGGGTCTTCTCAATAGCGATTTTTACTAATTTTTTCTGATCACGCTTACTTCTGATAATCTCTACAATGACAGCACTTCCTGATTCTTGATGATCAGTGGGTTGCGGCTAAGGTTCTTGTGGGTTGGGTAGGGGGTCCAAGCGGGTAAGAATGTGGGTTGCGAGTCCGGGTGGCGGATTTCAGGTTGCGGGTACGGGTTGCAAAAAATGGACCTGACAGAGTCAGTGTGAGCCCTAATGATCATCTTAAATATAAATTTTTAATGATGACAACCACAAACCAACAGGTCAGACTCCATAGCTGCCAAGTGAGACATCAGTGCAGCCTAGATTACAAGGTAACTAGTCTACGTGTCTGCTTTGCTAGCAGTTCTATAGGACACAAAGGCCCAACAGCCTCGCTATAGTAAAGGGCCTGTTGACACGTTATTAAAAAATGATCTTCTGGGTGCAAATTAAGACTGGTCATACACACTAAAGATGGCCACCTGACCGTTATCTGCCCAAAAATTGGCTAGTTCTTGATCAGGCAGCTTTGATTTTCACATTGAGCACAGAAATCAGGGACCAGCACAACCTGATACACCATACCCCTATCTATATATTAGGCATAGAGACCATTGTTTTGGTCCATATATGAGCTGATGACTCAATTAGAAGTGATAGAATTGCAAGGAATAGCTGGAGAACAGGCAGCTTAAGGGTAGTGGCACACAAGAAGGTTTGTCACCTACTGCTTTTTAGACAAGACTGTGGGTGACAAATCTCCCAAAAATGCCTCTCCATCGTCGGTTATTGAAATCTCAGGTGGTATGCCCAACTGAAAGCTGAATCACCTGAAGATGCCTCCAGAGGAAACTTCGGGTGATTTATCGATCAGTTATTGCCAGCAATTCCTATTCCTGCCAACGGAGAGCCATTTTTGGAACATTTGCTGCTGAGAGCCGCGTCTAAAAAAATCGCATGCAACAAATCTTCCTGTGTGCCACTGCCCTTAAGAGACAAGGCTCATGGGAACATTTTTTTATACTCTAACTGCAGACGACGAATCTCCTGAAAATGTTTCTCCATTGCTGGTGGTATGCCCAACTGATCGCTAAGACGCCTGAAAATGCCTCCAGAGGAAACTTCAGGCGATTTAGTTGGTACATACTGCCAGCAATTCCTGTTCCCAGCAACGAAGAGGCATTTTCGTGAGCTGTCACCTGCAGCCGTGTCTAAAAAATCGTGGGCAACAGATCTTCCTGTGTGCCACTGCCCTAAAGGGACCAGGCACATGGGAAGATTCATCACCTGTGATTTTTTAGACTCGACTGCAGGCGACAAATCTCCGAAAATGTCTCTTCATTGCCAGTAATTTAAATTGTTGGCGGTATGCCCAACTGATCACTAAGTTGCCTGAAGATACCTCCAGAGGAAACTTCAGGCAATTTAGTTGGTACATACTGCCAACGATTCCTGTTCTCGGTAATGGAGATGAGTTTTCGTGAGATTTGTCGCCCACAGCCACGTCTAAAAAAAATCGCGGCACTGCCAAAAGAGAAAAGTCACACAGGAAGATTTGTCGCCCATGAGTTTTTTAGGGTAGGGACAGACAGGGAGATTCGGGGAGATTTTGTCGCCTGGCGTTTTTAGCAGGCGACAATCTCCCCGAATTTCCTTCTCCCTGTCTGCCGATCGTAAAGGCACAAAGCGCCAGCGCAGACGCGGCGATTTCCAGAATCGCCCGAAGTTTCCTCACGAGGTATCTTCAGACGATTACGGAAATCGCCGCGCCTGCACAGGCGCTTTGTGCCTTTACGATCGGCAGACAGGGAGAAGGAAATTCGGGGAGATTGTCGCCTGCTAAAAACGCCAGGCGACAAAATCTCCCCGAATCTCCCTGTCTGCCCCTACCCTTAGACACGACTGCAGGACAACCGGCCCTACACCAATTATAATGGTGATTATCGGTTTCATGCCGGTACACTCTAGGTTCAGGCGTTTATTGCTGAATAATTGGCTGAGCAATTGGCTGCCCCATAAGAGCACCGGCAAGGCCCAGCACTCCCTACGTCATACTAAAAGTTAACTTAAATCCAAAAAAACCCTTTAATAACCTTAAACAGGGAGAAACTACCTATCTTCCCTCAGCCACTTATTCATTCAGAGGAGAAACGAATGACCGCCAGGTATGTCACTACCAACCTCAGTTTTACATACAACAGCTTGTTGCTTTACGCCTCACACGCTGCCGCCCTTTTCTGACTGACGCGTCTGAGGTGTCAATGCAGCTTACCCCTGCCTACAAATATTACTCTGCCCGCCTCTCTTTGTTTTCTAGACGATGAAGAGTGAACACCCACCTTTTGCGCCACGGGTTTATGAAAATATCGGTGAAATGGTAGATAAGGGTGTTAAAAAAAATGCTCTCCCCAGTCCCCACTGAGTTCAACAGCGTCACAACTCAGAAAACGTGTTAAAAAAAAGACCTGAAAGAAACGCACTGTCGCTCTCCCTTATATAAAGATCGGGACGCACCAAGTAAAAATAGAGGGGGGAGGTTTACTTTTTCTATGCCCCTCTAATTGTTTTCCCTATAATCACGTAAGTGTAACGGTCTATTTTCCTAAGTACAGTCCCTTTTCCCATCCTTTCTGTCTATGCCTGCCCCCCTCCCTCCCGTCTCCTCTCCTCCTACTCCTCCTCCCTCCCTTGTCGGCACAGCATAGGAAAATCAGTCAGGAGAGAGAGAGAGAGAGCGGCCTGTCTGTGGTGCCAGAGGCCCCTCATGGCTGAAGAGAGACAGAGGAAGAGTCTCAGATTTTTCTGTATCCTCTATCATACATAGGTGGACTGCTGTACCCCACTGAAGAAAAGACAGAGAGAAGGAGGGGGCAAGGGCAGCAAACCACTGACACCTCTAACACATACACACACACCAAGAAGACCCCCCTGACTGGAAAAGGCAGTACTTTCAAAAGGGGTAAAGGATTTTCAAAGGAGCCTACCACCTAAGTTAAAAACAGGGAGTGCCTAGCACCAAGGTTTCTGACTGGATTATTCTGAAGTGGATTTTGGATGCATTCACCAAAAAACAGATGTAGCCCCCCCTGGCTTGGATGACATATATATGTCTGTATTGGGGCTTGCTTTTCTGACTGAGCAGATCCTAAATGTTTACAGAGGGGAGGAGGAAGCAAAATAAAATGATCCTTGGCCGGTTTGACAAGCATTCCTCATGCCTCTGATCTGTTTAGCGTAGATACGTACATACACAGAGATGTTTGCGCTGTATTGCCTAATCCTGGAAAGGTCTACCTGAGTCTGAAGGCACTGGGAGATTGTGCCTTGTTGCTGCATGAAGCTGCTAGGGCACAGCGGAAAGCACAGACTACTTTGCATGGAGATACAAGTGACTGGAGCCTCAGGCAAGCCAGAAGCTGTCAGAACCCTTCCGTTTGTCTGCAGCTGAAGGTTACAACAGGAGGAGGTGGTGAAAGGGAGTTGATAGTGGGGGAAAAAGTCCCAGACAAACTCTATATCAACAACATGGCTTCCCCTGTAAACCAGCAGCTGCTGCATCATACTGAGGTTAGGTGCGATGGGAGCGGGGACTGCAGTAGCGTGACAGTGAGAATTAATAAGCAGCACCACCAAGGGCCATCCAGGCGTTGCAAGTACAGTATTTCATCTAGCTGCAGTTCAGGCGAGTCTGGGGTTAAAAAGGCTGGTGGCTCCGGGGGTGCTCGAAAGCAAAAAAAGCTCCCTCAGTTGTTTGAGAGGTCCACATCAAACTGGTGGAACCCTAAATTTGATTCCAATAACCTAGAAGAGGCCTGTGTGGAAAGGTGCTTCCCTCAGACCCAGCGCAGGTTCCGTTATGCTCTCATGTACCTCTCTGTGGCTGGGTTGCTATGGAGCATTTACTTTAGTGTCCACATGAAGACCAAGCTTGTTAGTCACTTGGTACCTACCCTGTGCTTCCTTATAGTGTGCCTAGCTTTTTTTGTCTTTACTTTTACAAAGTCCTATGCCAGATATTGCACATCAGTCTCCTTGCTTGTTACTACGCTGGTTTTTGCGCTGACTTTGGCTTCTCAGTTACAGGTACTAAGCCCTGGTTTAAGAAGTGACAGTCTCTCAAACCATACAACATCATTTTCAGAAACAGGTTCCTCCTCCTGTCTCTCTCAGGTGGGCAGTTTCTCCATCTGTGTGGAGGTCCTGCTTCTCCTCTACACAGTCATGCACTTGCCTCTGTACCTCAGTGCCTGCCTTGGTGTTGCTTACTCCATTCTCTTTGAAACATTTGGGTATCACTTTAGAGATGAAAGCTGTTTTGCTGTGCTAGTAGGCAGGATGGCCCACTGGGAGCTTCTCAGCAAGGCACTGTTGCACGTTTGCATTCATGCTATAGGTGTTCATCTTTTCATAATGTCTGAGGTCCGATCTCGTAGCACCTTCTTAAAAGTTGGCCAGTCCATTATGCATGGCAAGGATTTGGAAGTGGAGAAAGCACTTAAAGAGAGAATGATTCATTCAGTTATGCCAAGAATCATTGCAGATGACTTAATGAAACAGGGAGATGATGAAAGTGAAAACTCTGTGAAGCGCCACTCAGCCTCAAGCCCTAAAAGCCGCAAAAAGAAGTCCTCTATTCAGAAAACACCTATTATCTTTAGACCTTTCAAGATGCAGAGGATTGAGCAGGTGAGCATTCTTTTTGCAGACATTGTTGGATTTACCAAGATGAGTGCCAACAAGTCAGCTCATGCCTTAGTAGGGCTCCTCAATGATCTTTTTGGTCGTTTTGATCGCCTGTGCGAGGAGACAAAATGTGAAAAAATTAGCACTCTTGGAGATTGCTATTATTGTGTGGCAGGGTGCCCTGAGCCAAGACCAGACCATGCTTATTGCTGCATTGAGATGGGGCTTGGAATGATTGAGGCAATTGAGCAATTTTGCCAGGAAAAGAAAGAGATGGTTAACATGCGTGTTGGTGTACACACTGGTACAGTTCTGTGTGGTATCCTTGGAATGAGAAGGTTCAAGTTCGATGTGTGGTCAAATGATGTCAATTTGGCTAACCTGATGGAACAGCTTGGCGTTGCTGGCAAAGTGCACATTTCTGAGAAAACTGCTAGATACTTGGATGATCGTTACTTAATGGACGACAGCATGGTGGTCGAACGTTTGGGACAGATTGTGGCAGCTGATCAACTAAAAGGTAAAGACTTTTGGCTTTCTTTTCAAAATGGAAGATTTGTTATCTTTTTATCAATGTTGTTTTGTTCATATTGACTGAAAAACATTTTCAGAACTATGTCATTTTCACAAGCACATTAACAAAGTGTTACCTTCACTTCTATTGTGGATAGTGTGGATCTAGTGTGGATGCTGATAAATTGCTAAGATGTTCAACTAATTAGAAAATAGAAAACATATAATTGAAGCTTACTGTTAAAACTGTAGTTTACTGCTCATTGACACACCCAGGTACCTTCAATGAGTTGTCAACAAAGTGTTTTTGGAGTGCTTAGGTAGACTATAGAACCAAATACCACCGTGAGTTCTTTTTTTCATGGCTTTTTGACATGGTATTTAGAGCGGTAGAAATGGCTGCACTAATTACAGTAGCCAAGGTTCCTGAAGAAGATGTTACTTTGCAACCTGGTTGCGTTATTATGGTTTCTACAATGCAAACCTCATCGGTCTTAGGTTACGTGCAGAGATGCTTTGTGATGACCTACATACATCATCTCTTCTTACTTTCCATATGGTGTAGAGATCAATTGGCATCCCACAGACCTGTTACAAGATTTTGATAAACATATAAATAAATTAACAATGTTCTGGAAAATGATACCATTAAGCAGAGACCAATTGAACCAATTGAACTTCATTCAATCATAATTTTGTTACAAATAGCTTTTTACATAATGTCCAGCTTCCTGCCATAGCAGCCATTTGTGTATATTTATTTGTGTAGGTATGGCATCTGTTATACAGAATTCATGGAACCAGTGATCACCACGATTTAAGCCTAGTAAAAAAAACATTTAAACATTAAATAAACGCAATAGGATTGTTTTGACACCATTGTGGACTTGTCAGGATCATATATAAAGTTTTATGTTATTAAAAGGTTCAGGTTTGATGTGTGGTCAAATGATGTCAGTTTGGCTAAGCTGATGGAACAGCTTGGAGTTGCTGGCAAAGTGCACATTTCTGAGATTTTGGAAATTATTTAAAAAAAAAAAAATTGTTTGGTTAAAAAAGACTGTATGGGAGATGGCCTTCCTGTAATTCTGAGCTTTCTGGATATTGATGAGAGATCCCATAAATGTACTCAGTTGTACAGTTATTCTCAGAGGTCCCATTTGTCCTTCCAGTCCCATAGGACTAGGGGTCCTTTTTACTAACATTGGAGATAAATATCATCAGTGATGTTGCTCATAGCAAGCAAACAGTTATTTTCTTTTGTTTTCTAACTTGTAGGTGACTATTCCAATCTAATTGCTGATTGGTTGCTATTGGCAACATCCCTGGTGAAATTTATATCTGAAGTTATTCAACATGCCTCTTAGTAGGTACCAACCGATGGCCTTATCTACACTAAATTAGTCCTTGTGTACATCTGCAGGCTATGACCAATGACATCCACATGGTTGGAACAAAGGTTGTTGCATTAAGGGTCCAACACTTATAGTTGCATGGTATTTTAGGAGAGATTCTGATCAGTTAATAGAATCCATGTCTACAGATGGATCATATTTGCACAGAACTAAGAGGCGCAATGGCAGACCTGTTATTATAAATTGGAATCATAAGGTTATAAAACATTGGACAGAAATAAGAACTTTGTGATATTGCTCTGAAAGTGTTCAGTTTTAGAAACCTCTGGGGTGTGTTCTGTCCCAAGGGATGTGCTGAATACAGGATTTGGTCAAGGATTCAGCCTTTTTTCTTTAGCAGGATTTGGCTGAATCCTAGTTCTGGGCCAAACTGCATCCAAATCCTTACAGTTATGAAATTTTAATCACATGAACAAAAAACTGTGATTTTTCTTTTTAACCGTTTTACCTTTGGGATTCATTGGATTCGGTTCATGCCTAGTCTTTATATAGACGATAAGTCATGACAGAGACCCAGCAGACTGTACACCTAACATTAATAGGGCACCCACTAGAGTGCTTAATATGTATGGGCACTGGCACACTTAACAATTCCAGGCATGTTGCTGCCAAGAAAATTAATAGCTCAGTGCACATTATTGTTTCTTCTACATATTGTCTGTCGTACTGCTCCCTAAAGCTGGGGGTCTGGGGCTGGTGCACCCGGACCACTTTCACTACTCAGTGAGTCACTTACAATCTATTCTGGAGCACCATGTCTCTATAATCATTATAGAGGACAATTCACTAGCGAAAGAGACCGTCACTAGCATTGTTTCAGGCCCTATCACCTGGTGAATTTTCTCTCTGTGTGGCAATTTCGAGCGACTTTGAAAAAGTCTAGTGGGTGCGGGATACCAGCAAGCCATTCAGGGAGATTAGACGCAGCGATTAGTCGCCAGCCCAGGCGACTAATCCCCCTGAAATCTTCCCGTGTGGCCTAGCCTAAACCTGGCGAACTGATAGAAATAAAGCTACATCCTCCTAAATCTTATGTCAGTGACATCATATCCTGTATGCCAGAAAGTCATAAAAGTTTTTTAAAAAACGCTGGTGTTTTAAATCAGGATTGCCTTCAAACGTTGTAACTATTAAAGATTTTGTGTTTTTCACCAGTGTGAAGGACATGCCACATTTGTTTTAGGGTGGGCTCATGTCTAGGGCATTAGAGATCTCTTTAGTCTTTAGTCTTTAGCCCAGTATTCCAAATCCAGAATAGTGGATTCAGTGCATCCCTAATTCAAATTGACCTAAGAGTAAGAGTACTAATGAACTTTTGCTAGGCAGAATTGAACGCTAGCAAAAGATCACTATGAAATGGCTGCACTGATGAATTACAGCTAGCAAAACTTCACCAGCCTTTCTTTCGCAAGACGCAACTTCGCATTTTTGTAAATTAGTGAATTTGCATCTGACTAGGCTATTATGTTGCTTTATAGTATGGACTCTACGCTACGCCCAGTGATAAATCTAACCATGTATAAATGGTTGATGAAGAATATATTTGAATTCTATCACTCCATACATAAAAAAGGCATGAAATCTGTTCTGTGCCCTTTTATTGATATATCGAGGGCAGCAACTTGTAATTACGCTGTTAACAGATAAGCACTGTGTACATTAAAATAATGATGCAGTGAGACTTCAAACATTCCTTGTGAATAGCTTGCACTTCCATGATTCACAAGCTCACAACACGCCCACTAGCCAGTTTGCTGCATGGCTTCTCTGGGCCACACTGGGGTAATATGACATCATGAGAATGTGACTCTGGGAAAGAATATTCTTTTTGTTGGTTTTTATCTTCCAAGAGACATGATGTACAAAATGTCTCTAGAAGGAAATTCAATACATAAATGCATGCTCTGCAAAATCCATAAATTTGTTTTCTGATTTTGTATATGCATATATATATATATATATATATATATATATCTCAAGCATTTTATTTTATACAGTAGACTCTAGAATGTATAAACTGTCCAACACAATATAAAGGCAAAAGGTGACAATACACTGACCAATACTGTTTTGTATGCTGAATACTGCTGCAATTTTCTTTCTGGCAGAAAATGACTTTCACAATGTCACCTAACCAACCAATATCCATAATATTATTTGGGATTGACACCCAAGCATACTATACTAAAGAAATTTTAGGTTAATGGAATGAACAGCTTGCAGGCAGTAGTTTTAAACTGCAAAATTTTCATTTATTAGCAGCGCAAAAAAACTCTACATGTTTCGGGTTGAACCCCTTTTTCAAGTGTATCATGGATAAACCAATATATATCCATGGTTCTAAAATATCGGTCGGGATGGCATATTTTTTTACAATTTTATTATTAAATGAATGGCCAGCTTTATTCAGTCGAGGAGTATCTGGTCATCTGTTGGGATCTCAGTCTGTTGCTGAACTACATCATGGATCATCTACATCTAACTATATTTATTCCTTAGAAATATTGCATTAAAATTATCTTTAATTTTATCTTCCATTTATACCACCAGATATAATATGAAGTACAAATTATAGCCTTTCAATAATACATATCTTCAAAGTTTAAACACAAGGTTTTTCCTAGCAACTGTATGTGTCACGTTTCTTTGCATTTCCAACGTTTGTTTCACGGTTTCTTTTTATGCCAGTGCATTTAGAGCATTTTCATTTCCTCATTTTAAAATTAAATTCAGTCTATTGTGACTGGGTCTATTCTAGAGTTCCTAATGGTTTGTTCAACTAGAAGGGAATTGTGGAAGCTGATGTGCAATTGCCATATAGAATAATTTGTTAGATGAAGGCAGCCCTCAGAGAGGAATTCGTCTTGTGGTGTTTCTCCCCTCTGGCTGCAACTGCTTAGTATCATTCATGATCTATTTGTTTAGCCTATGAACCTACTTGACCATTGTTCTATTACACATCTATTGTCTTCAGTTAGAGTTAATGAAATTGGCTATTCCTTTATATACCCAAATCATTGAGAATTTAATTTAGCCCTTCCTTGACTTTCCATCTTGCTGCAGATGCTAGTATCAGCTGGAAAATGGCTATCATTTCCTTTCAGACCATCACTGCATAAACTGGATTAGAAGTGTTCTTTGTAGTCCTAGAAAATAAGAGTTGTTTTATTTTATTGTTTATTTTTTGGGGGAGGCAAAAGGCATTGGCTTATTGGTCTGTCTAGGCTAGGCCCACAGGCAGATTTCAACACCCAACTGCTAGTAGAACCCTTTTCCGTATTCACGTCTGGAAGACTTGTGTCTGCTCCAGCCGGTATTTTTGATGGTTCCTCCGAATGTTAATAGGAAAAACGATAAATATATAGGAAGGCTGGTGTTTTTTTCAAGAAAAGGTGGCAACCCTAGCTCCAGCATCACAAACACTCGGCGGATTTCTGAGAAGAAACGTGAATGACGTGGGGGGCACCGGGCACATACCTCATTTATAGCCTACTCCTAGTCCAGACTCCTTTCTCCTTACCGCCTGCAAGATGTTCAAGTCTTACAATCAACACACAGGCATTGTTTGTTAGTGTATGTGTGTTCGTTTTCTCGCAAGAGTACGCATGTAGTAATTTGCTCACGCATGTGTGTGCACACATGGGTGTTGGGGGAGAAGTGGCCAGCCAGGTTGCCTAGGGTCCCGGCCGGCTTGGCCTGGCACTGACCTTAGTGCTGAAGCTTTAATGGCTTTGCTGTATATAAAAATTGTAAACGAATGTTCTTAAATTATTAATTAAATTATTATAATTGTTTAAATTGTTAAACCTTTAAGGAATTAAAAGAAAAAAATGCTACAGTCAGTTTGGCATACTTAATGTCACGGTTGGCACCCTAAACCCAGAACCGATGTGAAGCACCCTGGTCTAAGCTCGTACTTCTGCCTATAACAGCCACCTTTCACCTCGGGAGGAGCCCTCAGCTAATTGGATGCTGCCAGGTCTTAAAACGAGAGGTGCAAGACGAGGGGTTCTGAGCAGACAAAGGGGCACAACTGTAGTAAAAGTCAGTAAGGCCAAAGGTCACGGTACAGATGGAAATAGGCAGAATCGTGGTCAGGCACTCTGGGTCGAGGCAGACAGATAGCTAGCATCGTCAGGCAGGCAAAGGGTCAAAACCGGTAATCCATCAGATAAGAATGAGGCAGAATCGGTAGTCAGAAAACAGGCAGATCAGAATAACAAGCAGAATAAGCACAGAAGCTCCAGGTACAAAAGCTATCAAGGGCAATCCTGCAGTACAAAATGGCCCTTTAAATATTATTTGAATTTTGCGCTATAAAACCCGGCGCACTAGGAAGAAGCCGGCAGTAAAAGAAAGGAGCAGTGCAGCAGGCGTCCTCGCCACACCACTAGACCACAAAGGTAGGTTTTTGTTACACTTAAGATGGCCGTAGATGCAAAGATCCAGCCATATTAAAAGAAGGATTTGTCTGATTTTGGAATCATGTGTGGAGTGTCCCAACATTTTTTGTACCATGGCAATCGGTAGTGTAGTTGATCAAACAGGTTAAAAGATTTATATTCGCTACCGAAAAGATCTCTGAATATCAGTGAGTAACTGTCACTACTATTTGTCAAGCATAACTTTTGTACAATTGCTGTCTGACAATTAATGGCCAGAACATTTTCCTACTTATTTTAATCTAAATGGATAGAGGTAGATTGTCAGACTGAAACAAACAAATGTTCATCACACAAAGAATAAAATCTGCATGTCTATGGCCAGCTCTACTGCATAGTAGAGTCCTGCGCAGGTCCATTTCCCAGGACCCGAACCCGACCTGCACCCGCAATCTGCACACCCGGACCCGACCCGCAAGCACCCCCATCCGCAAACCTGGACCCACGACCTGCAGACAGTTCAAGAACCAGGAAGCGCTGCCACTGCAAATCGGAATTCACATCACCGTAAGCAGTCACAACCAGAAAAAAGGAGGAAAATCACCATCGAGAAGACCCGCAGCCCGATCCGCGACCTGCAGTTCAGCAGAACTATCAATCCACACCAGGAACTTCCACCCCAAACCTGCATGGCACCGCAGCTCCCCGTGGGTAACCTGCGGGTACCTGACCTGCTGCAGGACTCTACTGCATAGAGTTGCTGCAAAATTATGCACGAGCAGCATCCTACATTTTAAAAGTTGAGGTTACCCTACACTTGCTTATTCTATTCAGAATTGGACTGAATGGCCCGTGGGCTGAACAGATGAATATTGTACTAGTTGACATGACATTGCCATGGTTCTTTGGTGCTATGTCTTCAAGCCAACAGCTTCCCATAAATGGGAGGCCGCTTCAAGTAGAGAAGGTGTTTTGACATACATAACTTTCTAAGAGAGGACCATGGCACTTGGAATACCTTGTTTGCCATTGGCCTAATGCTTTTAAACAAGCTTTGGGAAATAAAGCAGAAGACAATTAATTAAAATATGGCCTATTTATTCCCAGGGGAAAATATAATTACCATATTTTTTTAGTACAGACTTTGCATTGGTAGATCATGTTTAATAAATATATTCTTGTCGCACTTCATACCATTACAAATAAGAAATATTATCTACTCTATACTAATAAAGCGGGGTGTCCAACCTTTTGGCTTCCCTGGGCCACATTGGAAAAAGAAAGATTGTCTGGGGCCACACATGAAATAAACAAAACTCTTTTGATTTGTAAAAGTAAAGAAAATGCACAGAAATACAATATGGATAACCAGATGAAACTATACACTGGAATATGGGACACCTGGCTATTAAATAGACATATTATATTATTATTATTATTATTATTACTACTACTAACTGGGCAATGGGCAGAGTCCCCCCTTCTGTCTACTGGTATATTCTCTGCAACATGATGTTTCCTCGGGAACCAAACCTTTCCATCTGGGCTGCATTCATATCCATCCTGGGCCGCAGGTTGGACACCCCTGTAATAAAGTATGCAGGAAAGCAATTATTAACTCACCACTCTGCTGTTCCCTACATAATTGCAATGGAAAAAAATGTTTAGAAAAAAATTAAAAACATATTAAACGGTTACGCTGTATCAACTAGATTTTCAAATAGAATTGTGCTTACTAAAAGGAGTTGCTAGGTTAGTTTAAATTAAGTGAGTTCCGGAATTGGGGCGACCACTGAGGGTTCAAATTAGGTGAAGGTCAAGTTGGGCAAGTACACTCCTCCTTTGAAGATCTTGGAACCAGAGGCTTGCAGCAGTAGCATACAGAGCAGGAAGACATGGGTATGTATTGGGTGCAGGTCCTACTATGGCAAAATTTTGTGGGTTAGGGTTGGGTGAAGGTTGAGTTTTTCATCACTAGATGCTGTATCTATCAGTACAGACTATGAGAAAACCCATGGGTTGTCCCTGCTATGGAGAATTTAATATATGGTCCTACTGTGCAGGTCCCATCACCAGTAGCATCATGCCATGCTGTGTGGGCTGCTAGGGTATGACTTCTTTTTGCTTTGTTATAATGGAACTATAATTTCATAGGACTGGGTTGCCCAGGAGGTTGATTGGGATCTACCAGTAGATCTTAAGCTGGTTACCATTAGATCCCTGCATCCCAGTCACAAGCCACTCTACTGTATCACCATTGTACTTTTTGTTATAATGTAAATAGCCTAGTGGTTGGCGCACCTGGCGACTAATGGCCTCTTCTGTGGGGCGACAATCTCCCCAAACTGCGTTCTGTCTGCTTGTCATCATTGTGCAGAACACTGTGGTCATGGGTTCAATGCCCGATTATAGGTCACTATTACTTGTGTTCCTGGGTGTTGCTAAATTCTTAATTGATTGATTCTGGGACTTCTGACCCTTCACTTTTATCCTGTCTACATTTGTTTGCCACTTGCCTTGAACCTTTTGCCTCATATTTGACTACGCTTAGTGTTATCCCCTTTGACTACTACAAACTGGATTGTTGTGCTGTATGCATCCTCCTTGGTCCAGACTTCTTCACCATTCGGCCGTGAGGCTCTGACACTTTCTTTATATGACCAACATGTATCTGTAATGGTTTTCCAGCTTGTATAGCACCCAGCATCCTTGGTTAGCCCAAATCCCTAAAACTTCCGGCTCATCATTCCTGATTTTCACTTATCACATTCCTTTGCATCACCTCATTTCCTGGTTGGGATAGAAGAGGTACTCAGCATGGGAGAGTGTAAAGTAGTTAAAAAAAAGTCTATTTCCCTCTGGAATAGTAATTTTCTTTTTTCTGTCAAGCCCTAGATAATATTATTTCTCCGTGCTGCCTGGATCCTTTCCAGCTTTCAGTTCTGATGTCTTTGTTTCAGGGAGGTCTGGGAGTACTGTAATGCCATGGGACTGGAGGGCCAATCCGAAGATAGTGAATGGGGCTACTAGAAACAGATGGAATCAATGTGTGATTTGGCCCTTCTTTGTAATAGATAAACTTCAGTTGTGCAACACAGCTTGGAGATGATGTTGTTGTTATTACTGTGATGTCTGGCAACCTTGGAAAATAGGCTTTTCCAGTGTGTGCATCTGTTAGTGTGTAGCTGGAATGTTGAGTCTGCCTTCTTTCAACTGTTATTAAACCACAACTCCCAAATCCCTAGAAAACCTAAGGCAGCAGGATCGAATGATTCAAATAAAATTTCATCTGACCATTCGACTGTCGAAGTGCTTCCCCTTTAAATTTTTATTCAACCACCTAGTTCGCCAGATCAAAGCCACCGAATTGGGTCGAATAATTTATAGATCGATCAAATTTTTCCTATTCGATCGTGCGACCAATCAAATTGCGGTAAAATGATTTTACTTCCCTTCCTACTCCCATGGTCGAATTTCAAATTTTTTTGAAATAATAGAAAGGTGTGTGAATCCTATTCATATCCACTTTTTTTTTTAATAGCGCTACCATTGTTTACCAAGAGATAAGAGAACTTGACAGAAGTGCACCAAGCCCATTTTAATTACCGAATAATGAATCCCATACCTGTATTTTGAATACCTAAAGCTGAATTATTTGAAAAAAAAATATATATAATGCAAAAGAGAAAAAGATTCCAAATAAAGTGTTAAAGGTGAAATCCCTGTAAGAGGCTAAAAATAGGTTATGTTTCCGATGTTCACACTGTGTAGGCTACAGCTGCAGCACTCTTTATCCTTTAGGAAACAATGGGACCTATTTTAGCCTGGAACAAGTAGTTCAACTATAAGTCTTTTCATGTTGTCCAGCCCTGAACCACAAGAGGTCAAACTGGGGCTTTCTACTTGTTGCACTTGACAACTTCAAAATATTTTTGTTTAGATTTAGGCATGTGTTACGACATTTAGTTGCCTGGTGACTAATCGCCTCTTCATCCTGGTGACAACTAACGCTGGCGAAGTTGCACTCTGGCGTAGGGGGAGAAAATTTACCAATTTACAAAGTTTGTGTTTTTTCAGAATGTGACCCCCTTCACCAGAGTTCACTTCGCCAGGTTAGAGCAGTCGAAGTGTAATAGAGTAGATAGGAGGTTAAGAAAAAAAAGTCCCAAAAAAAACGCTGGGTACCCTGCTCCCCCGTTAATTTCCTAACATAGGGCACTAAATTTGCCCCTTAATTTCTGGTGAACTATCTGAAACAAACTGAACTGAAAAAAGTGTTTGAAGGTCAACAACCCCTTTAAGGGCTAGGGCAGACGGGGAGATTCGGGGGCAATTTGTCGCCTGGCGACTTCTCGCCGCGACTTGTAGCCCCCGAACCTCCCCGAATAGCCAAGTCCTTGGGCGCACCGGCGTTACTTGAAAACGCCGGCGCCTATTCAGACGGAGCGGCGCGATTTTTGAAATCGCTCCAAATTGCCTCACGAGTCATTTTGGAGCGATTTCAAAAATCGCTCCGTCTGAATAGGCGCCGGCGTTTTCAAGTAACGCCGGTGCGCCCAAGGACTTGGCTATTCAGGGAGGTTCGGGGGCTACAAGTCGCGGCGAGAAGTCGCCAGGCGACAAATTGCCCCCGAATCTCCCCGTCTGCCCTAGCCCTAAGTGGCAATAAAAAATGCCTTCTACTCTCCACAGATCCACAGATCACTTTCCATTGGCATTGCATGGAAACTTTGCTGGATAACCACCCACGTATGGCATATTGCAGCAATTTACATTGATGCCTATTGGACCTAGCAGATATTTAGATGTGGTAGCTACCAGAATGCCCCGTGTGCCCTAGCAGCAAAGGTGGTGGATTCTTACTGAGGAATTTTGTGTATTCTTTATAATGTACTCACCATCTTCTAATCTAAACAATAGATTTTTAAGTCTTGAGAATTGGCAATTATGCATTAGCTACAACAAACTGTGGGGTAGTGGTGCAAAGTTACCCTTTAAGCAATTGAATAAATATAGCGTGCAACGAAATCACCATCTGGGGATGTTTTCCTATTAAACAGAGAAACACTAATCATGCTCAGTCGTTACATTGACTAAAGTAAGAAATGAACTCAGCATGTTAATTCAACTTAATCAAGCACTATATGGCATTCTGGAGCAATGCAGAAATCCCCCAAGTCCTTAGCCATTATCAGGAAGTCTATTTTTGGCAGTCAGCAGATCTTTGGGGCTCTTTCTTTATCTATATGAAGTCACGCCCATAGCTAATTCTCAATGAGACATCCCTCCTGTAAATTAAAGGAGATCTGTTTTACTGTTTTCATTTTTGGGACCATCAAACTAGTTCTTTTCACTTGAGTCTGGTTGTTTGAGCGGATTTTGCTACCTAATTGTGCATGGTTCCTGGATGTGAGTAATTCACAATAGATAAAAGCTGAACCTGAGGGCTTAGTAGGCTTGAAATTCAACCTTGTGAGGGTGGCAGTGTGGTTCCTCAGGCCAGGTTTATGGGAAAGGTTGAGCTTTCTTTTGTCTGTGTATTGGGACAATGCCCAATCTTTCCAGAATAACTGCAGGTATTTGTGTATGACTTAACTACTCTACCTTCTAGAGCAGCATTGGACTGGGATGCCTGGGGCCCACGAGAAAATGTTTTTCGTTTGTTTTTCATTCACTTTCTTTATTCTTTCTTGAATCAGGCACACAGACTGATACATTAGATAGCTTTAAGAAAGGGGTTGGATGGTGTTAAGATAGCTCATGGTATATGATTTCATCCAGGGACTAGTCTGATTGCCATCTTTGAGTCAGGAAGGATTTTCTCCCCCCTCTGAGGCAAATTGGAAAGTCTTCAAATGTTTTTTTTTTGCCTTCACCTGGATCAACTAACAGTTAGGTAGGTTAAAATAGAGTTAAAAGGTTTAACTTGATGGACATATGCCTTTTTTCAACCTAACTTACTATGTTACTACTACTGTGTTTAAATCACTTTTCCTCAAAAATTTCCAGTCTCTTCCTCAATTTCTTCTTATTCTTATATGGAAATGGGGAAATCACTGTTGTATAGGCATACAAGGCAAATAGTTGGTTGAGCAGAAGGGAGTTTGCTTTGTTTCCCGTGGGCCAGTCCGACACTGATCTAGAGCCATCCCCACTCCCAAATCACCTTGCTGAAGACTCCCTGAATATTGCCATTCGCTGTACCTACTTCTGAGAGCAGCATGGAGGAGTTGGAGTCTCTAACCACTTCAGATTCTCTGTGTTTGCAATTTTCTAACAGGATTATGCACAGCTGAGGTCGATCTGGGCCTGGCTTTAAGTGAATATGCTCAGAGAAGAGGGCCTGAAGAGATACTGTACTTTTCAGAATGAGGCATGACAAGGTGCTCCCAACCACATTGCTCAATTCATTTTTAGAATGAGGTACAACAAAGTGCCACATTTGGTGAGGCTCAGGAGGGGTATGTGAAGGATCTGGAGTTCTCCTTTAAATTTTAAGATACCAAACTATGGGCAAGTGCTGAACCAAGTTCCATTGGTGATCAAAGCCCAGTACCCAGTCATCCTGCCAGCGGTTGATTATAACCCTCCCTCTCTGCTAACTCTTACAATTAGTCATTGGTTCACATCCTCCCCACCCTCATCTATCACTAGTTCACTGCTCCCCACCCAGGCTGTGTTCTACAACTTTAGATAGCCCCAGTGGGAATATAATACAAACTAGATGGAATTTGTATTGTTGTGTTTTGATGTTTTGACATTCTGCCAAACTTAATAATAGTAGAAAAGTTTTCCTTTAATTCACATACATATTTTTTGGGGGGCTTTGTAACTATGTTTTTGCTTAGTTAAGAAGTAAAGGATGCACACCCAACATACTACAAAAGCTAAATGTACAAGCAATAACCATTCTGCATCTGTCTTACTTTCTCATTTTCATATCTCCGTACCCTGTTCTGTACATTTAGATCCATCCAGTGCATTATGAAACTGTTTTGCTCAAGGGCTTTTTAGTGTCTTGGAAGCTGTTGTGGTAATGTATTTATACATGCCTTGGATCAGGAATTGAAGCTAAGGTCTGGCCAACAGGGAAGAAACTATGACATACACACACACCTCTTCAACCCCCACCTCCCAATAACTCTAACAAATTTCTCTGGCCTGAGCTGTTTGTTTATGGTGTTTGGAGGAAGATTGTTGTGAAGATAAACCTAACGAAAATGACCTCTGATCCCTTGTACTTTTTTATTTTTGCCTTGTAGCAATTAAGATCAGTTCTTAAAGTTGCCTTAAAAGATAACTAAACCTTAAAAATGAACAGGGTTAGAAATGCCATGTTTTATATACTGGACATATTGCACCAGCCTAAAGTTACAGCTTCTCAATAGCAGCAATGATCCAGGACTTCAAACTTGTCACAGGGGGTCACCATCTTGGAAAGTGTCTGTGACACTCACATGCTCAGTGGGCTCTGAGCAGCTGTTGAGAAGCTAAGCTTAGGGGTCGTCACTAATTATCCAGCAGAAAATGAGGTTGGTCTGTAATACAGGACTGATTATTAAATACTGATGCTAGTTGCACTGGTTTCTGTGCTCTCATGTAGTAATTATCTGTGTTACTTACTAATCAGCCTTATATTGTGACTATATTTCTATTCTATGTGTACTGTATATTGTGAGTGGGTCCCTAAGCTCAGTAAGTGACAGCAGCACAGAGCATGTGAATCAGTGAATCATCAGAAAAGAAGATGGGGAGCTACTAGGGCATCTTTGGAGAGACAGATCTTTACTGCTAAGGGTAGGGACACACGGGCAGATTCGGGGAGATTTAGTCGCCTGGCGACTAATCGCCTCTTCATCTGGGCGACCATCTCCCCGCATTGCCTTCCCGTGCCATACCGCTGGCTTGAAAGTAAATGGATAGTGGTATGGCACTCGTGGCACTTCATTTTCTGAAGTCGCCCAAAGTTTCCTTATGAGGCAACTTCAGGCGACTTTAGAAAACAAAGCACCGTGGGTGCCATACTGCTGGTGACTTTTCTTTGAAGCCGGTGGTATGGCACGGGAAGGCAGTGCGGGGAGATTGCCGCTCAGATGATGAAACGATTAGTGGCCAGGTGACTAAATCTCCCCGAATCTGCCTATGTGTCACTACCCTAAAGGGCTGTGGTTGCTTGGGGCTGGTACAGAAGTACAAAGCATCATGTACAACATTCCTAGCTACTTTTTTAGTTTAACTTTCCTTGTCCTTCAAAGGGGACAAATGCTCCATGGATAGATTTCATTAACTACCAGATATAGTAATCAGTCGATTACCCTTTCTAGTGTAACTCCTGGTATGTTTAACTCCTCTTTATCTGTAAGCCTGAGACTCAGGCAGCACAGGGAAGTTGTCTGTCCAAACCCAGTGCTGACAGTGACAAATTGTGACCATAATGATAAATGTTGGTAAAAAAATAAACAGCTGCTTGGCGACAAAGTTTGACTTATTGACTGAAGCAAATCAGTAGTGGTACCCTGCATATTAAGCTACCCATAGATGCAAAGATCTTTCTCTGCTGAACGTCCGATCATAGCGAAGTCCAACCAATATGTCAAATTATCATGTGGTTAGTTGGATTCGGATGATCGTACATCTAAGATTTTTCGTCCGACATCGGTCTGAAAATTGATCGACCAGGTTAAAAAATCTTTATCGGTCCCCATGCAATCTACCTATGTTTGCAGGGCCAAGCAGGCAGCTACCCTTCAGTTTTGTTGGAAATATCGCCTGAAATGGTCTTTTTAGTTGATGGACACATCATACATTAAGGCAATTGTGGTCTCACGAAAACCATTGAATCTTTTAAAAATCTTTACGGCTATGGCCAGCTTAACACCTTCACACTATGCATTCACTCAAACAGCACAGATAATAAGAGATACATGTTTCAAGTGAAGGCATATGTAATATGCATTATTAACGCAAAGATGCACTCCAACTTCATTTTTTCTAAAGGTGACACATGCTACTATAAAAACTGTAGACTCAAACGCTTCAGACAGAGTGGGCAGCTTACTGGCTGTAGATGAGCTCCACCACCGAAGATGCTAAAAATTGGCCAGGTATCACTTGCGCCGGTTTGAATGCCCTTGGGAAGAAGAACACATTGGCATTTTGATGTGGTATTTGTCCCAACTGTTAAAAGGTAAATCTGTTCAGAGGAAAACTAAACAATTTTATTCGCAAACAAATTGGACACATCACAAATCTTATAGAATGAATGCATTTTAAGAATAGGTTGTAGAAGATAATATAGATAGATAAAAATGGGGAGCATGTTTGGGGCGGCGGTGGCCCACAATGCCCAGTCCAACCCTGCGTGGAGGCAACTGGGGGCCAGAAGGTAGTTTAGGAAGCAGTGCAAATAGCAGGTTTGGGCCGGCGGGCCCACAGGGGCCCTGTTTTTTTTTGACCCTGCCTGCCCTCCTAATCATTTTATTATGTCTGTTTACATCAGATGACTTCCCCAGCACATCACACCAAAAAACTAGCTACCATTGAATGATAAAACATTAGCATCATAACCTTGCAGACATTGAATGATCTTAATCTTCTAAGAAAGAAAAGCCTACTCATGCCCTTCCTAAATAGTACCTCTGTGTTTTTGACCCTGTTATGTGATTGAAAGTACCCCCAAGCTTACTATTTAACCCATAACCAGTATACATTTGGTCCTTAAAAGCTGATGTGTGTCAGCCCTCATGTCCACACATGGTGTGATTACATTTATTACTCATGTCTGCAGGCGCTCCTCTTATTTTTCTCAGTAGAACACTTGACTAATTTAAAAGCGGGTGAAGTTCACTGAAGAGTAGGCATGGCTGATTATTACTAGGTGTGGCCAGGGCTATTAAAGAGAGTTTACTACAAATGATCTGCATTATTGGAAGGCTTTAGTTTCAGAATGGAATGGTCCATAGTGTAGTACAGGGATCCCCAACCTTTTGAACCCGTGAGCAACATTCAGAATTAAACGGAGTTAGGGAGCAACACATGCATGAAACATGTTGTTGGGCTGCCAGATAAGTGCTGTGTGGCCATTTGGTAGCCCCTTTGTGGATTGTCCACCTACAATGAGGCTCTGTTTGGCAGTGCACCTGGTTTTTATACAACCAAAACTTGCCTCCAAGCCAGGAATTCAAAAATAAGCTCCTGCTTTGAGGCCACTGGGAGCAACATCCAAGGGGCTGGAGAGCAACATGTTGCTCATGAGCTACTGGTTGGGGATCACTGGTGTAGTACGACAGGACATAATTTTAGCAGTTGCCCAGTTGATTCACAGACCTATTTGTGGCCAAATTTTCACTGTCCCAAAAAAACCGACTGTGTGTGGGCATGTCTAGGATAAATATTGTAAGATAACAAGGGACCACAGGCACAGTGGAGCTGATTAGCTGAAGTTCATACTGACACAGCCTGTAGGGTTCATGGCTCGGAACATTCACAATGTTTGGACCCATTGATGCTCAACTTATAATGGTGTTGTTATTCAGTCCTTGTACACCAAGGTCCCATGGCACACATTCCTCTATCAATGCCAGAATAGATTCAAGGCTAAGAGTAATGAGGGGGAGTAAAAATTAAAAAAAAGAAGGAAAAAGTGATGGGAATATGGTTGCCCAGTTGGTATAAAGGATACTTATTGGGCCCATCAGATAAATCATTTAAGGGCCCTTCTAAACTTTGACAGCAACATTTTTGAAACCCAATGGAAATGAGGGAGGAAGCAAAGGAGACTCATTGAGGAAACTGAAGGTAAATGAGATTATATAGTAAATAAAGTATACTTATTATGAAGATAGGATAATAGGATAGGATAATAGAGGTCACTAATGAGTCCAGTGACCATATTATACAGGTCATGGAGATCTGAAACTCTTTTACAACAAGGGGTAATTTATTGATTATAACACACAAGTTCAAGTGAGTCATGTAACAAAAAACTTCAATGAGCACTGTTTATAAGTATAAAGTTTACAGGGTATTCATGGCACTTGTGTATTCTAAAATATATATGTCCTGTTTTTAATTATATATGTATTTGGGACAAGCAGTGAAGGGAACAGAATAGGCACCCACCTTATACCTTTACCTGATGGCAGCGATGAGGTTCCAAGAGGGGTGGACACACTATCCAACCTAAGATGAAGGCCAACTATCTAAAGCCACTATTCAACCGTTTCAGGTGGGCCCAACATCATTAATACATATGTTGTGATTAAAGTGTTAATCAGTCTAGGGTTCCTTGTATATCTTATTGGCATGTAAGTGGAATTCTGTTATAGGAAGTCCAGGCAGTTCAGACCTGATTTCTATTGTTTCTGTACACACTGTACACACACAAGGGAAGGGTCAGGGAAAACCTGTAGAGACCGGGTATATGATTGTGCACAAGCTTTGCATAGTTATGTCTTTTACAAAATATGGCTGTTGAATAAAAGCAGTTGCATGAATGATTCACTGTGTACTCCACATGCAGTGATGTCTGTGTGACTGTGGTGTGCATATGAGGATGTTTCCACTGGCATAAGAGCTCACAGTTTCTAAAAATGTGCACACAAAATGTTTTTTAATAGGAACATTATTTGAAAGTAACTGGTAAACGCAAAAGCTGCTTATCCTTAAAGGAAATCTATACCCCCAAAATGAATACTTGAGCAACAGATTTATATCAGTTTATATCAAATTAAGTGGCA
>CM044448.1:100319376-100337330 GCA_024363595.1 Xenopus borealis | reverse complement strand
TACATACAAGAAAGAAAAGTTGTGCTCACCACTGATTTTTAAAACCATTAGGCGGGGGTGTATTTATATATATATATATGTGTAAATATTGTCCTTTTACATCTCTTGCCTTCAACCACCATTTTGTGTTGGTCTGTTTGCTGCCTCAGAGATCACCTGACCAGATATACTTCAATTCCAATTGTAACAGGAAGAAGATTGGAAGCTCTGTCTGTTAATTGGCTCATGTGACCTAACGAGTATAGTTTGTTTGGTATGTTTGTGTGCACCATTGAATCATATTATCCCAGGAGGCTGTACTTATTTTTTTTAAATGGCAATTTTCTATTTATCATTGCCCAATGGCACATCCTACTAAAAAAGTACATTATTATGAAAATGTTTTATTTACACGAAGCAGGGTTTTACATATGAGCTGTTTTATGCAATATCTTTTTATAGACACCTACATTGTTTGAGGGGTATAGTTTTAGTTCAACTGGTCATAGACGTAAAGATACAGTGGTACCAAAGGAAGGTTTGTACGATGTTCAGATTGTGTGTGGCGTGCCCCGACATTTTCTGTACCATGGCTATTGGTCATTTAGTTGATGAACAGGTAAAAAGATTTGTATTGACTACCAATATCTCTGTATGTATTGCCTATCTGATGATATCCGTGGGTGACTGTCACTACTATTTGTTGGGCATTACTTTTGTACGATTGTTGTCTGTCAATTAATGGTCAGAACATTGTCTGATTTGATATTTTTCTACTTATTTTAATCTGTATGGTTAATGCTAGATTGTAACAAACAAACATTCGACACACATTGAATAAAATCTGCACATACTTGGCCTGATCAAAGCTGCCAACTCTACCCTTCCATACTTTACCGTGCAGGTTAAAAAAAATCATTTTGGACAAGAACCTTGTTGATGTATTGATGTGGTCCTTTCTGCACAGTTTTGCATCTTAAAACTGAGGTTGAAAACAATGGTGATCGAAACGCCTCCCTCTGCCTGTAACAGCTTCTATGTCACTGCATTCTGTTTCTAAAGTATGTTACCGTTACTTGTGAGTCAAGCACTACTTTTCCTGTAGATTACTATGGAAAGAGTTTACAGACAGAGGGGCATTTGATAGCTGGTGTTTGCCATCTGATATCAGCATCAGTCAAACACCCCCTATAACAGTGATCCCCAAAATGTTGCTCCCAGTGGCCTTGAGCCGTTGCTTATTTTTGAACTTGTGGCTTGGAGGCAACTTTTAGTTGCATAAAAAAAGATGTACTGCCAAGTAGAGCCCCTTTTAGGCTGCCTTTGCACATAGGGGCTACCAAATCCAACCACAGCTCTTATTTAGCACCATAGGAAGTTTTTTCATGCTTGTGTTGCTCCCCAACTTGTTTTACACTTGAATGTGGGTATGTGGGTATAAAAGGCTGGGGACCCCTGCCCTATAACATTTACTTTTAAAAGTGACAAAATACTCAGTGTGCATAATGAGCTTAGTCAAACAGCCCTACCCTTATATTTCATTATATGAAATATCTGTACAATACAGCCTCAGAAACATTCAAGTTCATGTTCACAGAGAACAGGTGTGATAATGAACTATCCAGGTGTGGGTTAATCTTTCTCTCTCTAGATAATCCCTACTCCCTCACCCCAGGGGCAAGTCAAATCTTATAACCACCCCCTTCTTATTGTTAGTGGCAGTAACCCATTATGCTTATTTTGCAATATGAGCAGGCCCAGATTTACATAGCGGGAACCCCTAGGCCCACTGCCATTGGTCGCCCCCATACTCTGCCCTTTATTCAAAAATTTTCATCATTAGGACCGGAGCAATGGGGATTGGTGCATGGGACATTTAAAAAAAACTATTGTATCTCCTGTGTTTCTGAACCAATGTTGGTGTGGCTGGGCAGCATGCCGCCCCCTAAAATCCTGCAACCCTAGACCCGGCCTTAGGTGGCCTTTCCACAAATCCGGGCATGGCTATGAGCCAAGAAAGCTTCTGCAATCATAGGGAATGGGTCTGAACCATGTTCAGTCGTTGACCCTATTTATTCATCAAATTAAACCTCTGTAGGTCCAGCAGCAGGCGGCCTCCATGTGACACAGTTTGTATTAAGGTGACCATAGATGCGTCGAAAGTATTGTATGAAACATATTTTCCTATGACATTTGGTGCGTGTATGATGGGAGACAAGCAGACCGATATTGGCAGAAGTTTGCCAGCATCAAAGTTGCATTGGTTGAGTTGACAGCTGTTTAGATGCTTCTCAATGGCCTGCCTCACTGATATTCATCCAGATATCTGTTGGGCAGATAAGAAAATCCTGTCAAACCAGGACCACCACATAGATGCATTGGTAGTCATCTCTAGATGAATATGCACGGTTCTCCATTATAAAGACCCAAATTTAGCAAAGATCTGCTTGTTGTCTTCCTTACCCAACTGCCGATCTTGCTGTGCAACTCCGGGCAGTTCTTGTAATATTAGGAAAATTTTAACCCTAAAGCCAGTTTGTAATATGCATTACTTCCTTAGTTAATGATGAATATCTCAGTATAAGTGGAAACAGAAGGCTGAAGTATTTGAATTTAAAATCCTGAAACACGTTTTTAGTTAGCTGAAATATACCTTTATGCCCTTCAAAAAGGAAAGTAGTCCAGGGAAATAGTTGTTTTCCCTAGCGACGCAACCAGCTGTGTGTATTTTGAGAAACTGGTCATGCACCCCTGCCCCAGTCATACTTTTGGAACTGAACATTATATTGAAAGATAAAATACTGATTTCAATTATTCTGCACAGGTAGTCTTATCTGTAAATGTTATTTACGTCAGGGAGTAGTATATCTGTCCAACGCCCACCATCTCCAACTTCCTCCTGGACAGATATTTTTTCTTAAATCGGAGAGATATCTATTGGCCAGTTTTGGAAATTTCATCTGGGTGAAAACATCTCCTGAGGCACTTTCACTAGCCTTTGTTATGATCCAATCATTGACCCCAGGGGCCAAATAATCAGATTATACTGGTTTGAAGCAGCAAATAGGTGACCATATCAGGCAAAGATTTGGCCTAATGTGAATTGTGCCTTAGGGTGGTGGCAGATGGGGAGATTAGTCGTCCAGGGACAAAATCTCCTCTGCTGCATGCGACTAATCTCCCTGCGCTGCCTTACCATCAGGAAGAATATAAATCACCGGTGGGATTGTTTCGGATTTCTGAGGTGACATGAAGTTGCCTCAACTAATCTCCCCGAAATGCCTTCCCATTGGCAAGAATGTAAATCACCTATGGGAAGGGATAAGCGTCTCATTGGTTGAAGTTGCCTCACGAGGAAACATTGGGTGATTTCTGAAAATAAAGCAATGCGCATGCTAGCCCACCAGCAAGAATGTGAATCACCAGTGGGCTAGCGTGTTTCTTCATTTTCAGAAATTGGCCAAAGTTTCCTTGTGAGTGTGAGGAGCTCTCTTCCAGCGTCGCAAGATGGCGGCGCCCTGCCGGTCTCCCTGCCTGCTCCAGAGCCGACGTCAGCACGCCCGCGACGGAACGAGTCGCGCGCGTCGACTTTGACGCCGGCGTATGGGCGTCGGCGTCAACTTCGGCGCCGGCGTCAGAATGAAAGCGTGCCTACGCAATGACGTCACGGCGTCAAGTTTGGCGCCATTCTGGCCTATTTAAACCCTCACTGCACTACAACCTATGCCCAAGTATAGGTCTTTGTTACAAAGTTCCTGGGTGTTATTCCTGCTATTGATTCCTGCTATTGATTCCTGTTTTGACCCTTGCCTGAATTCTCGACTACGAACCTTCTCTGCCTGGATTGACCCTTTTGCCTGGACTTGACCACTCTCTTGCTTAACCCTTCGGATACCTCGTTTATATTGGACTTTGCTGGATTGACCCTTTGCCTGGACTTTGACCATTCTTCTGCCTTTCCCTCTTGTTACCACGAACTGTGTTGGCGCTGCCTTCTTCCTTGGTCCGTAACCCCCCTTCGGAGCCCTCGGGCCCTGACAGTGAGGAATAGTCGCTCGCAGTAGCCACGATTTATCAAATGGCAACTAATATCCCTATGTGCCACCAACCTTGTATGTTTTGTACCCATTGATGGCAAATAAAACCTTAAATATTGATTATATGACAAATATTTCCAGAAAATATAGATGCGTGTTGAAGATGCTGACCAATATTAAATGCATTGGAACACCGCTAATTACATCTTGTTATCAAGGGAGGCAGATAACCTCCTGCACCGTCATTGTAATAAACATCTTACTGCCTGCAGCCTTTGTGTATTTAAGATAAATAGGGTTTGTTTTCAAAGGTGCAGCACATATTCCAAGGCATTGTCCTGCCTACTTCACACCACTGAGAACAGAGTGCTTTGCTGTGTAGTAGCCACTTCATGGGCAGTAAGTAGGTACATATAGGTAGAAGAAGAATTTAATTTGGTGAACTTTCCCGTGCAATTTCCATGTTTTCCCCCTATAATGAAGGGTTTCCCCAGATTTTCAATTTAAATCGGTTGCCGTTTACACTGAAAATGTTTCCTTGATTGCCGTCATTTTCAGTGTTCGGCATGAGATTGTCTAATTTATTTGAGAGAACACTGGAGTTTCCATGGACTACTTCCCATTTGCTGCAATGGTAAACATCAACAGACTTGGTCACTGATTGTCACTCAAAAATTTGCATGGGCTATTTAGAGGGGCAGGCCAAGAGCTGCTCATGTTGATTTAATCCCAGAATTGTGTTTGTTCCTGGTACCTTACCACTAAGGGCCATGGCCTTCATGATTTCCTGCTATTTGTGCCAGTGAACAATATATGCCTCTACCCACCTAGTTTCCCATCCACTTGAACAAGATGAATCACAGGGCTTGGGGCAATGCACTGCATGATCCTCAGCATAATAATTGGTTTTGCGATCTAAACACAACATGTTGCCCGAAGAGAAAATGTTTATCGACATGTGGTTGAGATGGTGGGTGCAAGGTAGCATCCCAAATTCTGCAGAATCTGGTGGATTGATGCTTGCAAAGTCTTGGTTACCCAATGTAGTAGTCTGTACTACAGAACAAGGACCTTTGTCAAGGAAACACAGTGCAGTAATAAAATACAGCATTTTATACCCAAAGTGAGGCAGGTGATAATAAGACCCACCCACCAAAAAGCCCAAAGTGAGGCATAAGTGATCATGAGACCCACCCATAAGGTTGACATCATCACTACAACACACCGTGAGGTTAAAAACATATATATATATATATATATATATATATATATATATATATATATATATATATAAAATAAAATAAATTATGTAATATATATTATATTTTTTAAGAATTTAGTGAGAAAAAAAATCACAATTTGATGAACTGTAAATTAAGTCTCATGAGAAATATAGCTGTGAAAGTAACGTGTTTAACCCAACGGAGGCCTGAACTGTGATGACAATCTCCCTCACACCAATGGAATTTTCCTGTAGTGTTTGTTTTGTGCTTCCCTTTTATATGTCTCATTATTATACAGCTGACCAAGGATACATTAACTTAAAGGGATGCTGTCATGGAAAACGTTTTTTTTTTTCAAATTGTTTCCGTTAATAGTGCTGCTCCAGCAGACGTCTGCACTGAAATCTGTTTTTCAAAAGAGCAACTGATTTTTTTTTTATATTTAATTTTGAAATCTGACATCGGGCTTGACATATTTTCAGTTTCCCAGCTACCCCAAGTCATGTGACTTGTGCTCTGATAAACTTCAGTTTACTGCTGTACTGCAAGTTGGAGTGATATCTCCACCACTCCCTTCTCCCCCATCAGCAGAGCAATGGGAAAGTAACCAGATAACAATTCCCTGGTACATTGAGTAGGAGAAACAACAGCCTGCCTAACAACAATCCTGAAGTGCTGGCTCTTTCTGGCACATGACCAGGCAAAATGACCTGAGATGCACCTACACACCAATATTACAACAACAAAATAATACACTTGAAATTTTACACAAGTGAATTATTTACAGTGTAAAGAGTGTAATTTAGAAATAATAAGTACACCATAAAAATCATGACAGAATCCCTTAAAGGGGTGGTTCACCTCCAAGTTAACTTTTAGTATATTGTAGAAGGGCCAATTCTAAGAAACTTTTCAATTGGTCTTCATTATTTATTTTTCATAGTTTTTTAATGATTTGCAATTTTTTTCTGTTTCTTTGCAGCTTTCAAATGGGGGTCACTGACACCATCTAAAAACAAATGCTCAGTCAGGCTACAAATATATAGTTATTGCCACTTTTTATTACTTATCATTCTATTCAGTCCATCTGCTATTCATATTCCAGTCTCTTATTCAAATCAATGCAGGGTTGTTATGGTAGTTTGTACCCTAGAAACCAAATTGCTGACACGGCAAACTAGAGAGCTGCTGAATAAAAAGCTAAATAACTATAAAACCACAAACAATAAAAAATGAAAACCAAGTGCCAAGCAAAGGTGAACAACATCTTTAAAGAACTGTTAAAATAAGGCTGAATAAAGGTGGTCATAAATGTAACAATTACAGTATATGCTGCAACCATTGGACGTAGGAAAGATATTTGTTTTTTTTCATAAAATTCTGATCCAGTTTACTGAGGTGTTCAGATATGAGCAATATTGGTGGAGGAAACCCCACTGTGATCTGAACTGCCCTGTGATTTCCAATGGCTTCCTGACAGGTAAATACTATTAAAGTCAGACTGCAGAGTGGTACGGCTAGTGACACTCGGAGATTTGGTCGCCCAGAGTTCTTCAAAGTAGTCCAAAGTTTCCTCGCGAGGCAACTTATAGCAACTTCAGAAAACTAAGCTCTCCGAGTGCCATCCCATCAGAGATTTAGATTTTAGCCGGCTGGAAGGGTTTACGGGGCGACTAAATCTCCCCGAATCTTAGCGTGTGTGACTAGCTTTAGGAGCTCATTGGAGCTTTTCCTGCTGATAGAAGAAATGACACGTGTAACAGTAGCGTTATGTGGCCTAATAAGATAAGTGATGAATTTTTTTTTTTAAAAATCTTGACACAGGATAAGTTTACTTTCTGGCTGCTAAGTGGTCACTAACCCTTTCAAGTGAGCCACTTAGATTAGAACCATCTGATATATGGCAGAAGATGGTAAATACAATAGAAAGACAATGGAATTCTATACTGAATAATATATAAGTAATCTTCTTAAAAAGCTTCTTCCTCTGTAAATGTACAGAATGACCTTTAAACAACTCATAAGTAAGTGGTAAATATATCTATATATATATTCAAAAAAATACCACACTCAACAGGCTCAGTTAGGATAACTGATTTTAATAGAAAAACAAAAGATATTCCAACGTTTCGATCACATCATAGGGATGTTCCATGAGGAAGATACTACTAATATGGATAACAAAGGGTTAAATAATTGGGAGGTACTAATGGGTATTTATGTGTGAAGATGTACTGAGGGTGTTAAGAGTCACTGAGGAAGTGTGTCAGTGCAAAATGTATATCTGACTCTAAGGGGAAGATTTTTCAAGGGTCGAATTCGACCATCAAATTTTGGTCGAATTGAAATCCTTCGAATATGAATATCGATTTCGAAGGATTTTAGCGAAGTTCGACTAATCGAAAGATCAAATAAAAAAAATTTGATCGAACGGTTAAATAGTTTCAGTCGAACGATTCGAACGATTTTAAGCATTCGATCGAATTTTTTTTAATTTGATCTAAAAAACTTAGAAAAACCCTATGGGAGCTTCCCATAGGGTTTAACGGCAATTCGGTAGGTTTAATCTGGCAAACTAGGCAATCTAATTTTTATTAAAGGGCAAGTACTTCGACTTCGAATGATCGAATAGATTTTTATTCGAATCTATCAAATTTTTTAAAATTCGATGGTCGAAGTACCCAAAAAAAGTTATTTGAAATTTGAATTTGAATCTTTTTGAAAATTCGATTGAATTTTGAATCCTTCACACTAACTTAGTAAATCTGCCCCTATGAGTTTCGTTTGGTTTATGCAATCGATTGGCCCTTACGCCAACAATCAGATCATAATTACAACAATGCAGGTCATCACAACAATGCAGGTCATCACAACAAGTATGTTGTATTAACACTCAAATTCAGTCCTCTGTCCAATAGGAAAATCAAACCTGGTTAATCGATATCTGGATGATTTTTGGGCAAATATTGGTAATTCAGGCCCGTCTTTTGGCACCATACACAGATGGAGTCAACAATGTTTAAAGTCTGCGGCCTAGCTGGTAAAAACACCTTCTAGGGCCGGGGCCGATATTACAAAGTTACCGGCAATGTACTTGCTGGTAAATTTGTACTACCCCAAAGTGCAGCCCCCAATCTGCCCCCTTAAGTCCCCCACCCTATTAAGCCCTTCATCCAGTAAAAACTTACCAGTCTCTTATTCTTCATCCTTTACAAAGACTCTCTCAGACATCTGGTGATGTGATCGCCCTGCCCCTCACCATTATTATCACAAACCTTTACGTCATCGCTCCCACCTCCTGGTGTGTCACAGACTAAACTGGCCGGTTTGAATGTTTTATAAAGTTGGCAACCCTATCTGCGGTACTGTGGGCACTTCTCCATATGGATTTGAAAAAAAAGGTGGGCTTTGTGAGATATTCGTCAGAGTTTGGTTGAATCAGGGGATTCAGGTCCAGGCATAACTGAGCATGAACTTACACATTTTTTATGATTCAGATGTTGGGTAATTTTTGGTCTCACACCTGTACTGCGTATATCTGCCTCCATGGCAAGCGGTTATGTTGTTCCACCACAAACGGAAAGTCTGGAGAATCTGCTCATGTAACGTTAGCATGAGGGACATATCACATTGAGGGTGGTGGCGCGCGAAGATTCGAGGAGATTTAGTCACCCAGTGACAAAGCGATTCTTTTATGGGCGACTAATCTACCCAAAAAGACTTCCTGCCGGCTAGAATCTAAATCTCAAGTGGGATGGCACTCGGAGCACTTTGTTTTATGAATCTGCTTCATGAGGAAACTTCGGGCGATTTCAGAAAACAAATCTCTCCGGGTGCCTTCCCGCACTCGAATTAGATTCTATACGGCAGGAAGGCTTTTCGTGGAGATTAGTCGACTGAAGAACCACTTTGGACTGGGTGACTAAATCTCCCCAGATCTTTGCGTGTGTCACTAGCCTAAAGACAGTTTTTCTTCCCACAGTGATAAATGCAAAACACAGTTGGTTTTAAAACGTTATCACGCCTGCTGCTTTCTGCTGCTGTTTCCTTCTATTTCGTTTCCATCTGTCCCAGTGCTTTCCCTCTTCTCTCCGCCAAGCTTTGCTGCCCCATGTCATCTTCAAAAACACTTTGGCCATTGAGGAATTTTGCGCCTGCTGTAAAAATATTACATCTGCCTACTATTCTTTACAAGTAATTTGTGTCAAAGCAGTGGCAACAACATCCATCATATCTGGGCTTAAGTTTGTCCACCCTAGGGACACACAGTGACTAAGGTGCGAGTTATATTGGTTTCAATCTTATGTTTTAGTGAGTGTATCATGGCCAGTGCTGGGTGGTTCCTCCCTATAAAGGAGATGATATTTTAGGCCTGTCTCCAATGAATAAACATTCACAGAATCAGCATTGCACAATGAATTGGGCTTTTGTGCTGCTCTGTAAGCCCCATGCTGATTGCAGCGCACAGGGATTTGCTTTGGGGCTATAATCAGGCAGAATTTTGCCAAGGAATTCCACATTTTACATGGTCACAAGTGGCTACAAATTCAGCAGAAAGAAACATTCTGGACTGCAATTCACAACAGTGGCAGGTGGAAGGGAGAGCAGTAGCTCTCAAAAAAACTGGAGTTGTCGACCCTTTTGCCTTCAGTCTGGAAATCAGAATTATGACCTAATTTTAATTAGTATTACCTTTTCATTAAATTAAAGTAGACCAAACTTAAAGTGGACCTGTCACCCAGACACAAAAATCTGTATGATAAAAGTCCTTTTCAAATGAAACATGAAATCCAATTTAATTTTTTTATTAAAGCATTCATAACTGTTTTAAGCTCATTTAAAAATCTCAGCTGTCAATCAAATATTGTCTGCCACTCCTCTATGCCTTAGGCATAGAGGCGGGGCAGATAGTTACTTTCACTTTCCATTCAGCACTTCCTAGATGTCACTGCTCCCCACACATTCCCCCAGTTCTCTTAACCATTTAATTGTGTAGCCAGGACATAGGGATAGACATTGGGTCCCCCATTCTGGTGCACAAACAAGATTCTGAGATGATACAAGGCTTGTTTTAATAACAGTGTCCACAAAATGGCTCCTGCCTGCTTGCTAGAATTATGAGTTCCCAGACTGAAGAAAACAAGATTCAAATAATTTATATAGTGTAATTAATGTTCATTTTGCTTGACTAATGTGATAAAATATGATTTAGATTTTTTTTTTGGGCTGACAGGTCCACTTTAACATCATAAGGATTCGACCTGTAGGTCATAGACCAGTGATCCACAACCAGTAGCTTGTGCGAAACATGTTACTCTCCAGCCCCTTGGATGTTGCTCTCAGTGGCCTCAAAACAGGTGCTTATTTTTGAATTCCTGGCTTGGAGGCAGGCCCGGACTGGCAATCTGTGGATTAGGGCAAATGCCAGATGGGCTGCTACAATGTGCCATAGAAAGTCAGTATTTAGTGGGCTGGTGGGGACTGTTTGGGCCTCTATCTGGGCTGATTGGGCCTCTGTGTACCTGAAATGCCAGGGCCTATTTTGATTCTCAGTCCAGTCCTGCTTGGAGGCAATTGTTGGTTGTATAAAAACCAGGTGCACTGCCAAACAGAGCCACAATGTAGGTTGACAATCCACATAGAGGCTACCAAATGGCCAATCACAACACTTATTTGGCACCCCAAGGTAATTTTTCATGCTTGTATTGCTCCCCAACTCCTTTTACATCTGAATGTTGCTCACAGGTTCAAAAAGTTGGGGATGCCTGCCATAGACTGTGGTAGAACAAGTAATTTGTGCCCTAGGCTCCAAAAAATGTTGGGATACTCCACACACACAGTCCTCTTTTGTGTTGCAATAGTGCTGACCCCTCCTCTATGATGACAGTCATCAGATTCGGTCAGGGGTTTTGGTCATATGTGCCATTATGTAACCTTGCTTCACAGCAGAAATGCCTTGACTGTGGCCTGGATGAAATACATTTTTGCATCCCGTTCCTGCTCGGTCCAGGCCCCATCTATTACTTTTGGACGTGCCCCCAAATATCTTTTACTTCTGTGCACACCCCCATTCTGAGTTTGCAAATTAGAAAGGTCCTGCCTAAACAGGAACAATTGAGAAGTCCAGTGAACAGGTCTATGAAACCTACGGTCAGACTCTTATAGTAATTATGGCTTGCAGTGTGGCTAGGGTTGCCACCTTTTCTTGAAAAAAATACCGGCTTTCCTATATATTTGGCTTTTTTCCTATTAATAACATTGGGGTCAACCATCAAAAATACCGGCCAGGCCGGTAAAATACTGGCCAGGTGGCAACCCTAAGTGTGGCATTGGGCCTGCTGGCCTTCAGTTGAAGCGCTACAAACTTTTAAAATATACTATAATATTAATTTTCCTTTGTGTGTGTGTGTGTGGGGGGGGGGGGCATTGGTAAGGTTATAGCTTCTATAAATATTGTTTTGTCTCTTCAGCCCTTTTCCTTGTTCTTTTTCCACTCTTCCACCTTCTGTATCTCTCCCACTTCAGCCATCTTCCAGCACATTCCTTTCTTAATCTCCCACCTCCATCCTTTCCTCTCTCCCACTCAATTCTTCTTCCCCTCCTCCATCCTTCTATTTTGCATTTCCTAGCTTTCACATTCCCCATTTCGCCTCCTCCCATCTAATGTTTCCTTTCCTTGACAGTCTTCTATCTTTTTTCCTACCACATATTGCGTATCCTTTGTGCTTTGCACGATTCAGCCTTGATGTTCTGCTCTCATCACTTAATTTCACTTATGTGTTTCGAAATGTCTCGGGGGTGGGGGTGGGGGGGTGGTTGAGCTGGCCCTGCATTGTGGCTCAGACAGATATAGATTGGGCTGTCTGAAATATCCCAAGGGCGAGGACTTCATCAGGCCACAGATGCAGTCCACTCCCAACGGGTCACAATAACCTTCCAGTATATGACCGAAAGGTTCTCGTGCCGTCTCCCACAGATGTTTATGGAAACTTCCTATCAGTGCTGTCAGAAGCAGTTTTGAGTCTGAAGTTGTAACTGCTTGCACCAAAGATGACAGATGGTTTCCATAGAAGTCTCTGGAGGTGGCCAAACAGTATCTGTCACCCGTGAAGAATCCATCTGAAGGACCTGGTTAGCTTCTTTAATACTAACCTGACTAAAGTTTCTCTGTTCAGTCATGTGTGAACTATAACTCCCAGCTTCTTCTACATTCTTCTCTTTCTTGGTAACAACGCAGCAATTAGGTGTATAAATATTTACAAAATATTCAACAAAATTCCAAAGCATTAACTAATGTTTATTTACCCATAGATTGATTCTAAGGCTCAGGCCAGATGGGAAGATTCAGGAAGATTTGTCGCCTGGCGACTAATAGCCTGGTGACTAATCTCCCAGAACCGCTTCCCCCTGCCTTCTAGCGGCTTAAATGAATAATCGCCTGCGCCTATTTACACGTGGCGCTTTCTCGAAAATCGCTCGAAATTGCCTAAGGAGGCAACTTCGAGCAACTTTGGAAAAGCCAGCGCCGCATGTGAATAGGCCGCCTAGGCCCGGGCCTATGTGACCTAGCCGCAAATCTGGGCCTGCAAAAGATATTTTGTATGACCAGTGGTTGTGGGATAGCTCATATTTGCAGCCTGTCTGGCCACCTTTAGAATCCGATCTCTGATGTTCCATGTGCCTGCACCTGAATATGTTGACTCCACTTGGGGGAAGGCAGACATGGCGGATTACTGTGCTGAAATGTGAGCATTTGCAATAAAAACCTACCTGCATCTGAGCAGAGGCAATGTAGCCAGGTGCAGGCACATGGAACAACAGAGTATTTTATTCACAACCTACATAGCAACATAGTAAGTTAGGCTGAAAAAAGACTCGCGTCCATCAAGTTCAACCTTTTTTTTTTTTTTTTTTTAATTTTAACTGCCTAACTGCTAGTTGATCCAGAGGAAGGCAAAAACCCCATCCTAAGCCTCTCCAATTTGCCTCAGAGGGGGAAAAAATTCCTTCCTGACTCCAAAAAGGCAATCGGACTAGTCCCTGGATCAACTTGTATAATGAGCTATCTTCCATAACCCTGTATTCCTTCACTTGCTAAGAAGCCATCCAACCCCTTCTTAAAGCTATCTAATGTATCAGCCAGTACAACAGTTTCAGGGAGAGAATTCCACATCTTCACAGCTCTCACTGTAAAAAACCCGTTCCGAATATTTTAACGAAACCTCTTTTCTTCTAATCAGAATGGGTGACCTCGTGTCATCTGGAAAGACCTACTGGTGAATAAAACATTAGAGAGATTATTATATGACCCCCTTATATATTTATACATAGTTATCATATCACCCCTTAAGCGCCTCTTCTCCAGCGTGAACATCCCCAATTTGGCCAGTCTTTCCTCATAGCTAAGATTTTCCATACCTTTTACCAGCTTAGTTGCCCTTCTCTGTACCCTCTCTAATACAATAATGTCCTGCATTTTTCTGTCACTTTTTCGGTCTATCCCTAGCCTAAAGCTGGTCATACACTGGAAGATTCAATTACTTGCGAGGTCCCCAAGTGGGCGGACCTTTACACAATATGCCCACGTTGAACTGGGTGATGTTGAGTGGGGTGATCTTAATTTCATTATTTGACGTTCAGGCTAAATGATCAGGTTATCAGAGCCTGGGCCTATGGGAGCTTTTATTAGCCATTGTAGGGCCACTCTTACTTTTAAGAACTGTTTCTGAACCCATAGGGCAATGGTGCATGGGACTTGTCTTTTTTCTTTTTACAGGCAGAACATTTATTCGCTTGTGGGAAAACTTTTGCTTTTGTAGTCTGATGTTTCTTATAAGGGTAGAGCTACACGAACGGTTTCTCCACAATCCTTCCGGATCCAACGCTGGGCGACAAAACGTCGTCAGATGTGACGGAAACAAGGTAAGTAATATAACGTCAGATGGTGTCGCAGCGTTGATTTGACGCGACACGACTGTCAGATGCAGACGCAGCTTGCAGCATTTGCATTTGTCCCTGTAGTTCTACCCTAAGGCAACTACGTGGACATATTTGTGTGCTATTTTTGGACGTGATGCTCATGCTTCACCCACATTTGTGCCAATGGGAAGGAATTCTTTTTTGCCTTAAATGTGAATATGCAAATTAGTCGAAACAGTGCAATTTCTCCAAATCTGTCAGTATTTTGCTGAATCTTTATTTGTGGATCAAACCATATTAGCAAAAATGAGCAAGCACTCAAAAACTCCAACCTAACATATCAATTACAATACAAGTAGTATATTTCATTATGTTTAGGACAAGGGCACACCAACTGTTGGCTCCGCTGCTCTCAACCTGCATTTTTTGGCAGAAACAGATCTGCTCCCTGCCCCAGTTCCGTTAGTCTGCACTGAAAAGCGGAACTTCTGGAAATGTCTGTTTTGGTGCTTTCTGGGGAAACTTCTACTGCATGTGCCTGCACCCAAGCAGAAGCTGTGCCGATCAATGTAGCTGGGACAAGGAGCAGATCCGATTCTGCCAAAAAAAACAAAGGCACCCTAACCGAACATATCTATTGGTGAGTTTACACAGTTTTCTTAATAAAAAAAAAGTAATTGGCTTTTTGTAAATGGAATTGCTACTTAAAGCAGTGTCTGTTTATTTTTACCCGCACTGCTGGTTCTGCCTCTGTACCAATGTAGCATGTCATTGTAGACCCCAGCGCAGTTCCTGAGGACATTGCCGCCTCAGGTGGCTCCAGTAATGCCGCCGCCCCCAGCCCGATTACATTTCCGGGGGGGGGGGAGGCAGCAACAATAATGCGGAGAGCGCAATTGCGCTCTCTCGCAATAGTAAAGCGGAATTTCTGGTTTGAAAACCAGAAATTCGGCTCTTAAAGGCACCAGGAGCGGCTTTTTGTCGACCCTGGAAACCTAGCTGGCGTTGCCGCCTGAGGCAGGCGCCTCGGCTCGCCTCATTGGCGGAGCGCCCCAGTTGGCCCCTTTACAGGTCTGTTAATAAACGCTTTCAATTTTGTTTTATTTTTGGGTATGTGTCCACCTTTAAAGCCCACACTTTTTTAAAAATTACAGCATAGATATTTCGAATGGGGAGCTGGATAAGAAGAAGCAGCTTGTCTTATAATGCTTTTCTTTGTTCATTGTTTTCATATGATCAAACAGGAACATGCAGTGCTGTGTGATCTGACTCATCTCATTGTTGGGTAAATGCCTAATTTCTACCTGTACAATGCTGTCTCTTCCCCTAGGAGTATATTGCTGGGATGGTGTATACATTATTGAATACAATTGAAGCAAAATAATTAGGAGAAACCATGAGCAAAGACCAGGCTCTTTCCTCTGAATCCATATTGAAGCAAAGGCAGTGGAATTCTTAAAGGGATACTGTCGTGGGGTCTTTTTTTCTTCAAAACACATCAGTTAATAGTGCTGCTCCTGCAGAATTATGCACTGAAATCCATTTTTCAAATTAAATATGACATGGAGCTAGACATATTGTCAGTTTCCCAGCTGCCCCCAGTCATGTGACTTGTGCTCTGATAAACTTCAGTCACTCTTTACTGCTGTACTGCAAGTTGGAGTGATATCACCCCCTCCCTTTCCCTACCTAGCAGCCTAACAACAGAACAATAGGAAGGTAACCAGATAGCAGCTCCCTAAGGGCTAGTCCACACGGCGACCAATCGCCGCTTCTTTGGGGCGACTAATCTCCCTGAACTGCTTACTCGTGTCTCGCCCCCGCTCAAATGTAAAGTCGCCTGCGCCTATTCACAAGCGGTGCTGCGTTTTCCTGCAGCGCAACGTGTGAATAGGCGCAAGCGACTTTACATTTTAGCGGGTGCGAGACACGGGTTAGTCGTCCCAAAGAAGAGGCGATTAGTCGCCAGGCGACTAATCTCCCAGAATCGCTAGGTGTGACCTTACCCTAACAATAACACTCTATAGTAAAAGCCAAGTCTAACTGAGACTGATTCAGTTACATCAAAGGACCAGTAACATAAAAATTTGTTGTTTGTACTGAATGAAAAAAAAACCCACCAAGGTACATTAAGGATTACATTTGCAAAGTCTTTATTAAGAAATAACTTATCGATACTGCGATACAGTTTCCCCACCCAACATAATTGAGCCACCCCTGAAATCATCATCATGCCAAGCCCCAGCATCACTGCCCCACTCCTGATGCAATTAGCCCTGCCCCTTTGTTTACCCACCGTAAAGGGTGGGAACCCAAGTGTGGTGCAACACCTAGTGTTTGTCGGGTGTAGGCACACATGCCAGAATTTAACATAGAAATGTGAAAGTTTACAGTTCTGCACCAAGATTGGCCACATGTGCCTACACCTGGGCCGACTGAATTGTTCCAGGTGCAGGCATGGATGAAGGCTGATGCCAGTGTTTTAGTTTTATACTGCTTATCGAGCCACAGCTTAGTTTGCCAGTATCTTAAAGGGAAACTATCACAAAAATGAAAAATTAATATAAGCTTCATCACCTGGTTTTTTCCTGATGTCCCGCCAGGCCAGACCGACTCTGATTAGTACTGTGTCCACTTGCACCAAAGTCAGACATGCAAGGGTGTAACTGCAGAGGATGCAGACCCTATGGCTGCAGTGGCGCCCCAGCAGATATAGGGGCCACATGAGGCCCTAATTAAAGAGCAATATCAACATCTATTGGTAAAACATAGCAACCTCTAGATATGTTGGGGCCCTAACAACCTGTAGGGTTGGCCCTGTAGGGGCCAACAACATCTAGCTACGCCACTGCAGATAGGGCTTTGGGAAGATGTAGTTTTACTGTCAGGTGCTGCAATATTTAAGCCCCCACCCTCCAGATTTCTGTATTACTTTTCCATTAGTCTCCTGTGTGACCCAGCTGCCCAATGTCACACCATAATGTGACGCTTGGTTGGCTGAGGAGCAAGCTAAAAATATCCTCTCTGCTGGAAGGCAGATTGTAAGCAAGGTGAGCTATAGGCCTACAATCTGATGCTGCCAATACAGTGGGTGGGAAATGTCAGCATGAGGGCAGATAACATTTGCAGGGGGAATATGCACTCTAGATAAGATTGTATGAGCATGTATATGTATATATAGATAGATTTACTGTGTGTATATATATATATATATATATATATATATATATATATATATATATATATATATACATTGGATATATATATATCCAATACAGAAGGTCCGCACTCTCAGGTCTCTTGTGATGGCAGAACATCTTAACTGGCTGACCTATCAACAAATGTTATCAATGAACAGCGTCCAATAGTATAGCATAAAAAACGTATCTATGCAGAAAAATACCATTACTGAAATATAATCACTAAAATGTACAAGTAACCAAAGCACTATAAAAATATTATAAAAATACCCCTCATTTGGCTAGATCAGGAGAAATTGTTAAAAACAAACTAAAGTAGCAGTTATCACATATAATTGTCACAAGTAGCACTTGCATGGTAACTAAATAGAATACAGCTACTAAGTATTTCTAATGAGAATAGATGAAAGGTCTGGTGTTGTGTCTCCACTAGGGGAAACATAATATAAAGTCATAAAAAAATTCTAGATCCAAGCGTGGAAATAATCACGTAATAAAACTTTAGGGCTCCCCAACTGTAAGTGTGCCCGTGTTGTTCTGTAGAACCCCACTATAAGTGTAGCACAGGCAAAGGACTATGCTTAGAATATATGTGT
>CM044448.1:100299489-100316936 GCA_024363595.1 Xenopus borealis | reverse complement strand
TAGAGCTGCAGTATTTCTGGTCAGGTGATCTCTGAGGCAGCACACAGACCATTATGAAATTTTGGTTCAAGGCAAGAGATGTAAAAGAGCAATATTTACTTTTTGATTAGATTCTATACAGTAGCGTAACTACTGGGGGAGCAGGGGGAGCCCTCCCCCGCAGATAGCAACCACCCTGTAGCTGGCTGCAGCCGCAAAGAAAATCAGCACAGAGGGAGGTGGTGGGGGCCCAGCTACATGGTCCACACCAGTGCCTGCCCCACCTAGTTACGTTACTGAGCCTATAATATGTCACTTAATTTGATAATTATCTATTGCTCAAGTATTCATTTTGGGGGTATAGTTTTCCTTTAATTGAGAAATATCTGAACCAACCAATGCTCTTGTAAACCTTTTTGACCTGAAAAACACCAGTTTATTATGAGGAGTTTGCCTTTTGGAATAAATTGGATGCAGGAGGGCATTAGTGATCTGACCCGAACATTTATAATGACCTGTAATTATTTATAATGAACCACCCATCTATAATATTTTTAGAGGTCAGGCACAAGAAGTACATGCCCAACAGCCCCCACTGTTGCACTCTAGGCATTGACTCTTCAACCTATCCCTAGTTCCTGGTAGCTGGAATTCTAGAGTAAAGCTGGGCATGTTTGGTAAGGGCATCAATTTGTCCACCAACATACAGGGCCAAATTGGCCCAATGCACCCCTTAACCAATAGGGTTATCTATCCTGCCTGATTGATATATGGCCGATTTTAACAGATATTTCATACCTGTCTACATTTAAAAAACAAGAAGGAGACAAAAATTGCCACACCCCCTAATTACCATGTCCATTTACAAAAGTTGTCAGGTTATGAAAATTTTAACACATTTCTGCGAGTTAGTGCAGTGTTTTGTGTGTTATAACAGTTTTGCTAATGAAAGTGAACTGCCTGTTCAACTGCTAGTCTCAGTTCTCCCAAAAGACTTGCTTATCTGAAATAGTTACAATTGTTTCTTTGCATATCTTAAATTATAAAAAGTATCCAAGTGCAGCTGCTGAGTGTTCTGGGCTCTCTGCCAAAAATGACATTATTTAATTAAGTTTTGAAAACTTTGTAAGCGATCAAAGAGAAACCCGAGACTGTGGGGTGAGCTGTAAAAATCAGGACTGTTCCACAGTGGGAGGTATGTCATTGGTATGGAAGGCTGTTGCAATAACAGCCTTCCAAGTTGGCTTTTATCAACCATCTTTGGAGCAACATAATAACTCATTTGGACCTCACACTTCTATATGCAAAAGTGTCTGCACTAAGTAAAGGGCAATAATAATAATTGTGGGCAGAGCTTGTTTACTGACAGTATCAGGAAGGCTGTTTGGGTAAGTGCTGTAATGAGTCAGTAGAGGCACGCAGTGACCCCCCCCATATCCTTTCTCTCAGTCGGGCCATGGGCTGGAATGTGGTGCAGCAGTATATTTAGAAAGCTGTGTCCATCCTCTCATGGGATACAGGACCCTGCAGGCTTGGAACCAGCTCTGAGGAGACTTGGAGATTAGTCTGGGACTGTAGAGATTCCCACGAGAATCCTTGACCAGCAAAGCACCAATGTATAATGCCGAGTGCTGTGTAGTTAGTGATTATATTTTTATATATATATATATATATATATATATATATATATATATATATATATAATATATATGGAATTCTGAGAATTGTAGTTCAGAGGCTACAAGGGCAACATGTTTTGACATCTCTTATATTGGTAATGTAATGTAACGACCATGGGAGCCTTTGTGTGGCTGGAGCCTTGGACACATGCCTGTTTCACCCTGTTGTAAAGCTGCAGCGGGCCGGCCCTGAAACTATAATATGTATATGTTTGACATAAGAGAACCCATACAAAAACCTGCTGCATTTACAAATATCATTGGTCCTATTGGCCTAAGGCTTAGCTCTTCCATATATGCTCATTAGCATGTCCCAGACATACATCCCACGGGTTGGTTTGTCCCACTCAATATTAATAGTAGTGTAACAGAACCCCTCTGAGGCCTGCCCACTTTATCCTGGCATGGGTTCAGTTCTCCTCTGATTCCTACTCCTGATTCCTTCAGCTGCCTGCTGAACAAATTCATTAGGAGAAGAAACATTCCTTACACCTGCTGTTTCATACAGTATATTTATATTTAGCCCCTGAGCTTGTCAGGGAGTTGCAGTTTGCCATCAGCAAAAGAGTGGCATTGACAGTGCCACCCATTGAGGTAGTAAGTGGAGACACCATGAGGGCAGATCTTGATCTAGATTTAGCTGCCCACCTGGGCTATATAGAATCAGATAATTTGGTCCCATAGACAACAGTTGGATCACAGAGGGGTTTGTGCAGATTCTTTCCTAGAGGACCACAACCATAACTCTATGAAGTTATTCTGGTGTGGTTTTCCAGCCAGTTGTTGTGCAAAGCCTGTGTAAGGCTAACTGTAACTTTGTAATATATTTATCTAATTAAAGAGGGCAAGCCTGATTTTTCCAAACACTGATATAGTGTAGCACAAGAGTATCCATCTGGAGATCCATATACACCCTCAAATTGATTTTTATAGCCCCTATATTTGCTAAAATCCCAACTGACCAACAACATGACTTGATTTCACTGAAAGCAATGTAAAAGTAAAACAGGGCATGATACCATCCATGAGCTTACTATAAGAAAGTCAATTAAAAGGCCACCATTAGTTATTCTTAAAGCATCTACAGTTGAATCTCCATTTTACAGTTTCCCAGGGACTGCAAAAAAAGAGGTGCCAGATCATATGAATATTCTGAACCTAATGAAGCGTAGCTTGGTTGAAGTGGACACATATTTATTTAATGTTTCCCCATTCTACTTTGTTGGCAGGGCTCTGATTTTTAAAGGTGGTCTGACTGAAGGCTCACAGACATGCAAAGAACAGTTCCTTAAAGGAATTGTTCAGTATAAATGTAAAATAGGCTGTGCAAAATAAAATAATGTTTCTAAAAAATAATGTTTCTAAAATATGTCCCATGTGGCCCCCCTTCAAGTTACTATATAACTCAGAGTTAGAGAGCTGAAAAGCAGGAAGTAGTGTTCTGGCTATTATGTTAGACATCCAGTCACTCCAGCCTTTATACATTAAATTTGTGGCTAACTAACTATATTAGAAACATTTTTATTTTGCACAGCCTATCTGTTTACCCAGTTTTTATACGTATTTACACTGAACTGTTCCTTTAAGCACTCAGTTAGGGCTGGGGCAGACAGGGAGATCCAGGGAGATTCTTGCGATTACTCGCTGGTGACAATCTCCCCAAACTGCCTTCTCCCTGTCCGCCACCTGTTTAAATCAGAAAGCGCCAGCACCAATACACACGCAGCGCAGCGATTTCCGGAATCGCCCGAAGTTTCTTCGTGAGGAAACTATTGAGTTCTGTTCTTAGATCTACCAGGCAACTGTTATCTTGTGTTAGGGAGCTGTTAACTGGTTACCTTCCCATTGTTCTGTTGATAGGCTGCTGGGGGGAAAGGGGAGGGGGTGATATCACACCAACTTGCAGTACAGCAGTAAAGAGTGATTGAAGTTTATCAGAGCACGAGTCACATGTCTTGGGGCAGCTGGGAAATTGACAAAATGTCTAGCCCCATGTCAGATTTCAAAATGAAATATAAAAAAAATCTGTTTGCTCGTTTGAGAAATGGATTTCAGTGCAGAATTCTTCTGGAACAGCACTATTAACTGATGCATTTTGAAAAAAAATGTTTTCCCATGACAGGATCCCTTTAACAAATCATAGACAGACCACTATTTCTGAAATTAATATTGACTTCTTATATATTCTCATATGACATTACCATATGGGATCACAAGGCAGGTACTTACAAACAATTGGCTGCTCGTGAATCACTGTAGAATTGGCCAGTAGCAAAGTCTTGGACTCCATAAGACACAGCTTGTCTGCCCTCCTGTTCCTCTCGTTGCTGCAAGATATGCCTTGTTCTGCACAATAAGTGTTTATAATGGAGTCAAACTGGAACCTTCAGTTTACATTAAAACTGACACTTCCTGACTAATGTCATCCACTTAGGCTACTGGAGGTGCTGAACCCTTTAAAGCTTTTTGTAAGTATAACACTCACATTGGATTTATAGCCCAGAACCTTACCCTGTTTACTTTATGAGTGATCTGGCACAGTACACTGCATATATTCAATCTCGAGGAATGGCACCTACTGTATTTATAATGCAATTTTATGATTATTTTCAGCTTGGCTCCATTCCTGCTGTGTATTATGTATATACATCATGTGAACTCTGACACATTTGTATTTTGTATACAGTTCAGTTTACATGAAGCCTAGGTGCTGCTGTTGGGTTGTATTCATTATCTATCCATGTATAAACTTGTGCTTCTGAATATAGACCGATTTAGATGTAGTAGCCTTAAAGGAGAACTAAACCCTTCATTAAAAAACCCTACCCCCATAGACCCCCTCCCAGCAACCCCCCACCGTAACTCTTACCCATGGCAAATGCCCCTAACTTTTTACTCACCCCTCGCAGCAGATTCAGGAATTGGAGTTCAAGGAAGCCATCTTCTTCGGTAAACTTTGTGTCTTCTTCCGGGTCTTCACCCATATTTCCGAGAGTTTTCGGCTCATGTGCAGTTGTCCGGAACCGGGAAATTTCTCATCCGAACGACCGATCTTAGGGAAGTCCGACCAATCTGTCAAATGATCGTGCGGTTAGTGGGATACAAACGATCCTACATCTTACGATTTTTGTCCGACATCGGTCTGATGATTGATCGGCCAGGTTAGAAAATCTTTATCGGTCCCCACGCAATCTACCTATGTTTGCAGGGCAAGCAGGCAGTGACCCTTCAGTTTTGCTGGCAATATCACCTGAAATGGTCTTTTTAGTTGATGGACACATTGGACATATAAACAATAATTTTCAGATTAAATAAAGTAGTAAAAGAACAAATCAGACAATGTTCTGGCCATGACAGCAATCATACAAAAGTTACACCCAACAAATTCTAGTGACATTTCTACATGCAGAGAAATTATCATTAGCCAACAAAAATCTTTTAACTTGTCCAATCAACTAAACAACCAATTGGTATGAAAAAAAGTCGGGACTATCCACATACACATGGTCCGAAAATCATACAAAACTTCGATTCATATGACAATATCTTTGCGTCTATGGCCAGTTTTAACCAGGCCAATACAATCTGCTAGCATCTTATCTGTCCATGTATGGGCCAAAAATATCTATCAATCTGGTTTGAAATTAGATGATGAGCACATTGGTGCATTGAGGAGCTCCTCTCCCAAAATATCGCTGTAGGTCCACATTATAAGGCTATCATTGACCTGGGTGGTGGTGGGTTGAACAGTCATCTGGTGTCCTTGCCAAACAAAGTGTAAAGTGTATGTTTAAGGTCTATATGCCTAATGTACTTTCAAATCATTCAACTTGTGTGTGGATGCCAGCGTTAAAGGGATTGTTCTCCTTCCAAACACATTTTTTAGTTCTGTTGTTTTCCGATTGTCCACCAGAAATAAAGAGCTTTTTCAACTGCTTTCCGTTTTTTAATTGTTACCGTTTTTCCAGAATTTAAGTTTAAAGTTGAATGTTTCAGTCTAGCTAGCAACTCAGTGATCCAGGTTCAGATTCAGAATCTGTTACATTGTAACAAGTCTTATAATTTGCTACATTTAATTGATATATGTTGCAGCAGTATCTGTTGATTATTAGCAACTATTGTAACAATTCTAAAGGCCCCCATACATGGGCCAATAAATGGGCCCTCCCGACGGGCTTCCCTGATCAATACTTGGCTGAAAGTCGGCCAGATGTCTATTGGGCAGGGTAAAAGCTCCTGTCCAATCATGGCCGCACCGTGCATTAAATCTTCACTGCTGCAGGCGACTAATCTCCCAGATACTTTATGCCTTCCCACCTCCAAGAATGCATATTCCAGTGGCATGGCATTTGCATCGCTTCAGTTTTCTGAAGTTGCCAAAATTTGCTGGTGGGAAGGCATTTTGGGGAGATGAGTCTCCCGCAGAAGTGAAGATTTATCACTTGGCGACTAATCCCCCCCCGTGTGCCACCACCATATGGCCATACATGGACTGATATCAGCTTATCAAGTCGAGAATCGGACAGATGTCTATCACCAAATGAGCGGATCTCTCGGTGTATGGCCACATTTAGGGTTGTGGCAGATGGGGAGATTAGTGACCCAGCAACAAATTTTCTTTACTGCAGGTGACTAATCTCCCCGAAATGCCTTCCCGCCAGCAAGACTATGAATTGACACCCCCCACAATCAAAACCTCTATCGGTTGCAGAGGGGTCAGGCGACCCCAGAGTGCCCCACATGCGGGCAGACGACATGCTGACGCTGGATAATCTGCCCAATCAGAATTGGTGCTTTTAAAAGATCTTCCCTGCTGTGATATAAAAATCCCAACATATCCCATGTAAATAAGTGGACTTTCTTTAGTCTGTAATGGGTAGGGGCAGACGGGGAAATTAAGGGAGATTTAGTTGCCTGACAACTAATTGCCTCTTGCAGGGTGACAATCTCCCAAAACTGCCTTCTTCCTGCCTTCCGTCTGCTTGAATGAAGAATCGCCTGCGCTAATGCACTCACGGCACTTTGATTTCTGAAGTTGCCCGAAGTTTCCACGTGAGGCACCGTGTTTCATGCCACAGGTGACTTTTTTTTATTATAGCCGGCACAAAACAACAGGGGGAAGCGGTTTGGGGAGATTAGTTGCTCCAGAGAAGAGGCGATTAGTCGCCAGGCGATAAATCTCCATGAATCAGTTTCAGTCGAACTTGGCTTTTACTATCGAGTCTTGTACTTAGATCGCGTAGGGAGCTGTTATCTTGTGTTAGAGAGCTGCTACCTGGTTTCCTTCCCATTGTTCTTTTGTTAGCCTGCTGGGGAGGGGTTTGATATCACTCCAACTTGCAGTAAAGAGTGGCTGAAGTTTATCAGAGCACATGACTGGGGGCAGCTGGGAAACTGATAATATGTCTAGCCCCATGTCAGATCTCAAAATTGAATATTAAAAAAAATCTGTTTGCTCTTTTAAAAAATGGATTTCAGTGCAGAAGTCTACTGGAGCAGCACTATTAATTGATGCATTTTGAAAAAAACATGTTTTCCTATGACAGTATCCTTTTAAGAATATGTCATAATGTAGCATATGCAGTAACTCAAATGTGATGTGTCCCTTTTATTTATCAGATCCCTCTGGTTGCTGAGGAGCTACATGTTTTGAGGTGACTGCCTGTGTTCAGGCTACCTGTCCAGCTGAACTGATATGTCAGCAGAAAGCGACCCATCGGCATTGACACAAAATTCAATTGCCAGAGTTTAACCACCAAACGATTTCCAGTTCAGTGGGTGGACGTTGGCCACTCAGTTGTTGTGTGGACCCTGCCAGAGCACTCATAGGTCAGGTGATTATCACTGGGAAAACATGGCAGAGAGTAACTGGCAGCAGGATTGATGCCATTCAATCAGTGTGCCCATTGAGCTGCTGGTGCTTAAAAGTTTTTCATAGGCACAGAATGGACAAGAGCAGATAGTAACATCCTATAGATATATCTATATTTGAATATAGGATGTCTCATTGCTCCACCAGCTTCAGTCTGGCACCAGGCCGGACTGGCAATCTGTGGGTTCTGGCAAATACCAGAGGGGCTGCTATAATGTACCATAGATGTACCATAGAAAGTCAGTATTTAGTGGGCTGGTGGGGGCTGATTGGGCCTCTGTGCACCTGAAATGCCAGGGCCTATTTTAATTCTCAGTCCGGATCTGATCTGGCACACAAGGTTATATAGTGCAATTGAATGTAAGAGTGAATTATACTGACATCCCATAAACGTAAAACACACTGGACTTGTAAATATTAACTCATATTATTCCTTACTAGATTCCTTGTGTACTTTACTAGTTCCCTTGATCTTAATGGGATGATTGGCTATTGATTTTTAGTAGCTATAAATATTGTTTATAGCCTTTTGTGCTTAAAAATGCAGATACCTGCAACCCATGCTTTCTTACATTCAGGGTATTTCTCTCTACAACCCCCACCCCTTTACTGCTAGGCCATGGCTTGTATGGCTTCTTGTAATGGGATTATAACACAAGAGGAGGCTTATGGGATGCAAGAAAGCAATTGTGCTGCCTGCAAGAGAGACAGCGGCTGCATGCTGAGTCAGTAATAACTCTTCGTTGTCAATATGACGCTTAATAATTATGCACAAAGCAATAGCGAATATTCATTATTAAGCCTACACATAGTCAGGTTGCGTACAAGAGCAGGGAAACAAGGATGCCCACCCAGTATTGCTTTTATAATATACAAGAGCCATGAATATTTTTCAACCTATATCCTTTAGGTGCTTAGTGAAATGTCTGCACTGCTGGTTCTGTCTGTTGAAACAGTGTAGTAGAAGTAATTTCTTTTCTAGCTCTTTCAGTTAACTGCCTCTCTTTCGTGGTTTTAGGTGGTCTACCCAGGCAGTTGCTTTTAATAGCCATTATATTTACCAACAGCTTTAAATCCAGTATAAATGCACCAAATCCACTATTTCGGATTTGTCCGAATCCCTGAATCCTTTATGAAAGATTCGGCTGAAAAAGGACGAATACTGACTGAATCCTGAACCGAATCCTGTATTCGATGCATCCCTAAAATCCATTAAACGTGCCATTAACATATATTGAAAAGATGCTTCAAATAACATTTTCTATTATTGTTATGCAATATATATTTAAATATATATTTGGGCAGAATTCCCCTTTAAATGTGGATTTTGAGGCAAGAGATTTTTTCAGTGGTAATAAATCCCAGAATAGAATTTGGACCTGTGGGCCATGCCCGGCTTCCTAGCGTGGCTGGAGCATTATGGAGTGGAGAGACAGCCGGCTGCAAGTCCAGCACTCTAGTGTGAGCTAAAGTGTCAGTATTGACTGGAGGAGGGTGATGAAATTGTGTGCTTGCCCCGCATAGAAACAATAGCTGGGGGGCTGTTCTAATTACACGCCTGGCTTTTATCTGTGCGCTGTCCGTATCCCCAAGGTTGGCAGGATGCTGCGCGGGCACTGAACCAAGGGGAGAACTCTGCAAAGTCAGGAATTTAACCCCCTCATTCCCAGCATGTGCCACAGAGTCACTTTGTACCGTTTGCTGTTCTGTTTCCCCTTGCTGATACATTCTACTCTTTGCTCTCAGCGTTCACTTTCTGCCCTCCCCCTCCTTATCCCCCCACTGAACCCCCCACCATCACACAAATTTGTTTTCTGCTAATTACTATTGTTCTCTCATGTCATTCCCTCTGCAGTCTCCTTGCCTGTTCCCTCCTATCTGCCCCCATCAATGTCTCTTATTCCTCTCTCTCCCTGCTATTTTACATTACTTCTCTCTCTCCCTTCTCCAAGTAGGGTTGCAACCTGGCCGGTATTTTTGATGGCTGATCCCAATGTTATTAATAGGAAAAAAAGATAAATATATAGGAAGGCCGGTATTTTTTTCAGGAAAAGGTGGCAACCCTATGGCTGGCCACAGATGCAAAGATCCGATCGGACATTCCCATCTCCCCACCTGCCACTAACCATTCAGATCAAAGTCTTACCATTCCGACCAAATAAAGTAGTTAAAGAACAGATCAGCCAATGTTCTGCCCCTGACAGCAATCGTATGATACAGAAAGCTCTAGTGACAGTCTCCCACTGAAAATTGTACAATCAGCAATACACGCAGAGATGTTATCTCAAACGACTGATCTCCGCCGGACGAAAAATGTCGGGACGAAAAATGTTGGGACTCTCCACACACGTTCTGAAATCTTTGCGTCTATGGCCAGCTTACCAATTCAACGACTTATCTGCCCCTCTGTGTGGGCTTCCGATGGGTCTCGCCGGTCAATATCAGGCCAAAAATTGTCCAGATATCGATCAGACAGGTTTGATTTTTCCTGAGATTGAGGACTGCATTAACTAGTTGATGCAGTCTTACAATCTGTTGGCAACCATTCTCATCATTGCAATCTGATCATTCGTCCCTAAAGCTGGCTATAGACTACAAGATCGCTTGTTTGGTGACATTATCCCCTGATATGCCACTAACGGCAGGGCTATATTGGGGGTAATCAAAACGTTCGGCCCTATGGCCATATGGCACCAATCAAAGAGGATTCACTGGGCAATGGGTGCCGATGGGTTGGTCGGGAGAATTCAAACCTTCAATCAAAACCTGTTGAAAGCCCCCCCATACATGGGCAGATAAGCTGTCATATTGGTCTTAAGGACCGATGTCGGCAGCACCACAGCCCTTTTCCACACCCAGCTTTGTGCCTTTGCTCTGTATGTGCTTTGATCCATGACCAATGCTGGTAAATGGTTGCACCAACCAAAGAGGATTCACTGGGCAAGTTCTTACCAAGCAACTGGAGAAACTATAATGGCGGTAAACACAAAGTGAATGGATCTTGACTGTCTTTTTTGTACCCTGCCACCTATGCACACCCTTACTGACCTCTATAATGCATAAGTATAAATTTCATTTACTGCTTCAGTAGCTCTGTTTCTCATTTACTGCCTCAACAGCCCCAGATATTTCCCATTTACTGCCTCAATCAATCATCATTCACTTCCACCTCTCCATCACTTCTCTGCATCCTTCACCATCTTGATTTCACTCCTTTTCATTCACTTAAGCTGAGCAAACATTAAAAGAGCCACTTTTGGACTCATGTCCTAAAGCCAATTTTGGGATCATAATAGGAGCCTAAGGAGTCCTGTTGGGAGAGGACCACATCAATTCACAGACGCTATCCTTACTTGAGGGGCTTTTTTGAAATCCAAATTTTAGGCCTCACTTCATTGGGACAGGCTTTTGGGATGGCCCAGTACACAGTCCAGTGAACAGCTTCCTTGGTAGAGAGGGGTCGTTTGGCAACTTTTGTTGGCTTTATTAAGGCTACGTTTGATTTTGATGCAACCATCCTTGCACTTCCCACCACTACACCTCAATCACTGTATCAGTACCACCTTTACTTGACTCTTTCTCTTCCACATCTTCATTCCTGTTACATTTTTCAATTTACCACCCAATCAAGTCCTCACCTTCTTACTTCCCATTCAACCCATAAGAGATTCCTGTTCATCCACAATCCTTCCTGCCTCCCCCAAATATTTCCTTTCTGTACCTCACTGTCCCTTCACTTTCTCTTTCCATTCCTAAGTGCCACCTTTATTTACAGCTTACCACACCCACATGGTTATGGTGGGCTCTATATGATCTATAGCTATTTGTCACACCCCCTTACTATTATCCCAGTTATTTCCCACACCTACCAACTGAGACGCTATCCATAGGGCAGATATGAGGTGCTCTCCATAGAGGAGGTAGGAGGACTAATCGTAGGGCAGGTAGGGAGCACTATCCATAGGGCAGGTAGGAGGCGCTATCCAAAGGGCAGGTAGGAGGCGCTATCCATAGGGCAGGTAGGGGGTTCTATCCATAGGGCAGGTAGGAGGTGCTATCCATAGGGCAGGTAGGAGGCGCTATCCAAAGGGCAGGTAGGAGGCGCTATCCATAGTTCAGATATGAGGTACTCTCCATAGTAGAGGTAGGAGGACTAATCATATGGCAGGTAGGGGGCATTATCCATAGGGCAGGTAGGAGGCGCTATCCATAGGGCAGGTAGGAGGCTCTATCCATAGGGCAGGTGGGAGACTCTATCCATAGGGCAGGTAGGAGACTCTATCCATAGGGCAGGTAGGAGGCATTATCATAAGGGCAGGTAGGAGGCATTAACATAAGGGCAGGTAGGAGGTGCTATCCATAGTGTAAAAACTTGTGCTAGTGACGCTTGTTATGCCACTACCTCCTTCCACAACCCTTTTATTTCCAACCCACTTCTTTTTTAACCACCCAATACTTTTACTTTACCCCATTCTTGATCCCTTCACCTCTTCCCTCTTTCTTTTCCCACTTCTCATTCACCACCTTAAATTTCCCTCTCATACACTGAACGTGTCCTTTCCTCTGTGCCTGTTGTGTTTCCCTGCTCCTTCCTGTCTCCCTCTACTCTCTGTGTGTGACTGTTGGACAGCAGCCAGGCACTCCCTCCTCATTACTCATTATCTGCTCAATGCTTATGCTCAGTGAAATATACATGGAGACACAAGTGTCCCTTTCACACCAACAAGTCTCTGTGGCACAATGCCTCGGCATCTCATCTGTCAACCCCTTGCCCCAGCCACACAAGTACTGCCATATCCACCCAGACTATATACTCTGCCTGTGCTATCAGCATTATATGAACCAAATTCAGCAGTTTTGGATTCTCCTTAATAGAGAATCATCCATAAAAGATGGCAGGCCATCAGAAGGACAACATATGTGGATGAATAAACTGCCTACTTGCCAGTTTATGGTCACCTTCAATCTGAAATCTGTAAAAAGTGCCAGGAATTCCAAAAGCAAGTCATGCGTCCCTAATGTAAACCTAGTAGGAAATAAAAATAGAAACATACGGTAGTGACCCCCATGTCTGTACCTCAGGGATTCTACAGAGAAAACAAAACCATTTTCACTCTATAGGGAACCTAGATTTGTGGACAGTATTCAGTATTCTATGGCCCTGTTACTAACATAACTAGCATTTGACAATAACCGAGAGATTATATCAGAGATTAACTATTTTTATTGTGTTTACTCGCACAGTGAATAATTGTACCCTGCCCCGTAGAACCTGCATTCCAAGTTCAGAGCAGTGGAACCTTCTTATTTTACCAGTTTGTTTCAGAAAAAAAACAAAGCTACTCAGTATACATATATACATGGTGCCAGCAGTGAAATCCCCCCTTGGTTCCTCTGGACACCTATGCTTGAAGCTGCTGAGATGTTCTCAAACCAATATACGCACATTAGCATGCATGAAGCAAAGGGTGGTCATATGCAGGCTGAATCGACTATCCAGTTGGAGTCAGCAGCTTATTAGCTTGTGTATGTGGCCCCTGTTCAGAAATATATGATAGACTTGAAACCAAGGCCAAGGTTCCTTTTTCAGGTAGCCATATATGAGCAGATCAAGTCATTTGGCGCGATTGCCAATGATCATCTGATGTGGCCTACTGAGACCTGAAAGACAAGGACCACACCAAGGTGTCAATTTGCTCTTAATGTGACTGGATTTTCCAGGTTTCTGTTGTCTTGAAGCAGGCCCCATACATGGGCAGATAAGCTGCTGTCTTGGTGTGTTTTCCTTCTGTAAATAGATTTATCCTTGGAGAAAGACAAATAATGATTTCTATCCCCCATGGGCTTATTCCTAACATAGTGGGGAGTTTTTAGTGGTATTGGCAGTCACCTGGATTGAGACGTTTGTTCCAATCGATGACTAGGGTTAACAGCCTGGATTAGAGGCATGCTAGTAAACAGCATAGGACCCAAGGTTTGAGACCCTAATAATTAGTGGCATAAATTAAATTCTGTACACATTCCTATAGCCCCATACAAAGCACAGCACAACATAACCTCCCATGCTTTCAGGAGAAAAGGAAGAAACAGACAATGTGGTTATGTATTGCACACCAGCCTGTTTGTGTGTGTGTATGTGAGTGTGTGTTCAGGGCACTGGGCCATGGAGGTAAGTGAGCCCATGCAAAACTGGCACTACACAGCAGGTAAGAGGCACATCACAGGGTGCTCATTCATTTGTTTGCAGTGCAAATTCCTCTCTTCCCTGATGCAAACTCTTCTCTCATCATGTGTGTTGTAGGCCTCTGCTAAGTGTGCCAAGCCTGACATAGGCAAGGTGCCTTTTGTCCACACTTCACACTTCAGTCTACACTTTTCTCTCTCAGTCTACAATTTAATGTGAAAATTGTGTTCTGTCAACATTATTCTGTAACCAGGTTCTGTGCAACTTTCCTCTGCTAATTTTCATTATTTGCATCTCCCCCATCCATGCAAACCTTCCCCTGCAAACTACATTCAGTGGAAATCTCCCTCTGCAAACTGCATTCTGCGCAAACCTCCCTCTGAAAACTGTGTTCAGTGCAAACTTTCCTCTACAAACTGTGTTCAGTGCAAACTTCCATCTACAATCTGTGTTCAGTGCAAACTTCCCTCTACAAACTGTGTTCAGTGCAAACTTCCCTCTACAAACTGTGTTCAGTGCAATCTTCCCTCTACAAACTGTTGAGTGCAAACCTCTTTCTGTAAACTACATTCTGTCCAAACTGCATTGTGTACAAACTTTCCTCTGCAAACCTCATTCTTTCTAAACTGTGTTCTGTGCAAACCTCACTCTGCAAACTGCATTCTGTGCAAACTGTGTTCTGTGCAATAATCCCTCTGCATATAGCGTGATGTGCAAACCTCCCTCTGCAAACTGCATTCTGTGCAGACTACATTCAGTGCATAAGCCTTGTGTTTGCCATGCCTCACAAAGGAAGATTTGATTTGCCACATATTGAGATTAATGCCCTAAATAATACTGATCTATCTGGCTGGGCAATTCATGGTCAATGCGGCAAGACCCCATTTTTCCAATGTTCGGGGTCAAACTCATTGCTCTGCAGGCCAATGAGCCGTAATTCAAGCCATTGTTGAAACAAATGAATTTTTATTTAAAGAAATTGCAATATAGTCCAGTGCACATAGAAATATTGATGTTTCCCTTTCAAACATAATAAACACACTGAATTTATTTTTAACATTGTGACCCCCCCCCCCCCCCCCATTCATCTTTGCTCTGCCCACAAATTCTTCTTTCAGTCTGGAGACAAATGTCTTATTATGTTGGTGCGACTGCTGCCACCTGCTGTTGCCGGAGGAATATAATCACTTATGCCTTGCCAGTGTTTATTGAGGAAAGGCTTCATTTCATATTCAGCATCATTCTCGGTGATTGCTTTCCCCCCAGGCTCTCTAGTGCACACGCCATTTGAGCCCTAAATGCATTTGCTGTTTATTCACTGGATAATTCAGTTAGAGAATGTTACACATACCAGTAACTGCCTGCTGCGGCAGTGCTATAGAATAAAGGGTAACCAGCAGCATTTGTGCCAGCGTCTCCCAGTTGTTGGGGAATCCTCATTAATCCTACAATCTATTAATAATCCTACAGCTCTTGTGAAAAGCTTTTAGGGCCCTTACACACATGCGTTTTTGACCTGCGCTCCCCTGTGTTGCGTTTGGCTGCGTTCAGCCGCAGGGGAGCGCAGCACTAGACGCACCTCATTAATTTCAATGGCGTTGTACCAGACGCTGTGTCTGAATCTGCGTTCGGCGCTTACACGCGTCTCGTGGGGACAACCTCATTGAAAAGAATGAGGTGCGTCTAGACCTGCGCTCCCCTGGGGCTGAACACAGCCAAACGCAACGCAGGGGAAAAGCCCGTGTGTAAGGGCCCTTAAATAACAGCCTAATAGGGGAACTATCACAAAAATGTTTCTTTTCATTCGTAGCAATTGGGTGTCAGATATTCTTTGAGAGTTAGATCCAATATATCTTATAGGGGGCTTTCTTTCTTAGAAGATGTATTAGAGCTCACTCAAATAACTGATTCCAGTACAAACAAAATCTAACAAAAATAACTGCCTTTTGCACAAATTCTGCATGTAGAGAGACATGATGTCTGGTGAGTTTAATAGAGTGAGCTCTAATACATCTTCTAGGCAAAAGGTGCCTCCCTATAAGGTATATTGGATCTAAAGGTGGCCATACACGGGCCGATAAAAGCTGTCGTCAGACCAAGTCGGCAGCTTATTGCCCCGTGTATGGTGCCCTCCAACGGGCTTTACCAATCGATATCTGGCCGAAAGTCGGGCAGATGTCGATTGGGTGGGACTAAAAATCCTGTTGGATCGCGGCTGCATCTGTTTGTTGATGTGGTCCCACAATCTGACAGCCCCTATCTCCTTTATTGTGATCCAATAGTTGGGCCTTAGGGCCCACGATTGGATCACCCCGATATCGCCCGCCTCAAGGTGGGCATATTGGGGAGAGATCCGCAACATCGCCAAACGAGCGGATCTCTCCGTGTATGGCCACCTTAACTGTCAATGAATATCTGACACCCAACCGTTGCATGAAGACAGAATGAAGAGAGACAGATGCTGAGGGAGGAATAGTGATCATAAAGTTGATTATTTCAGAAATGGTACTGAATTTTTGATTGATTGTATTTAGAAATTTTCTTATTTCAGTATGATGATTATACTGTATTAAATTTAATGTTTTGTGATAGTTCCCTCTTAAATTCAAAAGGTAATATCATAAACACTGTCCCTGAATCCCTCCAGCACAGTTGTACTCATACAAGGAGCTCTATACATGTCTATATAATACATGTCTATATATGTCAATACATGTCTATTTACCATAAGTCCTGGGATTCATGTTTTTGTGGTTTCTGGGGGTTGTAGTTCAGCAAAAAAATATGTGTCTGGTACCTTTATAAGGAATGTTGCATATAAGAAAGGATGAGTATCCCTATGGTGGATTTTTATCGTGGGAGTCTGATATAAAATGGACAGTGCTAGGAGCAGTATTGATAAGCTTTCGGTCAGCCTGGGCTCATTATCACAAGTGCACTTCCACTTTACAGATAAGGTAATGGAGCCATGTGTTATTTAGTGTGTGAGCTGTGGGGCAACACCTGTCACATTAGGAGCTTTGCTGATGACCTTTTCTCTCTTGTCATGTGTTACAGGATTAAAGACATTCCTGATCTCGGGGCGCAGGCCTCGTGTGCCCAGCTGCAGCTGCTCCCAGACCCTGATTCCGGTACAAGAGGGGGCCGACCTCAGCAGCCCTTCCTTAGCCCCCCACGTCCAACCAGCAATCAGCGAGGCCTGCGACAGTCTCCCTAATTGCACTCAGCCGGAGATACTCAAGGTAAGCACAGGGCTTGACAAAGGGTCCTGCGAGGCCCGAAACGTTGCCTTGTCTACTTTATATTTGAGCCAATAAATACTATTTAACAAATGGATCAACTAGTCAGTGTGCTGCAGGGCTGTGGACTTTTGTAAGGATTTTAGGGGGTGGCATGCTGCCCAACCACACCCACATTGGTTCGGAAATTTAAATTTCCTGTGTGCCAATTCCCATTGCTCAGTCCTGATGATGAAACTTTTGAGCAAATAAAAGGGAGGAGACAGGGGCGCCTAGGGGCGCCCACTAGGTACATCCAGCCCTGGCTAAGCAAGATGGCCTTTCTGTACACTTAAAGGAACAGTAAAACCAAACAGTGAAAGTGTTTTAAAGTAATGAGAATGTAAATGAATGTAATGAGAATGAAGTAAAACTGGTGTGTTTGCTTCAGAAACACTACTATAGTTTATATATAAATAAACTGCTGTGTAGCCATGGGGGCAGCCATTCAAGCA
>CM044448.1:100285754-100296668 GCA_024363595.1 Xenopus borealis | reverse complement strand
CAAGCTGCTGTGTAGCCATGGGGGCAGCCATTCAAAGTTGAAAAAGGAGAAAAGGCACAGTATACACAGCAGATAACAGGTAAACTCTGTAACATACAATGGGATTCTTCAATATGTATCTGCTATGTACTGTGTATCCTGTACTTGATTGGCCCCCATGGCTACACAGCAGCTTGTTCATATAAACTATAGTAGTGTTTCTGAAGCAAGTACAGTGCAGGGCAATAATACATTATATTGTCTTTCCTTTAAAACAATTTTTTTTTTTAGTGTTACTGTTCCTTTAAACGGAATACAAACCCAAATATAAAACTTTACAAATACATTTGCAGCCAGTGAAATGTGGTAAAGGAAAAGAAAAGGCTAAAATGAAGTAAGCTTTATCAGAAAGGTCTATATAAATATACCAGGAAACCCTCAAAGCAATGCTGCATGAGTCCTCTGTCAAAAGAAACACTGCATTTCCTTCTATTGTGTACACATGGACTTCTGTATCACACTTCCTGTTTTCAGCTTAAACCTCCAGGGCTAGGGCTTGAGCATGCTCAGTTTGCTCCTCTCACCCTATTCCCCCACTCCCCTCCCTGCTGTAATCAGAGCCCATAACTGTGAGTGATTGAGGAGAGACTCAGGCAGGAAGTGATGTCACACCAAGCTAATATGGCAGCTGATATCCTAAACAAACATAGAGACCTTCTAAAGCTGCTTACTCAGGTATGGTAAAGCATTCTGCAGAATGCTTAGTGTTATAGCTTGCACTATTGTGGCTTATCTATTGGCAGTAAACTCCCTTGGTAGCTTTACTTCTCCTTTAAGTATTTATACTGGAAGATTGCTTAGCGTTAAAGGGACTCTGCACCTTTGAGTTAACTTTGTTATTTGTTATTTATGAGTTATTTAGCTGCTCTCCAGTTTGCAGTTTCCACAAGCTGGTTTCTAGAGTCCAAATTACCATAGCAACCATGTATTGATATGAATAATAGACTGGAATATGAATAGGAGAGGGACTAGTAATAAATAGTTGAAATAATTACCGGTATATATTTGTAGCCTTACAGAGCAGTGGCATAACTAAAGTGCCCCCTGCAAAAAAATCTTCTGAGGGGGCCCAGCATACTCCAATTCCCTCCTCTGCCCACTTCCCGCCCTGACTCTGCCCACTCGTCACCTGGGCCCCACCCACTCCCCCTCACAGGCCACACCCACTCACTGTCATGTGTCTCTGCTTCCCCTCCACAAGTAAAAGAGCAGCTGGGGAAGGGGTGTTTTCTTTTTAACTATAGAGGAAGCAGTCTGGGCCCCCCCTTTTCAGTGGGCCCCCCCCTGCAATTACAGGGTCTGCTTCCATTATAGTTATGCCACTATTACAGAGCATTTGTTCAGTGACCCCTTTTTTGAAAATTAGATCTAAAGAAAAAGGCAAATCATTAAACAATAAATAATGATGACCAATTAAAAAGTTGCTTAGAAATAGCTATTCTATAAGATACTAAAAGTTAACTTAAAGGTGAACCACCCTTTTAAAGTGTCTGTTATTAAGCACAATTGTCTTTTCGGGTTAACATCCCCCTTAAAAAAAAGGGAGGGGGGGTAAACAGCCCTAATGGTTGAACGAGTATAATGACATTCATAGCAGACACAAAGGGTCCGTAAGATGATGCTCTGCCCACCCTTTGTGCAAGGCAGAATTCTGCAGGAAGGGGTTAAGGGTTGATCTCTGCAGGATATGAAGTGTATTCCACAGGAAGGGTCCCCTGCCTCACTCTGATCTCATTAGCACCAATTAATTACAGATCCCCTGGGGTTCATCTCCCAATGGGGAAGTGAGTAGAAAGTGAAAGTAATGAGGCTTGCATTGAATCCCAGTCCATTAATGTGCCAAGGCCTCCCACGGGCAGAGAGAAGGGCAGCGCTCACACATACGTCATGTCCCCAGCTCTAGAGGAAGGCCAGCGTCATTTCTCACTGAATTGTGTCAACTTCACGGAATGAACTTTGCTTATTTATCTGTTCCGCGCAAATCTCCGCTTATTTGAATTCTGTTCCCCTAACAAGATGTCTGGGGACTTTTCTTTACTTGTATAGATAAATCAACAAGATAGTTTAATTCATTATCTATGTTCTTTCTTAACCCTGCTCACTTAAAGGGTCAGTGATGCCTTCATTATTTTGATGTTCCCTTCTTATTCCTTCCAGGAAAGAATGAGTCATCATTATCCCCTTTAGCTTCTGAGATGGTGTTTAGTAACGCCTTGGCTTTTGGGTTTACACTGGCCTGTGCTTCCTTTATTAGGCTGTTAAATATCTGAAACATCTTCAAGTTGCCCTTTTAAAGGGAAACGGTCATGGGAAAACATGTTTTTTTAGAAACACATCAGTTAATAGAGCTGCTCAAGTAGACGTTTGCACTGAAATCCATTTCTCAAAAGAGCAAACAGATTTTTTTATATTCAGTTTTGAAATCTGACATGGGGCTAGACATATTGTCAATTTCCCAGCTGCCCCTGGTCATGTGACTTGTGCCAGCACTTTAGGAGGGAACTGCTTTCTGGCAGGCTGTTGTTTTTCCTTCTCCATGTAACTGAATAGTACGCAGTGGGACATGGGTTTACTACTGAGGCAGCTGTTATCTTGTGTTCGGGAGCTGTTATCTGTTTACCTTCCAATTGTTCTTTTTTTAGGCAGCTGGGTGGGGGAAAGGGAGGGGGTGATATCACTCCAACTTGCAGTACAGCAGTAAAGAGTGATTGAAGTTTTTCAGAGCACAAGTAACATGACTTGGGGCAGCTGGGAAATTGACAAAATGTCTAGCCCCATGTCAGATTTCAAAATGAAATACAAAAAAATCTGTTTGCTCTTTTGAGAAATGGATTTCAGTGCAGAATTCTTCTGGAACAGCACTATTAACTGATACATTTTGAAAATTTTTTTTTTTCCCATGACAGGATCCCTTTAAGGTAAGGTAATAAATTGTCATATGAGGAGACTCCAGCATTTCCTTAAAAGAGTAGCTCCAGCAATATATGTCACATTGGACACAGCTTTTCGTGACAGTTTCTCTGGAAATATATGAAACAGTGATACAAGTAACATATGAGCCACTTGCTGTGATTTTACTGACCAATTATTAGTCACTTTGGCCTTTACTTCATTCAGAGCGTTGCAGGGGCAGTGAGACACATAGGGGGAGATTAATTAAAGAGTGAAGTTAAGAGTGAAGTTCCGCCACTAGAGGGAAATTCCACAGCTCTCAATTCATTTCTATGGGATTTTTAAATGCGTATTCATCAAAGGGTGAACTTTCACTTCACCCATTGATGAATGGGCATTGCAAAATCCCATAGAAATGAATTGAGAGCTGTGGAATTCCCCTGTAGTGGCTGAACTTCACACTTTGATGAATCTACCCCATAAGGAGAATAATCGGCCAGGGCCTTTGTATATTACATCTAAAAATATGTTGAAGTACGGGAAAGAAACTACAGCTGATGAGTGGACACAGGAATGATCTTTTCCTTCCTTTGACCAGCTTGTTGTCCTCTTCCACTATTCGGCTCCTTCCAAATATCCCTACTTTCCCCTCCACCCCACAACCTATTTTTTTATTCTGTTGGAACGCCATTCATCATTTGGCTGGGTGGTAATTTTATTTTTCTGCTCCATAAATATGTTATAATTACAGTTATTGGTCTCATATTTATTCCTGCCGTTCAGAACTGTCCTTCCTGTGGAGAAACCTCGGCCCGAGATGGCCCTGAAGAAGGCGTTTCTGCTGCTAATGGAGGTGGCGAGGAATTGAAAGGTGGAGCCTCACGGGTAAGGCAAATGAATATAGAGAATTGAGGGATATCAAAAAGAAAAATGCCGACTTTCCAGAGGGCTATGGAGAATTTAATTAAGGGCCAATAATGTTAAAATATTAATTCTCCCTCTGCAGTTGTATTAGTAATGGAACTATTAAGAGGTAAATTTACCGGAATTTTCCGCTTGCTATTTTTCCTATTATCTATAAACATGATGATTGCTCTGTGTCTGGTAAAAACATTTATTTCTTGCCATAGCCCTCATTTAAAGGGTTTGTTCAACATTAAATTCACTTTTAGTATGATCTAGAGAGTGATATTCTGAGGCAATTTACAACTGGTTTCCAAATTTTTTTATTTTTTGCGGTTTTTGAGTTATTTCGATTTTTTTTTTTCCGCTCAGCTCATCAGTGAACAGTTTCAGCAATCTGGTTAATTATTAAATTCTGAATGCCAAAAACTCTGCGGTTTCTTTTTACTATAAAATCCTAATATTTAGTGGGGGGAAAAAAACTCTAATTTTCAGTTAGATGGAATAAGCCAGAATCCTAAAATCATTCATCTCAGACCTGCCGAGGTTGTACTGTATATACATGGAGAGGTCCATATCCTATTTGAACATTTCTGTGGTCTGAGCTGAAATTAACCCTATTTTGGACTTTTCAGGCAAAAAACCCCCACAAAATTGGGCTTTTCGGGAAAACCCTGAAAAAATCGAGCTATTCAGGAAAAAACTAAGCTTAATCAAGTTTTTCCCCAATCCAATTAAATTGTGCTTTTTTAATAGTAAGTAAGGTCCAATTGTGGATTCTAGTCTGGTCAGACTTTTTTTAATTTAAATACTCTGAAAACTTCGGATTTGGATAAATAAGGTCCTTAATGTTTACAGAGATTTTGCTTCTTAGATGGGGACAGTGACCCCCCATTTGAAAGATGGAAAAACTCAAAAGAAGGCGGCAAATAATTTAAAAGCTAAAAAAAATAGTAAAGTTGTCTAGCATAGTCCATTCTATAACAACTAAAAAGTTAATTTAAAGTTATGATTTCCTACTTTGGCTTATGTGACAGTGACCCCAAAGGGCTCAGATCCTTATGTGAATTGTGCAGGTTCAGGGTGGCCACTCAGGGTACCAGGGAATATCCTACTACTTGGTACAGGTGCTAGAGGGCCTGTGTTGTCCAAGCGGTTAATTGTTTTCTTATGTTTAAAACTGTATTGGGGTTATGTAATAAAAGGCACTAAGTTTGCCCAAGGGCAGTAACCTAAAGCAACCAATCAGCAGGTAGCATTCACTAGTCACCTGTTTAAATGCAAGCATCTTATTGGTTGCCATGTGTTACTGCCCCTGGGCAAACTTAGTGCCTTATATTACATATAGGGGTATATGTTTTATTGCATGGTCTTACTCATTATTATGCTGCCACCTAGTGACCAAAGCTATACGGCAGGCTCCATATTTCCTTGTTTGTAAAACCTTTCTATAACCCTTCCTAGGGTTGCCACCTGTCTGGTTTTGACCTGAAAAGCCCGGTAATTTGAAGGGCTGCCTGGGTCGGCTACTTAGTCCCGCCCCAAAGTCACGACTGGCCCCCCCTCTACATCACGACCCAACCCCGTCTGCGTCACGGCCCCGCCCCCTGTCCAGTCTCCTCTGGAAGAAACGGTTGCAACCCTAACCCTTCCTTATGTGTGATGTCTTCCCATAATCCTTTTTGTGTTCCTGCCTTCCATGGTTGAGGAGCTACTCTGAGGTTAGGAAAATAAATATTCTTTTTGACCTGCAGCACTTGGAAATGAAAAATAAAAGCACCTATCTGGTAAAGGTTGCCCTTAGTGGTTGTTACCAGCTCCATAAAGGTCCTGCAGGGAGGTCTCACAGGGAAATCAGCCATTATCAGAGCAGTAGGAGTCAGAATAGGGCCCATCTGTAGGATCAGGGTCAGAATTAGGGGTAGGCAGAAGCAGCACATACCACTTCAATCTAGAATGTTAAATAAAAGATAGAGAAATTAGAGTTTATACAAATACTCATTCTATTCATTTGCTTTGTTTTTTTTTATTTTTTTGCAGCCTTCTGCCATTGGGCGTCACTTAAAGACCCAGAACGGTCTACTGAGTCCGCCTCCAGAGGACACTCTTACCAATAGCCAGGCTTCACTGTATGAAATGCTCCAAGAGAAGGGTCGCTGGTGTGGGGTCAGTATGGACCAGTCAGCTCTGCTTCCTCTCCGCTTTAAGAACATTCGAGAGAAGACCGACGCACACTTTGTGGAGGTTATCAAGGAAGACAGGTGAATTGATGCAGAGGCATGGAGAGAATTTGTATGGATAAAGGGGGGAGAGCTACTATAGTTACTATGGGGGGAGAGCTACTATAGTTACTATACAGTCATATAGGAATGGTGGTTAGGGGGAAGGCCTATAAATGGATATATATTCTAAATCATAGTCAGTGGCGTAACTACCAGGGGTGCAGGGGCTGCAATGGTACCAGGGCCCCATCCCCTTGGGGCCCAACGGAGCCACGAAAATGATTATGGGGAGATTATACATCACACATGCCATCAACACGATTTATAGAGGTAAGGTCGGGCCCAGATGCCAATCCTGTTCCGGGGCCCACCAGAGTGTAGTTACACCACTGACTGGAACACACAGCTATCTATATTATCATGGATTATTTAGTATAAAGCTTACACTGACGTGTGTGCAGTGGCGTAACTACTAGGGGTGCAGAGGGTGCAATTGCACCAGGGCCCCCACCCCCTTGGGGCCCATCGGAGCCACGAAATAGTCTTGGAGGTGGTTATCTAGGGGAAGATTTTACAGCACACATGCCATCAACACTCCAGCATGCGATTTATAGAGGTAAGGGCCCGACAGGGGGGCCCAGGTGCCTATCCTGTACCAGGGCCCACCAGGGAGTAGTTACGCCACTGATCATAGTGTAATCAGAATGAGTTGATTTTTTTAAAAAGCATAGCAGACAATGTGAGGAAAAGAGAGAATGCAATAATGCACTGAGGAAGAAGTACACGTAGAAAGCATATAGAGAACACGCAGAGCACAAATGTAATAAGAGGACTGTGTGAGGAAACAAGAGGATTACATCTCCCCCTGCTGGGCTTTCTCTCTAATCGCAGCCTGATGAAAGATTACTTCTTCAAGCCACCCATCAATCCACTCAGCCTGAATTTTCTGGACAAGGAGCTGGAGACGTCATACCGAGCCAGCTATCAGGAGGAGGTACTTTACGGTCATTTAGAAGCAGGGAGGTGCTGAAGCCAGTGGAGACAACACATTATGTGGTTGCTACAAGCCTGAGACAGAGCAGACTATTTTCATTGAGAGCTGAAAGCTCTTGGTTCACATGTTATCCATTAAGTCTGGTTTTGGTGTAACTGTAAACTTGTATTTTTCTGTGGACGACTTAAACAATCCAGAAAGAACTGACCTTATGACCCATATTACTCATACTGTAAGAACTCAAAGGAAAGATTAGTCTTTGTTAAAAAAACAGGAGCATCATTTAGTAGCACTTGATACATGAACCTCCGTCATGGCTTCAGCATACTTGGCATGATCTGGTTTGACACGAGTACCTTTGTTACAATTAGGGATGCACCAAATCTACTATTCGCCCCAAATACAGAACCAAATCCTAGTTTGCATATGCAAATTAATGGCGAGAAGGGGAAAATATTTTTGACTTCCTTATTTTGTGGAAAAAAGTCATGCAATTTCCCTCCCCACCCCTAATTTGCATATGCAAACCCTGCTGAAAAAGGCCGAATCCTGCCCAAGTCTTGAACCGAATCTTGGATTCGGTGCATCCCTAGTTACAATGGTCTGTATCCTGTGAGTGTATGATGTTATTTTCTCTGTATGATGTGTGAATGCTTTCAGCCTGCCAGAATAACCCAACTACAGCAGTCAATAATGATGTCCTTGTTAATACTCTGTGCCATTGATAACATGATTTCCTTCTTGCCCATTCAGGTTATGCGGATGGCTCCAGTGAAAACCTTTGCCAGTGCTACATTCAGCTCTTTGCTGGACGTCCTCATTTGCTTCTTCATCTTTGTACTTCTCTCTGTGGCCTGTTTTCTGAAGCCGGGCACAGATCCCGTGACCCCTCCGACTCTGGCACTGGTGCTACTATCTGTGTGTGGCCTCTTGGGTTTCTTCTCACTGCTGGTTTCTGTCAGGTGAGCATACAAATAGTGACTGTATCTGTATCAAATCTGTAACATTGTTATGAACTATGGGGGTGGGGGGTGACTAGTATTGGTCGAAAAGTGGGGCCTCAAACCAATAAAGTCTGAAAACCGCTAGTAAGTAGGTTGCTCCTGAGCCCAATAACAATACAAATAAGTGTCCAGTAAGTTCTCATTGGTCCTCCATAGAGAAATCAATTATCTTAAAGGAGAACTATAGCCCCAAAATGATATTTAAGGAACAGTTTATATCAAATTAAGTGGCACATTAAAGAAACTTACCAAACTGGTATATCTATTTAAGTAAATATTGCCCTTTTACATCTCTTGCCTTGAACCACCATTTCGTGTTGGTCTGTGTGCTGCCTCAGAGATCACCTGACCAGAAATACTGCAGCTCTCACTGTAACAGGAAGAAGTGTTGAAGCAAAAGACACAACTCTGTCTGTTAATTGGCTCATGTGACCTAACATGTATGGTTTGTTTCTGTGCACCGTGAATCGTAGGATCCCAGGGGGCGGTCCTTATTTTTTTAAATGGCAATTTTCTATTTAGAATTACCCAAAGGCACATACAACTGAAAAAGTATATTATTATGACAATGGTTTATTTACATTAAAGGAATTGTTCAGTATAAAAACTGGGTAAATGGATAGGCTGTGCAAAATGAAAAATGTTTCTAATATAGTTAGTTATCCAAAAATGTAATGTTTAAAGGTTGGAGTGACTGGATGTATAGCAGAACAGAACTCAACTTCCTGCTTTTCAGCTCTCTTGGTTTCCACTGACTGGTTACCTTGGTGACCAGGCAGTAACCAATCAGTGACTAGAGGGGAGGTCACATGGGCCATAACTGTTGCTTTTGAATCTGAGCTGAATGCTGAGGATCAATTGCAAACTCACTGAACAGTTATGTCCCATGTGGCCCCCCTTAAAGTCACTGACTAACTCAGAGTTAGAGAGCTGAAAAGCAGGTAATAGTGTTCTGGCTATTATATTAGACATCCAATCACTCCAGCCTTTATAAATTACATCATAAACCTCACTCCAAGTCACATTTCATAAACTGGCCTCTGCAGGGGAACATAGACCATTTTAGTAAATCTTTGAAATAGAAAGAAAAAGAAATTGATCAAAATCCAGAACATGTGATATTCATTGCATTCTGGCTTCTCTACACAGGATGGCATTTTACCTTGAAGAGATGCTGCTGTGTACCAGACGTCTCCTGGAGTTCATCTCTGGATGGGTCCCTCGGCATTTCATTGGCACTGTCCTTGTGTGCCTTCCAGCAGTGGTCATCTTCTCCTACCTCTCTTGCGACTTCTACACCAACATACATGTAAGTCTCTGATTATATAGTTAAAATATAGATATAGGTTTTATAATATTTTATAACAGTGGCATAACTAGAGTGTGCTGGGCCCCGGCAAAAAACTCTTCAGAGCGGCCCGGCAGACTCCAATCCCCATTCTCTCACTCACTTCCCATCCCGCCTCCACCCACTCCCATCTGATTTGCATCCCTCACTCTCAGACCCCACCTTCCACACATGCAACAACGGCTCATGCTTCTCTCTTAAAGGGGAATCCAACCCCTCCAGGCGCTAATCCCTCTACCCCACCCCTGTAGGCCCCCCTCCCTCCTCGCCTACCTCTCCCCCCGGGCTATTGCCCCATAGTTACTACTTACCCCTCTGTGTAAGTCCCCTCCAGCAAAGTTCACAGGGGCCATCTTCTCTTCCAACCGCTTCTTCCTGGATGCTGCTCCATCGGCAGTGCATGCGCAGTAGTACCAGCGTCCTACTGTGCATGCGCCTCCGAGGCCGGGTGGGAGGAGGGCCTACAGGGGTGTGGGGGGAGGGGTTAGCGCCGTGGGGTTAGATTCCCCTTTAATATGATCTGGTTGGGCCAGGGGGAAAGGACAGCAGATGGTTCTGGCAAGAGAGCAGTTGTGGGCCAGTGGGGCCCAGTAAGGCCATGACTTTTTGTAGCTACATATAAGTAGAGAGGACAGCCAGACACAAAACCAATAAAAATAGTAGTGCTTTCTGTGGGAAAAGCCACTCAGTCCACTTTAATTCCACTATTGCACCTCTTCTTCCCTTCTCTAGTTATCTAGGGTCACGCATGCAAAAACCAGGTAGATAGCTATACAAACAATGTGTGCGTCACTAGGTTCACTAGTCAGTGGTGCGTAATAGGTCCTGATAGCTAGGTACACAAGTACAGGTTGTGTATGTGCCAAAGTGATTGGGGTAGCAAGGTTCAAGGTGTCTCCAAGAAGATACGGTAGCTGGGTTTGCAACGAGCACTGCCATGAGCTTTAGGAAAGTCTTATAAAAGCAAATCATCACATAACTCCTCAAGTGTGTGCAACCCAAACAATCTAGGTAGATAGATTAATTCCTCTTATCCCCAGAAATATTCCAGCAAGTGCTGCAGACAAAATCCACTTATCAAGTGAGCAGCTCCAATAGCATCCAGCAAATATAAGAAGAGAGTGGCACCAGTGTGCAAACAGTTAAAAATCAGTCTGATTAGATTTTATTTTGACCCGTCATCTGTTGCTAGCTCCCACCATTCTCAGCAAGCTGGCTGAAAGTTGCATGGCAGTAGCAAGATGGCCCATAGGTCTTTCCATATATCAATTTCAGTGTCAGGCTCAAATTGAGTTTGGCTCTTTACTTGGGTATGACACTTAAAAGAAGAAGAGGTGGAGGTTCAGTAATTTCTGCCTTTGTCCAGAGGTTCTTAAAGCAATTGTTCAGTATAAAAATAAAAACTGAGTTAAAAGATAGGCTATTTCTAATATAGTTAATTAGCCAAAAATGGGGGGGCGTGACCGGAAGCCAACCAGAACGGGCGCCTAACAGAGTAGCTCCGTGGCCGTG
>CM044448.1:100265634-100284599 GCA_024363595.1 Xenopus borealis | reverse complement strand
TTGCTCTTTTGAGAAATGGATTTCAGTGCAGACTTCTTGAGGAACAGCACTATTAACTGATGCATTTTGGAAAAATGACAGGATCCCTTTAACGTCTATGGCCACCTTTACTCATTACGATTAATAATTAGTATCAGCACTGGTCAGTTTTTCCCCTTGGCCAAATTGAATTTATAAATAAATCTTAAAGTTATATTATTCGTTGTCCTGGCCTAAATACTTTTCTTCTTCACTTTTTTTTTCCCTACAGTACACAATGTTCCTGTGTTCAGCCCTCCTCATCCCAATGGTTCAGTATTGTAACTTCTGCCAGCTCAGCTCCTGGCTGCGCTCCTCCCTTGCCACCATAGCAGGCACCACCATGCTCATCCTGATCTACCTGCCCATGTGCCCAGAAAAGTAAGTAAGACAATGATGTAAGAGTTTTGGTGAGAGCATGAATAATGCATCAAACCATAGAGACATGTGTAGCTATCAAAGACTGAAACCGTGTCCCCTCCAGTGGCACTATATCTGTGGGTGTTGGACATAGTGCAGGAGCAATGCACCACTAGGTTGGAGTTCAATTGTAACACACCACTGCAACCTACAGGAGCATTGCTCTGTCCTGGAGGATTATAGATCTTTGGGAAAGGAATATTTAATTGAATTGGAACCCAATACCCAGCCATATCTGTAACTGGGGCACTGGTAAGTGACTGCTTTAAAATATAATATCACGACTAGTGATAGTTTTATGCACAAGATACTCCTTTGTTCTGTTTGAGCAAAATAAATAGGCGCTGTGTTGAGTAACTTTTTCATTAGGCAGATTCAGCTGCTTCCTATGTCTCGGGTTTACAGATATGGAGTTTATTTTATGTGGGGTATAACTGCAAAGGGTAAAGGTGGCCATACACAGTCCGATAAATGCTGCTGACAGACCAAGTGGGCAGCTTATTTGGCCCTTCGACAGGCTTCCCCAATAAATATCTGGCCGAGAGTTAACCAGATATTGATCGGGCAGGGGTATAAATCCCATTGGATTCGTGCATCTGATTGTTGGGCCCTAGGGCCCAAGATTGGATCAGTCTCATGGTGGGCATATCAGGGAGAGATCCGCTTCTTTGGTGAAATCGCTTAACGAGCGGATTTTTGTGGCCACCTTAAATTGCTTGAGTTAATTGAAGTACTTTCTCCTCACCCCCCCCTGAAAGCTACAAAATGAAAGTGTATTCAGATTCACAGTTTGTACTTTTTACTATAAGAAACTAGAAAGAAAAAGTATTTTTAGCACAAGAACTATGAACTTATTTTGATGAAGGAGGTGTAAACCCCATTTATATCATGCTGGCGTTATTCAGACATTTTATTATTGGTCAAAGTTACAGCTTAGTTCTTTCTACATTACAGGCCTCCTGTGACGCCTGAGACAGACATTGAAGCAAATCTGAGGTAAGTTGGAAGGATATATGGGAAATGCCAGGAAGGACCTGGTAACAAGAAAGCCAGAATATACCATTTCAGGCTTTGGCTAAATTCATGTCTTTTTCAGCATTCAGATTTGGCCAAATCCAGGTGCCTGGCCGAGCCAAACTAAAACCCTTAAACTGTCCTGGGAAAACATGTTTTTTTCAAAACGTATCAGTTAATAGTGCTGCTCCAGCAGACTAATGCACTGCAATCCATTTCTCAAAAGAACAAAAAGATTTTTTTATATTTCATTTTGAAATCTGACATGGGGCTAGACATATTGTCCGTTTCCCAGCTGCCCCTGGTCATGTGACTTGTGCCAGCACTTTAGGATTAGATCACACGGGAAGATTTCAGGGAGATTAGTCGCCTGGCGACTAACCACTGCTTCTTTGGGGCGACTAATCTCCCTGAATTGCTTGCCTATGTCTCGCGCCCGCTAAACTGTAAGGAAACTAAGGAATAGTGAAGAGCAGATTTTTTTAATTTATTGGATTTAAAAAGTTTCTTATTTCAGTATGATAAAGCTTATATTAAATTTTAAGCAATCAGGATAAGGAAAAAACCCATACTACATTTACAAATGCAAATTAGGGTTCCTCTTCAGTTTGGCATTCAGCTGAATCCTTGATGAAAGGTTTGGAATTGGCCCAAATCCCAGAAAAGTTGATTTGGCACATCCCTGTACAGCACCTTTCAATGATTCTAGTTGCTTACCTCTTCTTCTTAAAAAGCTCTGCCCCAATATCTTGTTCCACTATGGCCCTATGGCCGAACGATCGGATTACGACTAGTACAATGGACTTCCGACAGGTCGGTCGGAAGGAAATCCAACCTTTCTTATCGATATTGTGTCCAGATATCGGTTGGGAAGACCCATCGGAAGCCCCCTTACATGGGCAGATAAGATGTCAAATCGGTCTAAACGACCGATATCGGCAGCTTTATCTGCCCTTGTGTGGCCACCTTAAGTTACATTTTTAAAGGTCTGTTCTTTCACTTGAAATGGTTGATCGTTGGGAACCTTTCTCCCTGCCCCCCCCCCATACACAATGGCCCACCCTATAGTCTCTAATCCCATTGTCTCTATTATTAAACCTCTTTTCTTGTTAATTCTAAAATGTCCACATGATAAATGGTGTAAACTGTAGAATCATTCTTCAGACAGAGGATTATTGATCTGGACATGACTCTTGTGCTGATTTATAGTTATTTACTGCAGACTCCCTTCTGCTCAGTTCTGATAATCCCATATTAAGAGCACAAAGACTGACATTAAAGTCTTACAAGGCTCACTCGTTTGGTGACAGATCTTTCCCCAATATATCCACCAATAGCATGGCATTATCCGGTTAATCTGAACGTCCAGTCCTAGTGCCAAACAATCGCATTATAGGAATGAAATGGGCACCGACAGAGCATAGGACCAAATCAACTAGCAGTGTAAAGGACCGATATCGGCAGCTTTAAAGGAGAACTCTCTAGCAAAAAACCCTTACCCCCCACCCCACATAAATCCCCCCTCTCTCCTCCCCCCAGCCTAACTGCCCCCCTGGGGAAATGCCCCTAACTTTTTACTTACCCCTTGCACAAATTCGGGCATCAGAATTCCACTCAGCCATCTTCCAGGTCCTCGGTAACTGAGACTGAGACAGTGTATCGGCACATGCACAGTTAGAGCAATTTACCTGTTTGCAGCAACTGTGCATGCGCCGAATTGGACAGAAATTGCCGATGCACTGGAAGAAGACACAAAGACCTAGAAGATGTCTGCCTTCAACTCCGATGCCTGAATCTGCGCCCAGGGGTAAGCAAAAATTTAGGGGCATTTCCCCGGCGGGGGGGGGGGAAATTAGGCTGGTGGGGAGGAGGGAGGAGGGTCTACGTGGGGTGGGGGTACAGATTTTTTTCGCTAAAGGGTTGAATTCTCCTTTAATCTGCCTGTGCATGGCCACCTTGAGAAACCACCTGGCAGTAACAAAAACTTGGTGGGGGTGGGCCCTGGTGTGTGCTGTGCAGCCGCCACCCTCTTCCTTGCAGAATTTCTATGTGGCTGCAGCAGGCGCGATACTACCATGGGGGCCCTGCTGTTGTGCGGGCCCTGGCCCAATTTCACCCCCTGCTCCCGCGGTAGTTATGCCACTGCCACCTGGTCTGGCATAAGCTTAAATTAGTTCTCCATTCAAGGTGCTTCGTTTGGTTTAGTTCTCCCTTGGCTTATAATAAGGATACAGACATATGAAAACATTGCTGTTCCAGCCATTGAACCAAGTTATTTGGAGATCTGGACAGAAAAACAGCAAAACCCTTATTTGCCTTCAAGCTGACAGGAGAGCAAACAAGCATTCTCCTCACATCTTCTTCAGGGTAGGCCATCTCCAACCACTCTTCATGGTTCTCCCCTTAATTATTTAATGATGACAATATCATCAAATAATGGTTTGCACTGTGCCAGATGGGTTCAGTAGTTACACTTCTGATAAATGGGGTTTCTATTGTGTCCAAAAGTCATTAATTCACAAAGGAGTTTGTAATGATTGCCTTCATAGTGGTGGTTGAGGTGCTAGTCCCATGTGGGACAACCCAAAAAAACTACATAAAAAAGAGGGTATTGCATGCTCTTTAGCTTAGAACTGTCCCATTTCACCAAGTGGGCTCCCTTGGCTTCTTGGTTGCCATTAGATCTTACTGTGGGATGTTCCTAAAGATTCTGCCTTGGCGGGCAAGAAATGGTGAGACTGGAATACGGGTCAGACTATTTGTCAAGTACGGTAGCATGCAGCCTGCCTTTGTAGCGGTGAGCCAAGGGACCGCACAGCACAAGGTTCAAATACACCAATTATGCTTATGCTTTTTCTAATCCAGTGGTCCCCAACCAGTGGCTCATGAGCAACATGTTGCTCTCCAACCCCTTGGATGCTGCTCCCAGTGGCCTCAAAGCAGGTGCTTATTCTATAATTCCTGGCTTGGAGGCAAGTTTTGTTTTCATACAAATCATGGGTACTGCCAAACAGAGCCTCCTATAGGCCAACATTGCATATAGGGGCTACCAAATAGCCTATCACAGCACTTATTTTGCACCACCCAGAAATATTTTTAATAATTGTGTTGCTCCCCAACTCTTTTCACATCTGAATGTTGCTCACGGGTTCAAGGTTGGGGACTCCTAGTTTAGCCCAACACTACGAGCCTATGCAGTTTTGATCAGGTCATTAAACAAGTGTCAAAGCATTCATTAATTGTGAATTTGATTATCAATATGATGATGAGAGGTCAGCACACTATCCAATGTTTCGGTCCCACCTGGAGACCTTTTTCAAGGATCCTTGGAAAAAGGTACCCAAGTGGGACCGAAACATTAGATGAGATGCTATACCGATAAAAGAGCATATATTCACAAATTACAGAGTGTGCTGACCCTTCATATATATACTGTATGTGATTATAGGCTTGGTTTAGAAATTGGCCGCACTGTATGGATTATGTGTGATTTTGGCCAGTTTAGTGGATGGTCAGTGGATGTACAATGGATTTGTGTGGTTAAAGGAGAACTAAACCCTAAAAATTAATATGGCTAGAAATGCCATATTTTATATACTGAACTTATTGAACCAGCCTAATGTTTCAGCTTGTCAATAGCAGCAATGATCCAGGACTTCAAACTTGTCACAGGGGGTCACCATCTTGGAAAGTGTCTGTGACACTCACATGCTCAGTGGGCTCTGAGCAGCTGTTGAGAAGCTAAGCTTAGGGGTCGTCACTAATTATACAGCAGAAAATGAGATTCCCCTGTAATATAAGCTGATGCTACAGGACTGATGATTAATTTCTGATTCTAATTGCACATGTAGTAATTATCTTTATTAATGACTAATCCGCCTTATACTGTAACATTTCTATTCAATGTGTAGTGTATATTGTGAGTGGGTCCCTAAGCTCAGTAAGTGACAGCAGCACAGAGCATGTGAATCAGCAGAAAAGAAGATGGGGAGCTACTGGGGCATCTACTGGGGAGACACAGATCTTTACTGCTAAAGGGCTGTGGTTGCCTTGGGCTGGTACACAAGCACAAAACATACTGTACAACGTTTCTTTAGTTAAACTTTAGTTCTCTTTTAAAGGGATTCTGTCATGATTTGAATGGTGTAGTTTTTATTTCTAAATTACACTGGTTACACTGCAAATAATTCAATACACCATGTAATATTTAATTCCTAACCCAACAAATGTATTTTGTTTAGTTGGAGTGATATTGGAGTGTAGGCAGCCATCTCAGGTCATTTTGCCTGGTCATGTGCTTTCAGAAACGGCCAGTGCTGCACTATGGAACTGCTTTCTGGCAGGCTGTTGTTTCTCCTACTCAGTGTAACTGAAGGAGTCGCAGTAGGACATGGATTTTACTATAGAGTGCTGTTCTTATATCTACCAGGAGCTGTTATCTGGTTACCTTCCCATTGTTCTGATGGGTTGTGGGGGTCATATCACTGCAACTTGTAGTGCAGCAGTGAGCTATATCCCTAGTTGATGGTATAATCACATACTTTCATTTTTTTTCAGCACATCCAATTCATCCTTTGAGATGCTGTATAACCCCAGAACTAACTTCCCATTCACTCTCCTCGGTCAAGAAATAGCTGTAGCCTACTTTCTCCTCCTCCTCCTGGTGTGGTTCCTGAACCGTGAATTTGAGGTCAGCTATCGACTTCATTATCATGGAGATGTCGAGGCCGATCTCCATCGCACGAAAATCCAGAGCATGAGAGATCAAGCTGACTGGCTTCTGAGAAACATAATCCCTTACCATGTGGCCGAGCAACTGAAGGTCTCACAGAGCTACTCCAAGAACCACGATGATGCAGGGGTCATCTTTGCCAGCATAGTCAACTTCAGCGAGTTCTATGAGGAAAACTACGAGGGAGGAAAGGAGTGCTACCGTGTCCTTAATGAACTTATTGGGGACTTTGATGAGCTCCTTAGGAAACCTCATTACTCCTGTATTGAGAAAATTAAAACAATTGGAGCTACATACATGGCTGCCTCAGGACTTAACCCGTCCCAATGTCAAGACAGTGCCCAACCCCACCGCCACCTGCAGACCCTCTTTGAGTTTGCCAAGGAAATGATGAGTGTGGTGGATGACTTTAACAACAATATGCTATGGTTTAACTTCAAGTTGCGCATTGGCTTTAACCACGGGCCATTGACAGCTGGTGTGATTGGGACCACTAAGCTGCTCTATGATATCTGGGGGGACACAGTGAACATTGCCAGCAGAATGGACACGACGGGCGTGGAGTGCCGTATCCAGGCTAGTGAGGAAAGCTACAGGGTGCTGGTCAAAATGGGTTACGATTTTGATTATAGGGGAACGGTCAATGTCAAGGGGAAAGGACAGATGAAAACCTACCTTTTCCCCAAGTGTACAGACAGTAGTGGTCAGGTCCCGCACCATCAGCTATGCATCTCTCCTGAAATCCGTGTTCAGATCGATGGAAGCATTGGCCGCTCTCCCACAGATGAATTAAGTAGCTTGGTGACAGGAGGAAGGGGGGCCGTAGAATCGGGAAGTGGGGAAGCAGGACACAAAAAAGAGAAGGCAGAGGAGAGGGGCCGCGATGGTGGAGCACGGTGAGTCAGGCACAGTAAACATGGACCATGGATAGAATCCACATATTCTCATGCTGGAGACTGGCAGTCCAGGGAGGGGTAATGTCATTTACTGAGAGCTTACAGACCTCCTAACTCTCTTTAAGAGTTCCATAACCCCACAATAAAGTTGGCCCATGATTGTCACCTGCATAAATGGCTTCCTTCATCCTTCCTGGCCGCATCCTGGCAGGTCTCTAGGCTTTCATTTTGGATTTAACATCTGTTGTCTTAAGTGGATTTTATGTCTCCGTTGTTGGGAAAGAGTCATGTTATCAGTTAAACCCTCTTTGGCTGAAGGTCTCTAAATTCACCTTTGGCCATCACAGGCTGGAGAAGAGTCTGCTTCTGTAGTCAAGGTTGGCTCTCCAACTGCCTTATTTTCATGGAAGGGGGTAAATCGGAGGAGGCCTACAACAAGACTCCTGTTTTTCAGTTTATACTGCTTTTACCTACATCAAGGGAGAGGCTTCTATTTTACGTTCACTCCTGAGGGAGGTACCAACACGGCTGATTTCATATATAAATAAAGGCTGAAAACTTCCTCCACCATTGCTCATCCACCATATTGAGGATTGAACAAAGTGCCTTCTGCTCTCTACTGATCCTCCGCCCAGAAGAGAGATCAGCGACACCTTATCACAATTCTTAGTACAATTTGCCAAAAACATGAAACTCTCTGGATTGCACCCCCTACAGAGGAACATAGGGGGTTATTATTTGGGTGGGGTGTATTAAAAGGGGGCAGGGCGAGGAGGTTCTTTCCTCATTACGGTAAGACAAAGCGATTGTAATGTGTTTTTATTAACACTTTAGCCGTCTCCTTGATATTGTTAGATGTGTCGCCTCCTGTGGGAATGGTAGCGCAACATGAGATTCAAGTGATCGCCAGTTCATCTTTTGTTTGTCCAAATATTACCATAAAACAATTGTATTTAATATTATTTTTTGCTGTTGCCATAGCAGAACAATGTATTACTGTATCTCTGGCTGAAAAGGTTCCTTAATCATGCAAAAATCACTTTTTATTGGTGTTGTTGGTTGGGAGGGGGGCAGGTACTGGAATGTTTTGTTTTTTTAGGTATGAAGAATTCTTTAAAGAGGAAGAAATGGGAAATTTGGTGGCAGAAATCAGTAACGGGGAAAGTGTATTATTTAAAGTGACAGAGCCTGCATGTATATACATATATGTGTGTGAGCCTGGGGAGTGCCACTGCCGTGTTCCAGAACTGCAATAAAACAGACTTGCACAAATATATTTCTTATACACATATAGCTATAGACATGCCTTCCCACCAGTGCAGGTATTTATTCTCTTTAGCCCACTGGACATAGACAGGCATCCGCAATGGAAGGTCTATGTGCCGAGAATGTAACTGGTCCCCATTGACCAACTGCTTGGGATGGATCCCCCCAATCAAGCCACTTTCTTCTACCGCTGCGCGATATATTCTGTTCAGCAGAGAAACTTGCAATGCCAAAATAAACACGTTGAGTACTCGGATGTCAGAGTGTCTCATTATCATTGTTAAGAAAAGCAGGAGTTAGGGTCAGGTAAGTCTCTGTCAGTGCATGGGGCCTGGTACAGATATACGTTGCACTTTTTTCAAATGTAGAGCACCAGTATACACCCGAGCATGTACCTCTTTTTTACTTCTCTCAATTGTGAATCCCTCCACTGAACCCATTACCCCAAGTGCATCTCTGAGCTGGTCCATGTACGTTCTCTTTTTTGTCACCGCCCCAACTGAATCTCACCACAAGGCAAACTGCGGGTCTGGGGTGGCTTGACCCACCTGATGTTCTCCTGGTGGCCTGCTAGCCTGGTCCAACACTGTTCAGAACAGGCCCAGGTACTTCCCACCACACAGGCCCAACAGCTTGCCTATCCAGGCCAGCACTGAAATGCAGCTACTAGGACACTCACCTAGGGTTGCCACCCGGCTGGTATTTTACCGGCCTAGCCGGTAAAACACCAGCCAAGGCCATTGCCGGTATTATATATTCACCGGCAATGTAACCCTTAACAAAACCCTGTGGCCTGCCCCGAATCTGCTGGAAACATAACATTTGTTCTCCTTCTGGCCTTCACCGTGCTGCAGCCACGCCCCCTTTTATGTCACAGTTCGTCCCCTTTTGTTCCCACCGTCCACCAGCCTGTAAAAATGTTTTTGAAAAGGTGGCAACCCTACTCTTACCTCACCCCTCTTCCTAATGCACACATACCCTCTGATTTCTTTCTTCAGCCCTAATATTTAGGGCAGGGGTGTCCAAACTGTGGTCCCAGGGCCAAATGCGGCCCAGGATGGATATGAATGCGGTCCAGCTTGAAACGTTCAGTTCTCGAGAAAACTTCATGTTGCAAAGGATATAGGAGGAGGGGGACTCAGCCCTTTGCCCAGTTAGTAATAATAATATAATAATAAGTCTATTTAATATCCAGGTGTCCCATCGTCTATAGCTCCATCTGGTTATCCAACTGGTATAGTTTTTTGTGTATTTTCTTTACTTTTACAAATCAAAAGTGTTTGTGTACTTCATGTGTGGCCCTCAGACAATTTTTCTTCTTCCAATGTGGCCCTCGAAGCCAAAAGTTTGGACACCCCTGATTTAGGGGGTTATTTATTAGAGTCCGAATGCCAAAAACTAGAAAATTTCAAGGTTTTTTTTTACTATAGAATCTGAATTTTGGAAAAAAACCCTAAAGTTTTGCGATTTATTAAAGCTCAATGCTGCAAAAAGTCTCAGACCTGCCGAGGTTGTATATAACTAGGGATGCACCGAATCCAGGATTTGGTTTGGAATTCGGCCAGGATTCAGCCTTTTTCAGCAGGATTTGGATTCAGAAAAAAATCAGATTTTCTCTCGATTTATTGATTTTTTTCCTTGATCCAATTAAATCATGTTTTTTTTTATTAACAAATAGGTCAAATTAATTATCTAGTTTGGTTGGACTTTTTTTTTTTTTTACAAAAATGGATTTTGATCCCCCCCTGTTTAATACTCAGCTTTGCTACTTAGGGTACCTACACTTGAGACACAGCTTTGAGTGAATGAGCTAAAGGGGAATTAAACATCTTGAAACAAATGAAAATAAATACAAATATTACTAAGTAGGGAAGTGTCCCCTGACATCATTGCTCTCATGTGTTGCTCATTGACATATAACTTCATTTATTGACATTTGCTTGGCCAAAATAGATCAGTAGGGGGGAACTGCTGCTTCAGAGTCATTAGGGCTTCTTTAATGAAGGCGTTTCATATTTAAGTTAACTTTAAGTACTTTATAGAATGGCTAATTCTAAGCAACTTTTCAGTTGGACATCATTGTTTTAATTTTTATAGTTTTTGAATAATTTGCCTTCTTTTCAGTTTTCAAATGAGGGTCAATGACCCCTTCTTAAAAAAAAAAAAACAAATGCTTTGTAAGGCTACAAATGTATTGTTATTGCTGCTTTTTATTACTCATCTTTCTATTCAGGCTTCTCGTGTTCATATACCAGTCTCTTATTCAAATCAGTGTTGTTAGGGTAATTTTGACCCTAGCAACCAGACTGCTGAAATTACAAAATGGAGAGCTGCTGAATAAAAAGCTCAAAAATAACTCAAAAACCACAAATAAAACAAAATGAAAACCAATTGCGAATTATCTCAGAATATCGCTCATCATACTAAAGATCAACTTGAAGATGAACAACCCCTTTAATGTCTGTTTTTCTTTCCATCTATGAACTACTAACCCATCATACCTGTAATAACTGCTGCATGTGTACTATGGACCAGAGTCTGTTCTGTTTCAGGTCTCATTGTTTCCTAGAGAACATAATAACCCAAACCAAGCATATAAAGCTATAGCTAACTACTCTTTATCTCCTGATGTGACATACATCTAAGGGCAGAGACACATAGGCCCTTAGAATCTAAATCACCGGTGGGATAGTACTCGACGCACTTCGTTTTCCGAAGTCGCCCGAAGTTTCCTAGTGAGGCAACTTCGGAAAACGAAGCTCACTGAGTTCCATCCTGCCGCCGATTTAAATTCTAGCCGGCGGGAAGGCAGTTCAGGGAGATAAGTCGCCCCGAAGAAGAGGAGATATGTCACCTGGTAACTAATCCCCCTGAATTTGACTGTGTGTCTCTGCCTTAAAGGTGGCTGTACACCTAGAGATCCAAAATCGCCAAACGAGCGGATCTCTCCCTGATATGCCCACCCAGGGCTCAAAGATCGGATTATATAATGAAAGCAATATAGGCGGTCGGATCATGGGACCGCGTCAACAAACAGATGCAATCTGACCATATTTTTACCCCTGTCCAATCGACATCTGGCCAACTCCCAGCCAGATATCAATCGGGGAAGCCCCATCGGAGGGCCTTAAAGGGCCAGTAACATTAAATTGTTTTAAAGTAATAAAAATATAATGCAGGGTTGCCCTGCACTGGTGAAACTGCAGTGTTTGCTTCAGAAGCACTACTATTGTTTATATAAATAAGCTGTTGTGTAACCATGGGGGAAAACTAGTCAAAGGAGAAAAGGCTCAAGTTACTCAGCAGTTATCCATTATTTATCCTGTGCCATGTAGCCGTTTTTCAATTTCCGCCATTGCTACTTAGCAGCTTGTTTATATGAACTATAGTAGTGTTTATGAAGCAAACAGATCCGTTTTAACAGTGCAGGGCAACACTACATGATGTTTTCTTTACTTTAAAACACTTAAATTTTTTTGGTTTTACTGTTCCTTTAAAGGTATACTGTCATGGGAATTTTTTTCAAAATGCATCAGTTAATAGTGCTGCTCCAGCAGAATTCTGCGTTGAAATCCATTTCTTAAAAGAGCAAACAGATTTTTTTATATTCAATTTTGAAATCTGACATGGGGTAGACATTTTGTCAATTTCCCAGCTGCCCCAAGTCATGTGACTTGTGCTCTGATAAACTTCAATCACTCTTTACTGCTGTACTGCCAGTTGGAGTGATATCACCCCCATCCCTTTACCCCATCAGCCTAACAACAGAACAATGGGAAGGTAACCAGATAACAGCTGCCTGGTAGATCTAAGAACAACACTCAATAGAAAAAAAAAAACCCATGTCCCACTGTGACTCCTTCAGTTACATTGAGAAGGAAAAACAACAGCCTGCCAGAAAGCAGTTCCCTCCTAAATTGCTGGCACAAATCACATGATCAGGGTCAGCCGGGAAATTGACAAAATGTCTAGCCCCATGTCAGATTTCACAACTGAATACAAAAAAATCAGTTTGCTCTTTTGAGAAATGGATTTCAGTGCAGAATTCTGCTGGTGCAGCACTATTAACTGATGTGGTTTGAAAATAACATGTTTTCCCATGACAGTATCCCTTTAAGTGTGTGACTAATGAAATGAAAAGAAGGTTCATCTTATTATTCTAACAGAGTTTGTGTCTTTCTAGTGCGTTCTTTGTCTCTCCCCCCTTCCCTCCCTCTCGCTTTCTATGTACAGTATATCATTACTGGAAGGAATGGAAGATTAGGACTGTGTGAGCCCAATAATAAGGGCAGTCAAGCGGATAAAATGTATTATCAGCTGTCAGTAATTCTACAGACACATTTCTGCTGTGCCGACAAGTCGTGGAACAGATGAGCCTACTGAGAGAAGCCTGGGGATAATGAAATAGTTGGAGGGAAAATGGCACAAAGTCTTCTCTTGGGCTGGTGACCTGCTGATTGGTTGTTATGGGTTACTAGATCTGGTGCAAACTCTGATCATTTCATATCACTACCTTAACGTGCTTCAGGGCATGGTGTTGCTTTCCTTGTTTGTCTCCATAACTAAACAGGCCCAGGGGGGGCCAGGGATGGATATCAAGAGGCAAATTGATATAGGAGGAGGTTATAATTACATACTATATATATATATATATATATATATACTATCCAGAAACTAAAGTGACATGTCCTGCGCTGGAACACTCACTGCTGAGTTCCAAACATCAGTCCCTAGAGTAGAGGAAACATCTTTTGGAGTGATAAATGGCATTTCAACATCTGGCAGCCTGGAGTCTGGGCAGGGTTGGACTGGGCCAGCGGGGCACATTGGGTAGTTCAGTGAGTGGACATACACAGGGGAGTTTGCCAAGGGGGTAGGAGGAGTGGACGCTTAAAGTTGGGGCTCAGTTGGCTCCAGCCGATTCTGGGGAAGGTAAATGCAAGGAGAACTCTACCTGTCTAAGTGAATAATGCTGATGGCAAAGTTTGGTGGAGAAAAAGTAATGGTTTTGCCTGGGTTCCATGGTTTGGGTTTAGGGTCTTTGGTTCCACTGAAAGCTAAACCAAAGGCTACATCATACAATATCATTCATCACTAATCTGCACGTTGTACTTTGAGGTAACAGTTTGGGGAAGGGAACAAAGACAGGTCCATATGTAATGGGTTTCCTGAGATAGGAGTAGAACAATTTGATTGAGCGCTAACCTCAATCCAACTGACCACCTATGGGATAAAACAAAACACCAATATCATTACCCAACCTCTTACATATAAATCAAGTAAATTCCACCAACGGTTTTCCACCATGTAGTGGTTCCAGGTAACGTTTTTTGTACTGTGTTAGCCCATTGAAAAAGTTATAGGGTAGAACTTTCTTACCCTATGGGAGGGGGCAGGGGTTTTAGCGCCGTTGAATTCTCCTTTAAAGAAAGCACAAATGGAATTTCATTTTTTTGCCTTTCCTTGTCCTTTAAGAGATCACATTCAAAATGTTATCCTAGGGAATGGCATTATGAGCAGCAATCAGCATGGCTTTATGAAGATTGATTTGATTGCTTTTTATGATAAGGTAAGTAAGATGCTGGACTGTGGTGGGGGGGGGGCAGTAGATGTGATCTATTTGGATTTTGCCAAAGCATTGGATACCGTGCCCCACAAACGATTGCTTTCTAAAATAAGGTCTGTTGGGCTTAATGAAGTCGTTTGCACATGGATAGGGAACTGGCTACAGGATCAGGTACAGAGGGTGGTTGTTAATGGTACATTCTCTACTTGGAGTAAGGTTCTTAGTGGGGGTCATCAGGCCTCGGTATTGGGTCCACTTTTATTTAACAAGTTCATTAATGAGTTAGGGGAGGGTGTTGTAAGTAGTGTATCAGTGTTTGCAGATGACACAAATCTTCCATCCAGGATGTGGCACTTGCAACAGGATCTTGACAAACTGGCAATCTGGGCAGATAAGTGGCAAATGAGATTCAATATTGATAAATGTAAAGTCATGCACCTGGGATGTAAAAAATATACACTTATACCCTTAAAGGGCAAGGAAAGGCAAAGAAATAAAATCCCATTTTTACTTTCTTTAATGAAAAAGAAATCTATCTCCAATATACTTTAATCAAAAAATGTGTACTGTTTTTATAAGAAACCTGACTGTGTGCAGTGAAATTCTCCCTTCATTTAGTGCTTCTGGCAGGGAAACAATCACTTATGAACAGCAGGGGGAGCACCTACCTTACTTACCAGCCATGCAGAACTCCAGCAGCTTTGTTTTTTGATCATTTATGACAACCCCAGACCACACTGAGCATGTGCGAGTCTTGATATTGCAGAGATGTATAACAAAGTTACAAGATGACAGCCCCCTGTGGCCAACTTTGAAAGCATAAATCATTTGTTTGATTAGGCTTGTGGTGCAGTAAGTTCATGTTTATGTTTAGTATACAAAATACAGCATTTCTAGCCTTATTCTATTTTACACTTTCCTTGCCCTTTAATGGGACTGCACTAGGCAAATCCATTATGGAAAAGGACCTTGGAGTCCTTGTAGATGATAAACTTGGCTGTAGCAAGCAATGCCAGTCAGCAGCATCAAGGGCCAATAAGGTCTTGAGCTGCATTAAAAGGGGCATTGAGTCACGGGAGGAGGGGTCATTCTTCCACTTTATAGAGCACTTGTAAGGCCACATCTAGAATATGCCGTACAGTTTTGGTCTCCATCACTCAAACAGGACATTATTGTATTAGAGAGGGTACAGAGAAGGGCAACTAAGCTGGTAAAATTATTTAAAGTCTTAGTTATGTATAAATATAGAAGGGGATCACATAATAATCTCTCTAATGCTTTATTCACCAGTAGGTCTTTCCAGCTGACACAAGGTCACCCATTCCAATTAGAAGAAAAGAGGTTCCGCCTAAATATTTTTACAGTGAGCTGTGAAGATGTGGAATTGTCTCCCTGAATCAGTGGTACAGGCTGATACATTAGATAGCTTTAAGAAGGGGTTGGATGGTGTTTAACAAGTGAGGGAATACAGGGTTATGGAAGATAACTAATAGTACAAGTTGATCCACGAACTGCTCCGATTACAATTTTGGAGTCAGGAAGGAATTTTTTCCCCCCTCTGAGGCAAATTGGAGAGGCTTCAGATTGAGTTTTTTGCCTTCCTCTGGATCAACTAGCAGTTATATATAGACTATGTTATTATGTTAGATGCTTATGGAAATGTTTTGTCTCTATAGTCCCATGTCAGGTTACCAACTGTACATTAGGTTCCTTTCTCTTCTGCCTTGTGCTCTAGCCCTCACTTGCACCATGGATACAGGGCTACATGCTTCAAAATGGCTCTAAAGAACTCAAAAATATTTGCCCCCCCCCATAAATACATGTTAGATGGAGGCTGGGGTAGGGGAGGTAAGTAGGCATTTCCCTTTCCAACCCCTGCCTGCCACTAACTTGCATATCATTCAGACAGTGTTGGACTGGGATACCAGGGGTCCACCTAAAAACCTTAGACTTATATACCTTATATTACATCTATTAAGCCTCTTTGTTCTTACAGAAACAGGGAATGGCCAAGAAAAAGGCCAATTGTATAGCAGCATGAGGGCCCATTGACACGGGGGCCCACCAGGAATTTTCCTGGCGGGCAAGTCTGACACTGCATTCAGATGTGGGTGTTATGGACCCCATGGCAGGCAGCATGGACAGGTTTGCCTTATGGCCATAAGCAAGATTGGACTGGGTCAGTCAGACACCAGGAATAAACCTGTTGGGCTCCAGCACTTGTGGGCCCACCACCAACCCAGCCTGCTTCTTCCCAGGCTGTGAACTGCAGATACTGATTGCTGAACGCCTCCTCACCCCCAGTCTACACACATTACATCCGCAAGGTAGTTGAGTAGAATAAGGTACGTGGTGTAGGTGACTAGGTGTGGTCGTGGCTAGGGTGAAGGGCCCCCAGGATCCAGTCACTGCACCCCAGTCTGGCACTGCCAATCAGTGCTGCACTTGGCATCATTAAACATCTGGGCAGGGTGCAGAGCACAGCAAGTCCCTACAGGCACAATTTTGAGCAGCTTAGTACTATAACGCTTGTGTCCACTGTTCAAAATGTATATGAACAGTGGAATGCCTCTGTGGGTGCTGTAGTGCCTTTTTTAAGCCACAAGGTGTCAGCATTGCACCATGTAAGCAATGAAACTGCATCAGCTGCGAAATAACTTCCCCTTCTTGGAAGGGCAATTTCAGCTCTTGCATCCCAAAATGCTCTCAGGCTATTAGTTCATTCCTAATAATTGGGCCCAGGAAAGCACTTGCCAACAGCAAACATAATGAGATTTCAATATGTCTGGCAGAGTGGCGATAACTGTTATTTAGCCAAGGAAGGCTTCCCTGTGTAAGATATCTGCCGCTGATGTATTTTCCACACCATATACAGGCCTGATTTGTATTTCTTATATTACAGTGATGTGGATCAAGAAACATCAGATCTCCTGCACTAGTGTTATAACTTGAAGTTGCTTTTCCAGAAAAAAAAAGATGATCCCCTTTGTAGAGTACCATGGAACTGTACCATGAACTTTAGATTGTGAGCTTCGCTGTCACTGATGTGAAGGTTAATCAATGTAGTTGATCTCAGCTCTGTATGAGCAATAGGCCAGAATATGACGCCCTCACCCTGGTATCAAGATGAAGAAAAGTTGTAATAACTGTGCTTTCCCCAGTTGCTGCAAAGATCAGGATTAATTAACGCTCATTAGCAGGCAAGCCCCTCGTCTTTTCTTCATCACATGTCATGGATGACATCATCATCTTATTAACATTGGGAAAGCTTCATGCACAGCTGCCTGAGAAACTATAACACCTCCTTTGTTCTTCATGCTCCTCATACTAACAACACATTCTCATGCAGGCAGGGTCGGACTGGGGGGCCCGGGTCCACCGGGACTACTGTACAGGGCCCCCCTCTGACCCCTTCCTCCCTACTGTGATGCACCGAGTGCTCATGGTACTTGCATTACTGAAGGTGCTGCTCGGCGCACTTGTGTGGATGTCGTTACGAGCATGCGCAGATGGCGCTGTGCTGCGCCTAAAAGAGTTTTATGCGATCAATGCGAGGGGTCTGGCCGACGCTGTACAATGTACGTTCTTTGGCTGCCAGGCTTACAAGCCACCAAAGCAGAGAGGTGGGAAGGAAGACAGCCTCTAGACAACGATGCTAGGGGGCTGTCAAGTCGGATCTGAGACTCGATTGTCGCAGATCCGACTTGTAAGAAGCAGGCGCATCGCAAGCAGCGTCTGCTTCTTCACTTACCGGCTTCCTTCCCTGCACAGCCGCTTCCTGCTTCCTGCTGCGCACAGACTCTGCAGATGGACGTGTCCACGTGTTTCCTGTGATCTCCTGCATCAAAAAAAGTAAGTGCACTTTTTTTTATACACTTACCTGCACTTACAGTCACCTACAGCACATTTACACACTTACACACACATTTTAGTAAAAATTGGTATTTTTTTTATTTTAGCACACTTGGTCCCTTTTGTACACTTATTTACACACTCAACTTTTATTAGTGCACAAACATGTATACACAAAAACTCACAAACAGCTGTTTTTTTTTTTTTTTATTCAATGAATTTAATTCATTGTACTGTTCTATTTGCCTAAAAACTTGTTATTTCAACAGCGTGACTATTGGATAATTGATTTGGGCCACTAGTTAGGCTGTCAGTCACTTATTTTGTTATTTCATTGATTTACGCTATTTTTGTGGTTTTATTGCAATTTAATCCCTGCATTATTGTTCCTTATGTATATTTAGTATAGTTTTGCGGTTTGGTGCTTTGGTATAGAAATGTATATTTTACTTAGTTTGATCCATCAGAATATATGCTTTCCAAAAATGTATGGTTATCTGGGGTCTTACGGCACATTATGCACAGTCAGGGTCCTGTTTTCAGCATCTGTGTTGGTTAGCGTGAAAATTCATATGTATGTTTTTCATTTGGGGTCTGTTCATACCACATACTTTGATAATTCTATGCATATTGGGCATCAAACTATTCAGTAGACCTCCGACGTCCATATTTAGGGTGATTTTTCTTTGTACGTAAAACATTGTGTGAGATAAATGTTGTAAAAACCTCTGTGTTTAGAAAAACTTTGCAGTTTAGTAGTTTGGTGTGGAACGACATCTTTATCTGTATTGGATTCGTCAAAGTGTGTACTTTCCAAAAATGTATGGCTCTGGGGGGGTCTTTGTGCTGTTAGAAGTGTCTTTTGGCAGACAATGCTCAGTCACAGGTCTTTGTTCACAGAAGTCAAATTGGCAGCAGAGAAAAGACATTTGCACTATTTTTATTTTGGGTCAGCACGTGCCAGCTGCTTTCGTATATCTGTGCATACTGGACATCAAACTGTTCCATAGACTCTTGGCATCAATATTTTGGGTGTTTTACAATTGTATGTAAGAAATTGGGTGAGATAAATGTGGCTAATTGCAATATTTTTCAACGATTTTCAGAAATGTAAAAACAGCTGCCTTTATCGCCAGATTTGGGAAAGGTTTGCGGCTTGGTGCTTTGGAGTAGAAAGACATGCATACCCAATTTGGATTTG
>CM044448.1:100198364-100249413 GCA_024363595.1 Xenopus borealis | reverse complement strand
AAAGCTCAGTTGCTGGGTGAAACGCGCGTCAGGCGCATCTTAGTTTTAAACTGTGGGAGCGGGGGGTTCATGCTATACAAGCGGGGTTGAGCGGGGAGGGAGCGGGCGACTTGAATGATTTACGCTACGGTGCTGCGGATACTCGTGCCTGAGGCACATGAGCTAGATAGTTGCAGTGCCTGAGGCACCAGTCACATAGTCCGCATCTAGCACCTACCATACAAGCTAGGCAGGTCGGTGCCCGAGGCACAATACAGTTTAAAGGAAACCTGTCATGATTGAGTTAACACTAGGAAGAAAATAAAACTTTCAAAACAAACCACATACCCCTATTTAGAAAGTTTCTGTGATAGTTCCCCTTTAAAGAACAAATCTGTAAGTGGGTTTCTATGGATGTCACTTACTTTTATGCATGGATCCTTTATGAATTAAGTCTTACAGCACCAAATTATCATCTTTATAGATATAGAACTAGTGATGGGCGAATCTATCCCGTTTCGCTGGAAATTCGTGAATTGGTGAAATATTTGCGAAACGAGTCGCGGCACATTTTTGACTCGCAACTCGGTTTTCTTTTTATGCCAGCGAATTTTCAGCAGCCAATTTTTTGCTGGCTTATCGCAAATTTATTCACCGCGAATTTGTGTCTGGCGAATAAATTCGCCCATCACTATATAGAACATATGATAATAACACAATATTGTTTTATTTTGAACACCATCTCTTTTCTACTCATACACAATTACAATTCGATCAAAAGCATTATTGACAGCGCTGTCGCATTGCAATGGGCGTTAAATTGGCCCCTACACTTGCAAACCTAAATTCTAAATGGGTTAGTGGAAAGACAAGTTTATGCTCATTTAGGAATTGTCACAAAGGAGCCAACACTGAAGTCCTGAAGCCACAAGTTCAATACTTCTGACACCAATGTCAAACTTTCATAGTGGGCCCTGGGCGAAAATTTTGTTGGGCGGGGCCCCGTGATTTCTAATGGTGGCCCTGCAGGGATGATCCTGAACTCTCTGCCGCCCTGAGGTGGCTTTACTGATGCCAGCTCAGCCTTCCCCCCGCAATCACCTTTTCAGCACTGGAGAGGACTAGGGGATCCATGCTTCTAGAGCAGAGACAAAGTTGCAGTTTCTGCACTAGAAGAGACAAATTTCTCTTTCCAAATCTATAAATTTGGCTCTTAAAATTTCTAGGAGTGTTTTTTTTGCTGCCCCTGGTAACTTGAGGGTGCTACTGCCTGAGGTGAGTTTCTCATCTTTATATTACAGGTTTGGCATCTGCTATTCAGAAACCCATTATGCAGAAAGCCTGTACACTAGTTTCTCATGAAAATAAGGTCACCACTACACGTGAAAGAAAAAAAAATGTATTTACCCAGTTTTCAATTTTACACTGAACAATTCCTAAGAATCCTAAAATGAACAATGGGTGAATAAAGGCCACAGACCATAGATGCTATAATATACAGCAATTCTGGCTGAAGATACAGATCACAGGCTTTTACAGCTGGTTTCTGATTTGCCTTTGTTTTCCCAGGTTCTGGGAATTTTTGGGAAGAGCTGGGCAGCACATTCATGAAACTTGTCAGCTAGAACCCCCAGCCAACTTGGGTCACAACAACCCTCCTGTGATTTTAAATGCAAATACTTCTTTATTTGAGGGGGTTAATTTACAATTTACAACAATGGAATATGGATGTTTACCACGATTAGAGGTTTTTTGTGTTAAAACTCAGAAACTTGAATAATATTAAATCAAGTATTTGTTATGCTTTGTTTTTTTTTTATCTCAAAACACACAGAGTGGAACGAACATAAATGCAAAGTCTTTGGGCAGAAGGTCGCGGGACAAGGCTTCAGGCAAAAGAGCAGTCAGATCAGGCCGGGTCGGGGCAGGCATAGTACAAACGAAGGCAGGCAAGGGCCAAACCAAGAGATCAATCACATACCTCCCAACTGTCCCTTTTTTGGAGGGACAGTCCCTCTTGACAGCTCAACCTGCAGTCCCTCATTTGTACCGGAAAGTCCCTCTTTTCTCTGCACTGAACAGCCAGAAAGAGAAACAAAGTTTCTAACTTAATTGGCTTTTGGCAGAGTCCAGAACAGCTAACAGGTGCAAATAAGATGCTATGTAACACTTTTGAGATAAGAAAATAAGTAATTGTAACAGTTTAGATAAGGAGAAATGTTTTCAAACTTTCATAACCTGTCAAATTTTGTAAAATAAACATTGTAATTAAGGGGTGCGGCCCCAAAAATGGGCGTGGTCAGAAAATGTTGCCGTGCTGTGGGCAAAAAAAAAAATTTGTCCCTCTTTTTACATCCAGAATGTTGGGAGGTATGCAATCAGAAGGGATGCAGAATAAACAGAGTCTGTTACCAGGCAAGGGTCAGGATACAGATGTCAGGATAGTCAGAATCAGGCAGGGGTCAAAACAGGTAGTCACATGACAGATAAGCAGAAGCTCAGTATAGCACAGAAGCACCAGGAATAAGATCCTTTCTCAGGCAAAGGAAAAAATACAAAAAGTCTCTTTAAATACATTTAAATTTCATGCCACTGCGCGCTGACTTCATCACGCCAACGCACATGCACCAATTAATAACGGCAGTGCGCGCTGCATGCACACTGCACTGAGAAGCAGGCGCTGAGGAAGAAGGATCGCGCCACTGGGCGTCCCTGCCGCACCACTAGATCACCAGGGTGAATACCTCTCACTAGAGTCATGCGCGGGTCCATTTTTTGGGACCCGTACCCGACCCGTAACCGCAACCTGCAATCCTCAACCCGGACCCACGACCTGCATTCGTACCCGCTTGTACCTGCAACACGACCCGCTGACCATCACAAGTCAGGAAGTGCTGTCATTGTAAACCGGAAGTGAGATCATCGGAAGTAGCCGTGATCAGAAAAAAAAAAAGGAGTAAAACAGGAAGTGCTGTCATTGTAAACCGGAAGTGAGATCATCGGAAGTAGCCGTGATCAGAAAAAAAAAAGGAGTAAAACAGGAAGTGCTGTCATTGTAAACCGGAAGTGAGATCATAGGAAGTAGCCATGATCAGAAAAAAAAAGGAGTAAAACAGGAAGTGCTGTCATTGTAAACCGGAAGTGACACCATCGGTAGCAGACATCAGTGGCGTAACTACCAGGGGTGCAGGAGGTGCAATTGCACCAGGGCCCCCACCCCTATGGGGCCCATCAGAGCCACGAAAATGATTATGGCAGGCAGTTATCTAGGGGGAGATTATACATCACACATGCCATCAACACTCCAGCATGCGATTTAAGAGGTAAGGACCCCACAGGGGGGGCCCAGGTGCTCATCCTGTGCCGGGGCCCACCAGGGAGTAGTTACGCCACTGGCAGACATGCTCAGAAAAAAGGAGTAAAAATCTCTATGGCGAAGATCCGTGACCCGACCCTCAACCCACAGAACCACCGACCTGCTTCTATACCCGCACCTGGAACATCTACATGCAACCCGCAGGGTACCCGCTGCAGAACTCTACCTCTCAAACTTGTGAGGTCCTGTAGAAGTCAGCGGAAGCAGTCCTTGGAATTTCAGTTTTTATATTTTTTTTAACTTGTAAACAAATTTGAGGTATTCATGTCTTTTTGTCACAATTGTATCCAATTGAGTTTTATATTAGTTTTTCTTAAGAAAAGGGGTAACAGTTGTGTTTTTATTTTTTTGACAAAGAAACCTCTAAATTTACACAAATTCATATTTTGATAAATATTCCTCTAACAGACTTACTTTTACACTAACAAATTCAAACTTACTTTTTTTAAGAGTGGGGGCTTTTGTGCACACCCACTATACACATGTGCACACACACACACACTATACACATGTGCACACACACCCACTATACACGTGTGCACACACCCACTATACACATGTGCACACACACCCACTATACACATGTGCACACACACCCACTATACACATGTGCACACACACCCACTATACACATGTGCACACACACCCACTATACACATGTGCACACACACCCACTATACACATGTGCACACACACCCACTATACACATGTGCACACACACTACCCACTATACACATGTGCACACACACTACCCACTATACACATGTGCACACACACTACCCACTATACACATGTGCACACACACTACCCACTATACACATGTGCACACACACTACACATGTGCACACACACCCACTATACACATGTGCACACACAAACACACACACACACTATACACATGCGCGCACACACACACTATACACATGTGCGCACACACACTACACACACTATACACATGTGCACACACACACTATACACACACAACTTTGGTTACTTTATTTTAACCTCATCAGGTGTTTTTTTTTAACTACAGGTATGGAACCTGTTATCCAGAATGCTTGGGACCTGGGGTTTTCTGGATAAAGGATCTTTCCATAATTTGGGTCTTCATACTTTAAAGGAATTGTTCAGTATAAAAGTAAAAAGTGGGTAAATAGATAGGCTGTGCAAAATAAAACTTGTTTTCAATATAGTTAGTTAGGCAAAAATGTAATGTATAAAGTCTGGAGTGACTGTAAGTCTAACATAACAGAACACAACACTACTTCTAGCTTTTCAGCTCTCTTTTGTTTACACTGACTGGTTACCCTGGTTACCAGGCAGTAACCAATCAGTGACTTAAGGGAGGGCCACATTGGTCATAATTGTTGCTACCTAGATAGGTAGAATAACTAACGATTTTTAAGACATTAAAAATTTAAAGGACATTTTGTGTAAAAAAGCAAGAATGTGCCAGTGCATTATACTGTTTTAAATATAGACAGAATGTGCTTTAAAAAGTAGTTTTTCAGGCAGATTTATTGAATATCTCTGCATGATCCATCCCTTCTTTTCCACTTCCTGCTCCCTGAATTCTCTAGCTGTGCAGGGGGTAGGGTTGCCACCTGTCTGGTTTTGAACCGGACAGCCCGGTATTTTGAAGGGCTGCCCGGTTCAATGCTTCCTGCCCGGTTTTCCAAATAAGGAAAACCGGGCGGGATTAGCTTGATTGACGCTGCGATCGGCCAATCAGCAATCGCGGCGTCATAGTTTCGCCCCGTGACGTCACGGGACCGCCCACTGGCGTCACGGGAACGCCCACTGACATCACGGGACCGCCCCGTGACGTCACAGGTCCACCCCCTGTCCGGCTGGAGCCACAGGGAAAGGTGGCACCCAGCTAACTGCACTGTAGGACAGGAACCAATCAGCAGTTAACTGGACCTGATAGGGAACTCAAGCCTGCCTGTGCTTGTGAGAATGCAGGGCTGTGATTGGCTGTTCCCACCTGTGTTTCTGGCAGGGACAGTTAGGACACAGCCATCAGTCATTTGAAACACAGACAGGGACCAGAGAACTTCTAGGGGAGTTTTAATAAAGGGGCAATTTTTGAAGACAAAATTAATTTACAGCCAAAAGTAAAAACCAACACCATACAAATACAATATACATGATTGCCTGCAAAATTAGCGGGGGTCATTTATCCTATAAATCTCCTTTGAAACATGACGACTTTATAAGCATGGCACCAAAATACCATACTCATTTAACAAAAGATTTCCTTCAGGACTGTCCCATGAAAAGCTGACAGATGAGAGGCGGGGTTTTGTAACCCCATGCATATTGTGAATCCAACTGTTCATAAGACATCTTGCATTGTGAAACTTTAAAAGGATACTGTCGTGGGAAAACATGTTTTTGTAAAAACGCATCAGTTAATAGTGCTGCTCCAGTAGACTTCTGCACTGAAATCCATTTCTCAAAAGAGCAAACTGATTATTTTATATTCAGTTTTGAAATCTGACATGGGGCTAGACATATTGTCAATTTCCCAGCTGCCCCTGGTCATGTGACTTGTGCCAGCACTTTAGGAGGGAACTGCTTTCTGGCAGGCTGTTGTTTATCCTTCTCAATGTAACTGAATGGAACGCAGTGGGACATGGGGTTTTACTACTGAGTGTTGTTCTTAGATCTACCAGGCAGCTGTTATCTTGTGTTAGGGAGCTGTTATCTGGTTACCTTCTCATTGTTCTGTTGTTAGGCTGCTGGGGGGAGGGGGGAAAGGGAGGGGTTGATATCACTCCAACTTGCAGTACAGCAGTAAAGAGTGATTGAAGTTCATCAGAGCACAAGTCACATGACTTGGGGGAACTGGGAAATTGACAATATGTCTAGCTCCATGTCAGATTTCAAAATTAAATATAAAAAAATCTTTTTTGAGAAATGGATTTCAATGCAGAAGTCTACTGAAGCAGCACTATTAACTGATGCATTTGGAAAAATTTTTTTTTCCCATGACCGTATCCCTTTAACCTTGTAGCTAGGTTATACCTCCCAAAATTTTGGAAACAGAAACATGGACAAAAAGATTTTCCGTGTTCACGGGACCCTAAGTACAACATAAAAGGGAAACTGTCATGGCGCAAATTATTGGCAGGGAGGGAAACCATGTGACTTTTTGTCACAAAACAAGGAATTAAAAAAGTTTTCCCCTTCCCATCCCTAATTTGCATATGCAAATTCGGATTTGGATTTAGTTCGGTATTCAGCCGAATCTTTCGCAAAGGATTTGGGGGCTCGGCAGAATCTAGGATAGTGGATTCTGTGTATCCCTAGTTATTAAAGTTTAGCTAATGAAGGTGAATTGCCCATTAAGCTGCAATTCACAGTTTCCCCAAAAGAGATGTTTATCTTAAATTGTTACAATTGCTTATTTGTTTATCTTAAATTGTTACAAAAGTATCCATGTGCACCTGCCAAGTATTCTGGGCTTTCTGCCAAAAGCAAATTAAGTTTTAGAAACTTTGTATCTTTTTTCTGGCTGTTTAGTGCAGGAGATCAAAGAGAAAGTCGGGACATTTCAGTAACATATCTTTGCGACATGTTTCAGTAACATGGTTTGCGGTTTGAGCTGTCAAAAATCGGGGCTGTCACATAAAAAACGGGACAGTTAGGAGGTATTGCTAAGTACATGTTGGAGATGCTACACTCTGCACCTCATGCTAAATCTGGTTTATGGTGCTCCCTGCAAGAACATTAAAGGACATGCTCTTATGTTCCTGTTATGTGCTATAAGAATAAATTGTATAATATCAATACATTACAATATAAATGCCACATTATCCTTAGGTACAATCAGAACCAGACACAGTAGTAGTGTAACAACAGGTTATATCAAGAGCAAAATAATATTAGGGCCCCCCTTAAAGTTTGTGAATAAGATGCTTCATGAAACTAGGGATCTATAATATAGTGAAATCAAGTACCCCTTATTGTAAAATATAAGGATAGTATAAGTCACCGAGGCGTTCCATGACCATATAAAAGCATGAGGCTGAAGGTTACTTCTAATAGCCTCGTATTTTCCAACGAGGGGTACTTTATTTATTATAATACACAAGTTTTAGTGCGTCATGTGATACAGATGACATCACTAAGCTGATGACATCACTTAGAGTTCTTTAATTTACAGGACATTCGTGGCTCTTGTGTATTATAAAGTTATACATGCAGCTATATTTTTTGGATTCAGATAAATACCAAATCCAGTGGTGTAACTACTCAGTGCCCTCCTGCTAAAAAATCTTTGGAGGTGCTCGGTACACACATCTTTCCCTACCCAGCTCCTCTCCTACGAATGCAATTCACAGGTAGGAAAATGGCTGGGGAGGGGGAATAACAAAGTCACAGAGACTGAATGCTCAAGAAAAATATTGGTACAAATGCCAAACCCTAAATTGACTTGGGGCAGCTGGGAAATTGACAAAATGTCTAGCCCCATGTCAGATTTAAAAATTATATATAAAAAAAATCTGTTGGCTCTTTTGAGAAATGGATTTCAGTGCAGAATGGAACAGCACTATTAACTGATGCGTTTTGAAATTTTTATTTTTCCAATGACAGGATTCCTTTAAAAATTCTGACCCTTAAAGGAGAATTGAACCCCCCCACAGTGATAAGTGCCCACTGGCCCCCCTCCCTGCCCCCCTGCACAGTCTTAACCCTGAATTCTGTCCCCTCTAGAAATAGTGACCACACATGCAGATTGAGCACAGCGGAGCTCACAGGTGCCATGTTCTTCTCTTCGGCAATCTTCGTGGATCGAGCAGCATATTGGCGCATGCGCAGTTGGAGCTCCGGTTCCGGTTCGCAACAACTGCACGTGCGCTGAAAGAGATGGAAACTGCCATGCGCTCACTCTGCATGTGTCGTCAATATTTCTAGAGGGGACAGAATTCAGGGGTAAGATTGTGCAGGGGAGGCAGGGAGGGGGGCCAAAGAGGACTTATCACCGTGGGGGGTTTAATTCTCCTTTAAATACAGAGAAGCACAGAGGAGCTCCTGGTCACCATCTTGCAGATCTTTATGTAGTCTTTGGGTCTCTTTGCCAACACAAAGCCTGCCGGCGCATGCAGAGTTAGGCCAAGTCAGGAATCGGCTTCAACTGCCAATGCAAAAATCGGCATTGAGACTCGAAGACTACGCAAATATCCACAATACGGCGACCAGAAGCTCTGATGTGCTTCTCTGCATTCAGAATTTTTTAAAGGGTTTTTGTACATTAAAGCACATCGTGGGGAGGGAACGGAGCAATACCTGGAAGCTGGGGGGCTTATGGTGGGGGGTTAGTTCTCCTTTAAGGGCAGAGACAATCTGCATATTCGGGGAGATTAATCGGCCAGCAACAAATCTCCTCATCTTCGGGGCAGCTTATCTCCCTGAACTGCCTTCCCGCCGGCAATTTACATTTTTGCCGGTGGGGAGACAGTTTGGGGAGATTAGTCATCCAAAGAAGAGATTTGTCGCCAGGCGTTTTGCCTAACGAAGAAGCTATGGGGGGACTTCGGAAACCAAAGCGATCCGAGAGCCATCCTGCCGGCGATTTACATTCTTGCCAGTGGGAAGGCAGTTCGGGGATATCAGTTACCCCGAAGAAGAGATTTGTCGCCAGGCAACTGATCTCCCTGAATCTGCTCGTGTGTCTTTGCTAAGGTTGCCACCTTTTCCTAAAAAAAAATACCGGTCTTCCTATATATTTATCTTTTTTGCCTATTAATAACATTGGGATCAACCATCAAAAATACCGGCCAGGTGGCAACCCTAGTCTCTGCCCTGAGAAGGATCAAGAGGTTTTTGTAGATAAGTTGTCTCATTCCAGCCAGTGCCATTCTGTGGCCACTAAAGCTCAAAACTGGCAGGGACAGTGGGGTCAAAATGGACAAATTATCCAACAAAGTGCCACCATTACAGCAGGCCTGTACCTGCAGCAAGTATGTAGAGGAATGCAGGAGCGACATTGTATTTGCAAGACTAACACCTCACAAAACCATTAGAAAGAGCTCAGTGAGGCTTGTTCTGAGACTTATGTCTGTCACAGGTGCGCAGCGTTCTACTGTAATTGTTGTCGCAATGAGACTATGCGTTACACGTCCTCCACATCCACACACATCCCATTACTGACATGTCATCCCACCTCTCTATCCATCCCTACCACTCACATCCCACCTTAGGCCCTAGCCTCTGGGCTTCGCCAACTAAACGTAAGCGGGCGCGGTCATTGACGGTGGGCGTGTCTTTCCCCTCCCCGGTGGGCGTCTCCACCTAAAAACACTGCTACACAGTCCTCACTGGCCTACGTGCTTTTTTTACCTTCACTCTGCCTCCCTGCGGCCCCGCCCCTTTTTTCTCCTGTTTAGTACGCGTGTTTTACGTATTGCGTAACACAGCCTCCCTCCTCCTACCGCCCTTACAAGAGAGAGGAGGAAAAAAAAAAACTTTTTTTTTTAATTGAGAATCAACAGCCGCCATCTTGTCGCGGCTCGGTCTGCGCCGGAGCTGTCCGAGCCCTGCCAGGTGGTGGAGGAGGAGGAGGACAGGGAAGGGGGAAGAAGGAAGCTTGTTCGTACACTGTGGGGCGCTCTGCGGCACAGGCGGTGGCTCCTTCTCCCTCCACCCCCCGCCATCTCCGGTCCGGGCTGCTACTGCTGCTTATTCCCCATTTCGAGGCCCCGCTGCTGCTCATCGTTTTCTCTTCCCCCGAGAAGGAAGTGGCCGAGCGGTTGTTGCGTGGGCTGGGCGGATTGGCAACGGCAAAGGATTGGTTGGGGCCCAGGCCTGACTCCCTGCAGCTTTCCCCGGAGATAGGGGAGTGAGTGTTGCCCCGGGCCTACAAGCAACCTCTCTGACACCACCGTTCATTTTCAATTTGGGGGGGGGACTAGTCCTTTAATTATACCTCCCACCCCCCATTCCTCCTGTGTTACTAGCCGGGCTCCATCCCTAATTGCCTTCTTCTATATATTAAATATTAGGGACTGCTCACTTCTCTGCTGATGGGGTCCCAACTACATATCTATTGCTAAAGACTATTGGAGTTGTTCTATAGAAGGGTTCAAGTTAAGTGTCACCCAAGGGTTTTTTTTGGGGGGGACAACGTAGACTTCCAATGGTTATTTATGTTGCTGTAGAAGAGTAAGAGCTTTAGAGACAGCCATACGTATAAAAGGGTGGGTGCCCCCCATATTTTGGGGTGTCCTTTGGCTAATAAGAAATTCTTATTATTTGGACCCCCTGCAGAAGACAGACCTTTGGTCTATTACTTTCTATTAGGAGAGCCCCCCCCCCATTTAAGTTAGGAGAGAGTTTGGGTTCTACAGGTGCATTGGGGAATAGGGGGGCTCTGCTCGCAGGGTCCCCCCAAAGAATAAGGCATGTGGGACCCAAGGGGCTGCTGAGGATTTACCTGGCACCTGTTTACCTGTTCCTTCTCGGGGTGATACCTTTGGCTGGCTGTCTAGTGACCAATCAAGAAAGGAGAGAAGATGGCTGAGAACCTGCTGGACGGGCCACCCAACAGGAAGAGACCCAAACTGAGCTCCCCAGGCTTCTCTGCTAGCACTGACAGCACAGGTATGCAAGGGATGGTCCTGGGGCTTCACCGAGTGATGCGCTGAGAAGATGCTGAGCAGTGGGGTGGGGGAGAAAGTCCTCTAATGCCTGTGGCTCTCTAGATGCTTTAGGATAACAAGTTTCCAACATTCCAAGACAGGTGCTGGGAGTTGAGGCATAGGTTGCAGATGCCTGATTGTTTGGAAAGTTCTTTACCCCAATCTTGCAGTAACAGAAACCCCCAGCATCCTCTGCTAGTTTAGTCTGCTTGATTCATTTTGACATGTAGTAAAGTAATATTAAGTGTGCTATTGCATTTTGATGTTCACTGCATAATAAGGTGCACATACAGCAGAATGAATTGCAAGCATCTTAGGCTTTTTTTTTTTGTTTGTGTTTAAAGGATGCTTTTTTTTTTAATGTTGAATCAGATGGGTAATTATTTATGTACATATAGAATGATGGGTTATTATAATGGGTTGCTGGGGCAAACAGTGTTGGGCAGAAAATGAACCACTCCTATCCCAGAGGTATTGTCATAGGTGGGTAATGTTTAGAAGAGTGAAGATTTAGAGCAGTAGGTTGTTGGCTACGGTAATGGAATGTATGGAGGGAACTATCAGAAGTTAGGATGCATGGGAGCAATTGTTTTGCTAGAAAATGAGTTTATTGAAAAATAACTATTTCCATTACTGGCGTATCACAGATGCTGTTATCACATCATTTGACGAAAGAGGCAGGATTAAAGATGCCAGCATAGTCTAAAAAAGCAAGTTTTCTTTCAAAATGTGAATATAATCATTTATATAGAATATAGTCATTTAGTTACCGCAGCACGGACAGACGGTGGGATTTAATTAGTCGTGCATGCGAGTTCATTCATTGTATCATTGTAAATGTTATCCGGAGTGATGTGTGTTGGAAGCAAGCGATGCCAGCAGCACATTGTATACGTGATGAAGGCTTGATGCAGAGCAAATCCACAAGGAAGGATGGGCTTTAGTGGATCTGATTGAGAAATTACTTTGAAAACCGTGCAAACCTTTTATTCAGATGAATGGCTGCTTTGTGGAATGTTGTGTTTTATGATGGTTTCTCTACTCCTGGTGCTGATAGATTAAGCAACTCTACATGCAGTTTGATTGTTACAGAAAGTGTCGTATTTGAGGCTGTTGGATTAGCCGTTTGCAGGACAGCGCTGTGACATGAAACAATGTATCCAGAGGCCCCCCCCTTTCTCCATTATACAAGTGCTGCAACTTTAAATCTGAATTGTGCTACCGTCTCATTTGACAAATTGTATCCACAATCCCTGTGCGTGGTTCATAGATACATTCTTAAAGTACAGGGAGTGGTTAGTATATATGTAAACAAAACAACGGGCTTTAAAATGTTACATCAGCCCAAGTTGCTAAATAAAATAGGTGTTCAAAGGAAATCCGTTCTTTTCCCCCCTCCAGCGAAAATGTGCCCTGTAAAACTATTTGCGTATTCTGATAGTGGAAAAAATATATTGGCTTTTAGAATAAAAGGCGTTTGGTTAAAACAATTTTTCTCCCAGTGCTTTTTGTGGCCAATTTTTAAGAGGAGATTACAGTTTTGGGTAGGGATGCACCGAATCCAGGATTCGGTTCGGGATTCGGCCAGGATTCGGCCTTTATCAGCAGGATTCGGATTCGGCCAAATCCTTCTGCCTGGCCGAACCGAATCCGAATCCTAATTTGCATATGCAAATTAGGGCCAGGGAGCTAAATCACGTGACTTTTTGGCACAAAACAAGGAAGTAAAAAATGTTTTCCCCTTCCCACCCATAATTTGCATATGCAAATTAGGGTTCGGATTCGGTTCGGTATTCGGCCAAATCTTTCGGTAAGGATTCGGGGGTTCGGCCTAATCCAAAATAGTGGATTCGGTGCATCCCTAGTTTTGGGTTCAGATGTCTGTGGTGGTATTTCTTTATAATGGAGTGTTGTGAGTTGTATTGTTTTGTGGTGCACTGTAGGCGAGGGTGATGCTTGCACTATAAAGCGTCTCCCAGCTCTTGTTCAAAAGAGCAAAGCAACTAAATTCTGGTAAGACAGAAACTTTGGTAATCAGGTAGTTTTAGAACTATAAATATCTGGCATACCGGGACTGTAGGAGCAAAAAGCGGAACTCTAAATGTTTATTATTTAGCAGTGTGTTTTGACAAAATATTGCGCCTATCTAAATAATAATAAATTCATATATTGTATTGTCAGCTTCTCGTTTTAGTTTTCACATGCTGAGTTTATGGTTTTGTCCAGCTGTTAAAATGAATATTGCCAATGAATAGGGTACTTCTCCTAACACTGGGGCACACTCGGAGTTATGTGCACATATGGTGCAAGTTATGGTGCAAAAATGCATACTTCACTTTTTATTTACGGGAAACCAGTTCCCTTTGTGCGCTGACTGGCAGATGCCTCATCTGTCAATGCACAAAGAAGACACAACTATCAGACCTGCTGAGGCTTATTTACACATAGTAGGTAAATTGGCACCAACCTATTAATCATCTTCCATTTTATGCCACATTGATCGTATTCTCCACCAGAGGTGGTATCCATGCAGCCTGTCGGGTGGTTAAATGAAAGTTAAGCATATTCCGTTTAGCAAAACTACAGGGTGCAGGGGCACTTACCTGTCCGTTGCAAAAGGTCAGTGGATAAAACACCATAGGTTATATTCATCAAAGAGTGAAGTTAGATATAGCCTCCATCCTCTAGAGCAGGGGTCCGCAACCTTTTTTGCTCGTGAGCCACATTTAAATTTGAAAAAGAGTTGGAGAGCAACACAAGCATGAAAAAGTCCATGGGGATGTCCAATAAGAGCTCTGATTGGCTTTTTGGTAACCCCTATATGGACTGGCAGCCTACAGGAGAGAATGTTTGGCAGGACATCTGTTTTTTATACAACCAAAACTTGCCTCTAAGCCAGTAATTAAAATATAAGCACCTGCTTTGAGGCCACTGGGAGCAACATCCAAGGGGTTGGAGAGCAACATGTTGCTTGCGAGCTACTGGTTGGGGATCACTGGTCTAGAGTGAAATTCCACTTCTCTCCATTCATTTCTATGGGATGTCTTTGATAAATATGCCTTTCAAAGTCCCCAGAAATGAATGGAGAGTGGCAGAATTTCACTCTAGCAGAATGTGGCGATCTTTAACTTCACTCTCTGATGAAAATAACCCCATTTGTTCTATGGTTCTCAGTAAGTAAAATATCCCTAATGTGCTGTAACCTGTACAGGGCTTGAAGCAAGGTGCACTGCTACACACTCGTTACAGAATCTTCATCTTCAAAAATATAGAATTGTACTTTGGGCATTGTACTAGATTCCTTTTCCATTAATTATATCCAGGGTATTTGTTTTACATGTTCTCTGAATACAGAAGCTTCTGGGTGCTCAGTTTTGCATGCATTTTACAGTGTTTATTTTAGGAGAAGCAGTTCCCAATAATCTCGTGCGCCTGAGTATACTGGAAGTCAGATCTGCCACTGGGTTAAATTGAAAGGGTGCTGTGATGTACCACATTTAGGGTAGAGACGCACTATGCTATTTGGGGGAGATTAGTCGCCTCTTCTTTGGGCGACTAATTTCCCCGCAATGCTTTCCCGCTGGCTAGAATCTAAATTTCCAGCGGGATGGCACTCGGAGCACTTGGTTTTACCAAGTCGTCCATGTTTCCTCATGATGCAACAAGAGAAACGAAGTGTTCTGAGTGCCGTCTCGCCGGCAATTTAGATTCTAGCCAGCGGGAAGGCATTGCGAGTCGCCCGAAGAAGAGGTGATTTGTCTTGGGCAACTAATCTCCTCCAAATAGCTTTGTGTGCCTCTACCCTTATGATGACATAGCTATGAATGAGGTTTCCTTTAGGGCACAGCCACGCGCTCAGAATCGGGGAGATTAGTTGCCCAGCGACAAATCTCTTCAGGCGTCTAATCCCCCCCGAACTGCTGTCCCACTGGCTATAATGAAAATCGCTGGTAGGGATCACCCTCACAAGTGCTTCGTTTTCCGAAGTTGCCTCACGAGGAAACTTCGGGCGACTTCGGAAAACGAAGCGATCAGTGTGCATTTAGGGGAGATTAGTCACCTGAAAAAGAGGCGACTTGTCACTGGGTGACTAATCTCCCCCAAATAGCATCATGTGTCTCTACCCTTAGCAGTTTCCTATATTGCTTCTTGCAGTGTTAAAGGAACACCAACAAATTTAATTGTGTTTGAGTACTTAAAATATAATGTACTGTACTGCACTTGTAAAAGTTCTGTATATGCTTCAGAAACTATACTTTAGTTTGTGTAAACAAGCTGCTGTGTAGCCATGGGGGCAGATATTCAAAGTTGAAAAAGGAGAAAAGGCACAGGATACACAATAGCTCTCTAGTATACAATGGGATTCTATAGTGCTGTTGTCTACTGTGTATCCTGTGCTTGAATAGCTGCCTCCATGGCTACACAGCAGCTTGTTTATATATACTATAGTAGTACTTATCTGTTATCTACTGTGTATCCTGTGCTTGAATTGCTGCCTCCATGGCTACACAGCAGCTTGTTTATATAAACTATAGTAGTACTTATCTGTTATCCACTGTGTATCCTGTGCTTGAATGGCTGCCCCCATGGCTACACAGCAGCTTGTTTACATAAACTATAGTCGTACAGGTATGCTGGGGGAAGGCGGGAGGACTACCCAGTGGAAGGTTTTTTTCTATTATGGCTGAACTCTATGGACGATTTCCGTTAGTTTCCTGTGGATCCACACATCTAGTTGGATGCAACGGCAAACAAGATAAGTAATACAAATATCTGATGGTGTCGCAGCGTGCATCCGACATGACTGTGACACCATCCGGTCTTTGTATTACTTACCTTGTTTCATGTCGCATCCAACTTGACGCGTATTTTTGTCGCCGAGCGGCAGGAAACGCATGGAAATCGTCCATGGAGTTCAGCCCTTACAGGCTACTTCTGCTGTGATGTTGGCTGCTGACTTCACAGAGAGCCAGGACAGCTCAGTTGTGACCAGGCACTGCAGCCACTGCAAGTGACATAGCTCTGCCATCACACTGATGCACAGTGCGAGTAAAGCTGGCCGTAGACATTAGTTACGATCTTTCCAAGTAAAGGTGGCCATACACGGGCAGATAAAAGCTGCTGACAGACTGTGTCGGCAGCTTATCGGCCCGTGTGGGGGGCCCTCCGACGGGCTTTCCCGATCGATGTCTGGCCGAAAGTCGGCCAGACGTCGATCGGGCAGGATTAAAAATCCCGTCGGATCGCGGCCGCATCTGTTCGTTGATGCGGTCCCGCGATCCGACTGCCCGTACTGATCCGAACGTAGGGCCCACGATCGGATCAGCCCGATATTGCCCACCTCAAGGTGGGCATACCGGGGAGAGATCCGCTCGTTTGGCAACATCGCCAAACGAGCGGATCTCTACGTGTATGGCCACCTTAAGATGGTTCATTTCAATACACATGTGTAGAGCTGAATTCTATAGAAATAATTGAATTCTACCTGTATCTGAAGATTCAGCATGAACGGTGGCCGATGTTTGGCTGCCTTCAAAGGCGCCCCATTGACATACTGACTGATATCCAAGTCTTCTGCCGGTTAAAGGTCGGCTTGTCTCCTACCATACATGCACCGAATATTGTACGAAAAGTTTTGTACAATGTTATTGTACAATAACATTGCTAAAGTCGCCTGCGCCTATTCACACACAGCGACGCATTTTTCAAAGTCGCTCAAAATTGCCTTGCAATTTCAATCGACTTTGAAAAAAGTATCGCCCGTGTGAATAGGCGCAGGCGACTTTAGCGGGTGCGTGATAGGAACAAGCCATTCAGGGAGATTTGTCGCCCCAAAGAAGAGGCGCTTAGTCGCCAGCCGACAAATCTCCCCGAAACTTCGCGTCTGGATGAGCCCTTGGAGTCCTGATAAACACACGTTCCTGTGAGGACATCCTTTAAATTTGACTTTTTTTGGGGTCCCTCTGTATAGTATAACTGAAATGGGTGGTGATTAGTTGCTGGTCCCTTGCAGTGGGAATTCCCAGCATAGTGTGTGTGTGCATTGATTTTAATATCTCTGCTTGGCTCCTAAGCTTATTTGATTACACAAATAATAATAAGCCCATTTCAGTTAAGAATGTCGGCTGTGTTTTGTTTTCACTTTTATCAAATCTTTGTGTTATTTTTATTTAGCGCTTTATGCGCCGGAGGTTTCTGCACTGTGAATGCAGTCTCTGTATAAATCAGACAAGCCAGGTCTGGTGTTAATGGATTAATGGCAGTTTAATGCTGGCACTGTGTATTGTACAGTGCTTGGGACTTGAAGGGTTAAACTGCCTTTCAGACATGCCTATATCTTACACAGTTCCATAGAAATCCATAGAATGTTCTTGCTGTGAGAGGCTACACTTGTCATTGTTACTTATGTTTTTAATCAAGCTTTCTGTTTTTCTTGTTCACGCAAAAACATTTCAGCAGCCTGGTTACTAGGATAAATTAGACCTTGGCAACCAAATAACTGCTAAACAAAAAGCTCAATTTTTTTAAAACCGTCAAAAAGAATAGACCAACTGCAAATTGTTGGGGGTTGTTCGCCTTTAAATTAAGTTTTAGTATGATGTAGAAGCAAAGTGAAGCCTTCTGAAATCAGAAGGTATTTACTTGTCTCATACATAGTATATAGTAAATACCTTCTGATTTCAAGAAGCTTCACTTTGCAATTGGGTTTCCTTTTTTTTATTTGTGGGTTTTTATTCAGCAGCATTTTGCAATTTAGGAAAACTGGTTGCTAGGGTCCAAATCACTAGCAACTGTGCAAAGGTTTGAATAAGAGAATCAAATACAAACGGAAGATACATAAATAGAAAGAAGAGGAATAAAAAGTAGCAATGACCATACATTTGTAGCCTTACAGAGTATTTGTTTTTTAGATGGGGTCATGACCCCCATTTGAAAGCTGAAAAGCGTCCGATGAAGACAAATAATGCAAAAACTATATATATAAAAAAAAAAATGAAGACCAAATGAAAAGTTGCTTAGAATAAGCCATTCTATAACATGCTAAAAGTTAACTTGAAAGAGAAACACCCCTTTAAAATGTCACTGTACATTTGGAGTTATTGATCAAAATCCAAATTTTCCTCATGTTTTAAATAAAAAATGGCCAACCAAACTACAATCCACGATTTATCGTTAAAGGGATACGGTCATTTGAAAACATGTTTTTTTTGTTTGTTTTTTTTTTTAAAACGCATCAGTTAATAGTGCTACTCCAGCAGAATTCTGCACTGAAATCCATTTCTCAAAAGAGAAAACCTGACATATGGTCAGTTTTCCAGCTTCCTCCAGTCATGTGACTTGTCCTCTGATAAATTTCAGTCACTCTTTACTGCTGTACTGCAAGTTGGAGTGATCTCACCCCCTCCCTATCCCTCCAGCGATAACAGCTGCCTGGTAGATCTAAGAACAGCACTCAATAGTAAAATCCTGGTCCCACGGAGACCCATTCAGTTACATTAAGTAGGAGAAAAAACAGCCTGCCAATAAGCAATTCCATCCTAAAGTGCTGGCACAAGTCACATGACTGGAGGCAGCTGGGAAACTGACAGTATGTCTAGCCTCATGTCACAATTCTAAATTAAATATTAATTAATCTGTTTGGTCTTTTGAGAATTGGATTTCAGTGCAAACTCTTAACGGATGCATTTTGAAAAAAAAAACCAAAAACATGTTTTCCCATGACGGCATCCCTTTAAAAAACCATGAAAAAAATCAGATTGGGAAAAAAAACACAACTTTTTCGGATTGTTGTGTGAAAAACGCAACTTTCTAGGATTGACTCGTAAAAATCTGACTTTTTCGAGAAATTGGTGGAAAAGCCCAAAATGTCCTGATTATCGTAGGAAACGCAACGCACAACAGAATATCTTCAAATTGCAAATAGGACCTCTGTCATTTACGTCTACAGGACATAGACAGGTTGAAGATGGAGTATTTTCTGATTCTGACTTTTTGCGTTTCGAAAAAAAACAAAAGAAAAAAAAAACTTGAATGTTTCATCTTTTTAGCATTCAGACTTTAATGAGTAACCCCCTAAAAGTGGGAGGGGAACTACTACTTTAAATTTGCACTCTAATTGAGAAGTTTTCTTTTGTCTGTCTCCTAAAACCACAGCAGCCTCTACCTTTTCCTATCTTGGATGATGATAATATTTATATGTTGTAAAATCTGAAAATACTTTAGAGCGATGTACATATGTTCTGTAACAGCAGTGTGCGTGCACTCTCGCTCACACTCGCCTCTCTGGGTGCACCGTCTCTGCAAACCCACCAAAAAGCAACTCGTCCCCTCCCCTTTATTTCTTTTTTAGAAGCCATATTGGTGTCTCTTTTCCACACGTAAATAATTGTGACACTTGGTGTCAGCTGTCTGTATGATGAGATCCAGGAACACTCCAAATGCTAGGGGTGCACCGGCCTCAAGCTGACACTTTGCTAGTGAGTAGGGAGTCTCACCCTTACCGCAAGCCTTAGTGTTGTGGTTTATTGTGTTGCTGTAAGACAAGTAGGTTTAGCAACCCATTTCGATTCCTGAATACACACCACATTAAAGGGGGGACTCTGGCTTCCAAACCAAAATTTGATAGAGGCCCTCATAACACCCCTAATATACCCCTAATATAAATGCCATTTTCTATGCTGAAATCCAGCTGTTTAAAGGGATATTGTCATGGGGAAAACATGTTTTTTTTTCAAAAGGCATCAGTAGGGATGCTCCGAATCCACTATTTTGGATTCGGCCAAACCCCCAAATTAAAAAATTTGCACTCTAATTTAAAAAAATAAAATAAAATATTTACTTCCTTGTTTTGTGCCAAAAAGTCACGTGATTTCCCTCCCTGACCCTAATTTGCATATGCAAATTAGAATTCAGATTCGGTTCGGCCAGGCAGAAGGATTCTGCCGAATCCCGAACCGAATCCTGGGTTCGGTGCATCCCTAGTTAATAGTGCTGCTCCAGTAGACTTCTGCAATGATATCCATTTTTCAAAAGAGCTAACAGGTTTTTTTTATATTGAGTTTTGAAATCTGACATGGATCTAGACATTGTCAGTTTCCCAGCTGCCCCTGGCCATGTGACTTGTGCCAGCACTTTAGGAGGGAACTGCTTTCTTGCAGGCTGTTGTTTTCCCAGCTCAATGTAACTGAATAGTACACAGTGGGACATGGGTTTTAACTATCACGTGCTGTTCTTAGATCTACCAGGCAGCTGTTATCTTGTGTTAGGGAGCTGTTATCTGGTCCCGTTGTTCTGTTGTTCGGCTGCTGGGGGGGAGGGGGGTGATGTCACTCCAACTTGTAGTAAAGAGTGATCCGAACACAAGTCACAAGACTTGGGGCAGCTGGGAAATTGATAATAGGTCAGATTTCAAAATGAAATATAAAAAAGTCTGTTTACTCTTTTGAGAAATGGATTTCAGTGCAAAATTCTGCTGGAGCAGCACTACTAACTGATGAATTTTGAAAAAAAATATTTTCCTATGACAGTATGCCTTTAACAGTTTTTCTCTTTCTGCGTCATTTAAAATATTTGAGGGGAAGGAGGGACTAAAACACTGACGTTACAAATTGCTTCATCTTCTCCACAGCTTAGATAGCATGCAGGAACTACATAACCCACAATGCATTTCACTGTGATGGTCCTTTCCTTGTTTAAATCGCGTGTACAGGGATTTGTGGGGTTTGGAGGATGCAGGCTCAGGGCAGCTGGTGGCTGATATAAAGTAACAGTAGTCAGCCAGCTCAGCAAAGTAGTCTGATAGATCAGCAGTAAAGCAGCGGGCTACGCTTAGGGAACTGTCAGAAACAATTAAAAATCATGAAAAGTGTGCATATTTTGTAACTGATGTATATTGCAAAGTTGCTTAAAATGGTTTACTTTTCAAAAAGCTTATGCTTTTGTGCAATTGCCCTTTAAGAATATCACGAATACATACATTTCTTTAAAGTAGATCTGTCACCTACACACACAACTGTATAATGAAAGCCCTTTGCAAATTAAACATGGAACCCAAATTTTTTTTAATAAAACATCCATAGCTGTCAATCAAATATTACCTGCCCTACTTCTATGTCTGAGTCATAGAGGTGGGGCATTCAATTACTTTCACTTTCCTTTCAGCAATTCCTGGATGTCCCTGCACTCCCCCTCTGTCTAAATGTGTAGGACACTGGGCATGGGCATAAGGTGCCCCAAAATACACAATTTGTTTTAATAAAGTACCACAAAAGGGCTCCTGTCTGCTTGCTGTAATTGTTTGATTCCAAGATTGGATTGGGAGCATAGTTTAAATATTAAAGGGGAATGATCATGAATATAAACTTCATCATACAGAAATAAGAAACTTTTTAAATACAACCAATTAAAAATTCTGCACCATCAAGTTTAGCTTCACTATTCTTCTCTCCGCATCTGTTTCTCCTCCTTCTGTCTTCATTCAGGAGTTGGGTGTCAGATGAATGATCCAATATATCCTATCGGGTGGGCTCCTTTTGCCTAGAAGTATTGGTACTCACTCTATTAAAACACCACAAGTCCTGTCACTCTACATGCAGAATTTGTTTAGAATTAGATTGTGTTTGTACTGGAATCCGTTATTTGAGTGAGCTCTTAATACATCTGCTAGGAAAGGAAGCCCCTCCTATAAGATATATTGGATCATTCGTGTGACACCCAACTGCTGCATGAAGACAGAATGGAGAGGAATAAAGAAGATAAACTTGATTATTTCAGAAACACTACAGAATATTTAATTGATTGTATTTAGAGCGTTTCTTCTTTCAGTATGATGAAGCTAATATTACATTTTCATGATAGATCCCATTTAAATATAGTATAAGTAAAGTTTATTTTGCTCAATTAAAATGATAGAAAATAATTTGGACTTATTTCTTAAGGCGACGGGTCCTCTTTAAAGGGCAAGGAAAGGCAAAGAAATAAAATCCCATTTTTACTTTAATGAAAAAGAAATCTACCTCCAATATACTTTAATTAAAAAATGTGTACCGTTTTTATAAGAAACCTGACTGTATGCAGTGAAATTCTCCCTTCATTTACTGCTGTGGATAGGAATTGTCAGACGGTCCCTAACGTCTGGCAGGGAAACAATCATACTTATGAACAGCAGGGGGAGCCCCCGCCTTACTTACCAGCCATGCAGAACTCAAGCAGCTTTGTTTTTTGATCATTTATGACGATCCCTAAGAAGCCCAGATCACACTGAGCATGTGTATGTAGTCTAGTCTTGCAAAGATGTATAACAAAGTTACAAGATGACAGCCCCCTGTGGCCAACTTTGAAAGCATAAATCATTTGTTTGATTAGGCTTGTGGTGCAGTAAGTTCATGTTTATGTTTAGTATACAAAATTCAGCATTTAGACTTTCCTTGCCCTTTAAGCAGTAGACAAGAAGCTTGTATCCTTAGGGCTGGTATACACAAACGTTTGCAACTTGCAGCATCCTCAGCCGCTTGTCCTTTTGCCCCGGTCGCTGGGAGTTGAAGTAGTTTTATAAAGTACTTGTGCAACCGCTGGGGTTTTGATGTTGCTTTCCAGTCGTACTGTAGCAGGCTTTTGTAATGTGAGCTGCAGGGAGCATGGACAGTAGATATGTGAAGGGATTGCTGAGGCATTTAGGAATCCATTTGCCCATCTAATAGTATTTATTTTTAATAGCTTTGATTTGTTTTATCAGTCTTTCTCTGATTTAATACACCACCGTGGGATCTGTGAGGAGGCACAGAATCCATACAAAATCCAAACGTAATTTGCATACAGAAACGTAAGCCACATTGAGAATGTGTCTGCTCCAGCAAGGGGAATAAAAGTCTTATTCAGTTGTCCAGCGCAGATACCGTACGAGGGGATATACACGCGTATTTCCAGTCAGGACAGATAACCCTTCATATGCCAGGATTCCAACATTTTAAATTGTAAGCTCTTTTGGGCAGGGACATCTTTACCTCTTGGTTTTGTCTAACATATAAACCCTTTTAACGTATAGCACTGTGGAATATGGCGTTTTATTAATACACGTTCATTTTAATTGTCTAAAACGGCTCACCTACTTAAAGAACAAGTAAACGTTTTTTTTTTCTATCTCTAAATTTGCTCTAAACAGCCCCTCAAATTAATGTACCTTAGTCCCTGCTGCAAGTCTGCTCTGGTTTCTGTGTTATCAGCAGCTTGTTTCCCCTTCTTCCTGGTGCAGAGTGAAGCCCCGCCCCTTAGCTTTCTGAGCTGACCTTATATCTTGGACTAGTCCAGGAGATCATTTGCATAATGTGACATAGCAGAGAGCAGTGTGTGTAGCAGCTTTTGCTTGGGGAAACTAGCTTACTAATGAAACACTGGCTCCCTCTTCCTCTCTATTGTGGAACAGCAGCAAAATGCACTGCTCAGTAAACTAAGGGGCGGGGCTTCACTCTGCACCAGGAAGAAGGGGAAACAAGCTGCTGATAACACAGAAACCAGAGCAGACTTGCAGCAGGGACTAAGGTACATTAATCTGGGGGGCTGTTTAGAGCAAATTTACAGAAAGAAAAAGAAAAACATTTACTTTTCCTTTAATAAATGTGTATCATCAGGTGATATAACCAGATTAATTAGCCCTGTTGTCTCCTGGATGGTGTTGGCATCCCCTTCATATGCAACCTGTGCCAGTTTCTACTGATGGTGGGCATGATGTTTGCTTAAAACGGTGGCTCCTTGACGTTTAACTTCTAGTATGTTATAGAATGGCTAAAGCTGGCCGAGATGCAAAGATCTGATGTACAAATCAATGTACGATCGGACTTTCCCATCTCCCGGCCTGCCACTAACCATTCAGATCAAAGTCTTACCACTCTGACCAAATAAAGTAGTTAAAGAGCAGATCGGCCAATGTTCTGCCCCTGACTGCAATCGTACCATACACAAAGCTCTCCCACTGAAAATCGTACAATTGGCAATACAGGCAGAGATGTCGGCAGCCGACAGAAATTTTCTAACCTTTTCGATCGACCAAACGACCGATTTCCGCTGGACGAAAAATGTCGGGACTCTCACACACGTTCTGAAAATCGTACAAATCCTCAATTCGTACGATAAGATCTTTGTGTCTGTGGCCAGCTTAATTCTAAGAAACTTTCAATTGTCCTTCATTATTTTTTATAGCCTAATTGCTGCCATCTTCATAGTAAGCTCGCTCAGCCCTGCTGGGCTAATGTTGCAGTAAGGAGGTGGGGAGGGCCTGGACAGCAGTCCTGGTGGCCCCCCAGTCCAAACCTGCCCACAGATGACATCACAAAAGTGGTGAGGCGAGCAGGCGCCTGTCTATAAAAGTTGAACCCGAAAGTCTGAAGCCGGCATTGTAAGGTTGAGGGTGGGGAGAGCAGACAGACCCGGAAGGGGTGGGGGTGCGAGGTCAGCCTGAACCCACGGGCCCGCACATAACTAATTTGGAACCAAGCAAGCAGATTGCTGAAATGGCAAACTGGAGAGCTGCTGAATAAAAAGCTAAATAACTAAAATAATTTCAGAATATCACTCTCTACCAAATACCAATATTTAGGGTCAGATTTAGTAAGGCTTGAATTGAAAAAGCAAATTTTTGCAATTTAGCATACTCTGGCCCTTTAAGAATTTAAAGGGTTCCTGTCATGTGAAATTTTTTTTTCAAAAAGTTAGTTAATAGTGCTTTTCCAGAAGAATTCTGCATTGAAATCCATTTCTCAAAAGAGCAAACAGATTTTTTTTATATTTCATTTTGAAATCTGACATGGGGCTAGACATGTTGTCAATTTCCCAGCTGCCCCAAGTCATGTGACTTGTGCTCTGATAAACTTCAATCACTCTTTACTGTTGTACTGCAAGTTGGAGTGATATCACCCCCTCCCTTTCCCCCACCCAGCAGCCTAACAAAAGAACAACGAGAAGGTAACCAGATAACCGTTCCCTAACACAAGATAACAGCTGCCTGGTAGATCTAAGAACAGCACTCAATAGTAAAAGCCCATGTCCCACTGTGTACTATTAAGTTACATTGAGAAGGAAAAACAGCCTGCCAGAAAGCAGTTCCATCCTAAAGTGCTGGCACAAGTCACATGACCAGGGGCAGTTGGGAAAATGACAAAATGTCTAGCCCCATGTCAGATTTCAAAACAGAATATAAAAAATGTTTGCTCTATTGAGAAATGGATTTCAGTGCAGAATTCTACTGCAGCAGCACTATTAACTGTGTTTTGAAAAAAAACATGTTTTCCCATGACCGTATCCCTTTAAATGTGACTATTCTCCACCTAGAACCTGCAGAATTACTGTTGAAGTCAATGGCAAAGGTCCAGGGATCGGTTTGGAGATGTTTGCAGCCTTCATTTTACATTTCTATGTCCTCTCGGGGGTTGTCTCCTTGAGAAATAGTTCCCTGGCTGGTGTGTCTCATGCATGGATTACTTTTTAACGCTGGGTGATGTCTGACAGAATGTGTTTGCCGTTTCTCTGTCAGGGTCTGGTTGAGAGAACAGCTGATCTCACCAGCGACATCTGCACTCCCAGCCCTGATTTATAATTGCAGCTCGCCAGTTCTTAACGGAGTATTATCTGATAATCGTGATGTCTCTGCACTTGAAGTGTTAATATTGACCACTTGATCAGGGACAGACAGATGACAGCCTCCCCTTATAGCAGTGATCCCCAACCAATAGCTCGTGAGCAACATGTTGCTCTCCAACCCCTTGGATGTTGCTCTCAGTGGTCTCAAAGCAGGAGCTTATTTTCTATTCCAGGCTTGGAGACATGTTTTGATTGTATAAAAAACAGGTTTACTGCCAAACATTCTCTCCTGTAGACTGCCAGTCACATAAGGGCTATCAAATGGCCAATCACAGCACTTATTTAGCACCCCAAGAACATTTTTCATGCGGGTGTTGCTCCCCAACTCATTTTACTTCTGAATGTTGCTCACAGGTTTAAAAGGTTCGGGATCCCTGCCTTATAGCAATCTAATAAGTTATATCCACATAAGTAGCGGATACTAGAGTCCTGCAGCGGGTCGGGTACCTGCGGGTTACCCCCAAAAACCTGCGGTACCCTGCGGGTTACAGGTAGAAGTTTTGGGAGCAGCAGGTTACAGGTAGAAGTTTTGGGAGCAGCGGGTTTCAGGTAGACGTTTTGGGAGCAGTTCTCCAGGTTTGTGGTTGGCAGATCGGTCGCTGGTCTTCTCAGTAGCGAGTTTTTTTGGTTTTTTTTGTCTTTCTGATCACACCTACTTCCGATGATGGAACTTCTTTTTTTTTTTCCATTGTGCATACTTCTACCTACTTCCGATGTTGCATCTGGTTTACAATGACAGCACTTCCTGTTTCTTGATGGTCAGCGGATCAGGTTGCATATAAGGTACTTGCGTGTTGGGTCGGGTAGCGGGTCCAAGCAGGTAAGAATGCAGGTTGTGGATTGCGGGTACAAGTTACAAAAAATGGACCTGCCCAGAACTCTTGATAGCTGATACCAGGACCATTGTTTTTTCTTTGTGACTTTAACTCCCAATTCCATAATAGTTCTGCCCTGATCATTTTGCTTTACATTTTACATAAAAAAATTCTTGCCCACAAATGTAACTGCAGCATTATTGTAGTGTAAGATACATTATTTCATTTTTATGATAACAGAAAATTGTCTCCTCAAATATTCAGTTCGTTGAATGTATTCCTGCTTCCTGCTCATGTGCTACATGCTTGCGGAGCTTGCATAAAACTTCTTGGCCACTTCCCGATGTCAAATACCTTTTGAGCTTTAGATGCAACACTGGTCGCACAGGGACCCTACTGTTGCTGGTTTGTGTATCCGCGCTTTTCCACCTGGTGTCGATTAGAGATGTGCCAAATCTACTATTGTGGGAGTCTGCAGACTGCCAAATCTTTCATGAAGAATTTGGTAGAATTCAAAATCCTTAGTTGCATCTGCAAGTTATGTTAAAGGGATACTGTCATAGGAAAACTTTTTTTTTTTTCTTCTTCCAAAACACATCAGTTAATAGTGCTACTCCAGCAGACTTCTGCAGTGAAATCCAAGTCTCAAAAGAGCAAACTGTTTTTTTAATATTCAGTTTTGAAATCTGACATGGGTCTTGTCAGTTTCCCAGCTGCCCCCAGTCATGTGAATTACTTTCTGGCAGGCTGTTATTTCTCCTCCTTCTCAGAATCGGTCTGTGGGACTTGGCTATTGAGTGGTGTTCTTGCATCCACCAGGGAGCTGTTATCTGGTTACCTTCCCATTGTTCTTTTGTTAGGCTGCTGGGGGGTGCTGGTAGGGGGTGATGTCACTCCAACTAGCAGTACAGAGTGACTGAGGTTTATCACAGTTTGTCACATGACTGGGGGCAGCTGGGAAAGTAATATGTCTAGCCCCATGTCAGATTTCAAAATTGAATATAAAAAAAGTTTGCTGTCAATGGGTTTCAATGCAGAATCCTGCTGGAGCAGCACTATTAATGGATGCGTTTTGAAAAAAAGTGTGTTCCCGTGACCGTATCTCTTTAAGGAAGGGTAAAAAGAACCACAATCTCCTTGTTGGTGGGATGAAAACTTGCGTGATTTTAAAGATTGTTTGGCTGAATCCCCATCCTGCTGTGAGCTGGACTCCCAAACAAATCCTAAATTCTCAATGGAGAAAACACTTACCCAATACCCTGGGTCAGTGCACCTATTAGGAGAAAACTGCACGGGCCTGGGATTCTTCCAACTGGTGCACCGGCCCGGGGTGGTAAGTTAAATTTTAGTATGTTCTAGAAAAGACCATTCTTCTCAATTGGTCTTCATTATTTTGTTATTGTTTTAAAATTTGCCCTCTTCTGATTATTTCCAGCTTTCAAATGGGAGTCACTGACCAGATGTAAAATAACAAATGTTCTGTAAGGCTAAACACGTATATTGTTATTGCTCCTCTTTCTATTCAAGCCACCTCCTATTCATATGTCATTCTTTCCTTCACATGCATGGACGCTAGGGTAATTTGTACATAGCAATTGGATTGCTGAAATTGCAAATTGGAGAGTTGCTAAATAACTTAAAATACAACTAAAAAAACAATTTCCCTCTTTACATCATACAAAAAGTTTACCCCCCCCCCTTTAAAGGAACAGTAACACCAAAAAATTTGTGTTTTAAAGTAAAAGCAACGTGTTATTGGGGGGAAAATGACATTTACCCACAAAGGGTCGTTCAGAGGGTCGGACACCCGCTGGTTACCCGCCAAAAAAAAACTCTGGTAACCTTGGGGTTCCGGGTATAGATGCGGGTTTGCTGGTCAGGCCGCGGGTCTTCTCAATGGCAATTTTTACTCCTTTTTTCTGATCACGCCTATTTCCGATGATTCTTGATGGTCACTGGATTGGGTTGTGGATAAGATACTTGCAGTTCAGGTTGCGAGTTCAAGCAGGTAAGAATACTGGTTGCGGGTCCCGGTTGCGGGTAAGGGTCAGGTATGGGGTTCCAAAAAAACGAACCTGTGCAGGTCTGTACCACAAAGTACTCCCCACTCAATCCAAATGTTCCTGGGCCTCATAATACACAAGTGATTTGGCATGTCTTCCCCCCCCCCCGTGCTTTCCTGCCAGGCAGAAATATACTGTGTTTTGGTGTTGGATTATGATTGAGCTTTATCCTTGCTTCACCTCTAAGTTTTCTGAGGTCATGCATGCCGATCTGTACAGGCTTTATTGGCTTGCTGCGGATAAAGTTCATGTCAGATCAGAGTAAGAGGGAAGAGATAGTGTGCTGCAATGGCACCCTGGTTTTCTTTTTTTGTTACTAGATGTAATGTTTCAACTTATCTACTCACTGTATGTGGTTAGCTTTCTGTTCCACAGATGTTACATTGTTGTACCACTGGGTAATACAATGGGAGCTGTAGACCTCTGCCAGGGCCACTATAGCTTTTGTTTTTATTGGGTTCTTAGAACTATGGAAGACTGTAATTATGAATACTTCTTTCCCTATTTCCCATCTTGAAGTAGTTTCTACCCTTTGCCTAATCTACCTCTGTCTAAGGCTAGACCCGAGCTTCCTTATAACCTCCCAAAGCCCACTTTTTAGTACAAGTATGGCACCTGTTATCCAGAATGCTCGTGACCTGGGGTTTTCCAGATAATGAATAGTTCCGTAATTCGGATCTTCATACCTTAAGTCTACTAGAAAAGTATTTAAACATTAAATAAGCCCAGTAAACTGGTTTTGTTTCCAGTATAAGCAAGGATAAAATATATCTGGGGTTGGATCAAGTCCAAGCTACGGTTTTATTATTAAAGAGAACATCATTTTTAAATATTTGGATTATTTGATTATAATGGAGTCGGTGGGAAACGGCCTTTCCGTAATTCGGAGCTTTCTGCATAACTGGGTTCCGGATACCTATACCCATACCTGTATTAATCATTTTTTTTAATGATGTGCCAAGCTCAATTTTGCAGGAGAGCGTGGGTATACTTGCCCCTGTGCTCAAGGACAAGCTAGTTCTTTCATAGTTTGGCAAGAGCTCTTCCTTCTGAGATTGCTGCTGTGACGTTTTTATGGAAAAGTCCACACAGACCCAGAGAAATACATTGTACTGTGTAACTTCCAGTATGTCATTCAAACCACTTGTAGATATTGTACTTAATCTGCTGAAACAAGCGGCTAAATATCTAATGTAAGTGATTCTAAAACAACTGGACTTGCTGAGTAATTATTGAAGACGTTTCACTACTAATCCGAGCAGCTTCTTCAGTTCAACTGACTGGTGTGGGAAGTTCTCGGCATATAAACTCTTCCACTAAACCAATCAAAATGGCACATTGTAATTCTTCAAAGAGGTAATATCTGAGTTTGCAGATGTGTTGGTTTTGTGTAGTTACTGTGATAGGATTACCAATGTGACCTGCTCCTCCTTGTGACCGTTGCATGAATGTGTGTAGTGTTCTGAAACTGCTGGGGTACAGATGTTAGAACAGCATTGTATGTTGCAGACAGGTGGTGTAGAAGGCCCCGCCTCTATTCAGGGATGGTTTCTCCACCTTGAAATTAATCTCCTCTTTCACGCCTTGTTCAAACCAGCGGTCTTCTCTATCCAAGATTTGTACCTTGCTATCTTCAAAGGAGTGTCCCTTGTCTTTTAGGTGTAGAAAGGCAGCTGAGTCTTGACTTGTAGAGTTCGCTCTCCTAGCCTGAACAGAGAAGGCGGCCTTAAACACCACCTGTCTGCTACATACAATGCTGTTCTCACTTCTGTACCCTGGCAGTTTCACATCTCCATTCATGCAACTCTCACAAGTAACTCCTGTGTCTAGGAGGTGACACAATGGTAATCCGATCACAGTAACTACACCTCCTTGAATTCAGATGTCACCTCTTCGAAGTTAGTCAGTTGAACTTGAAGAAGCTGGACCATACGAGGTATATAATGGCACCAAGCATGCTGCTCCTGTTGGCACAGCATTTCTGCCTTCTCTTCTTGCCCATGCTCCCCAGGATTTTCTTTACGCCGGTAATAAGGGACTCTGCTTACTCTCGACAATGTTCTTTGGAACCAGAGGAATAAGGGAACTGACCAGTTGTTGACTGCAAGGTAGTAACTGTAGAGAGGGAGGGGGGTTAAAGGGGAATGAAACCCCCCTCCCTCCTCCACCCCCCTGCATACCTCTCCCCCCGGGCTATTGCCCTTAAGTCCCTACTTACCCCTTTATGCAGGTCCCCTCCAGCGATGTTCACAGGGGCCCTCTTCTCTTCTAGACGATTCTTCTTCAGGGATCTGACGGTGCTGGGCGCACATGCGCAGTAGGACGCTGGTACTTCTGCATATGCGCCGAAAGTTCACGAAGTTCAATCGGTGAACTTTCGGCGCATGCGCAGTAATACCGGCATCCTACTGCGCATGAGTGCCCATCGCTGTTAGATCCCGGAAGAAACTGTTTGACGAGAAGATGGAACCTGTGAACATCGCTGGAGGGGACCTGCATAAAGGGGTAAGTAGGGACTTGGGGGCAATAGCCCGAGGGGAGAGGTAGGCCGGGGTGGGGGGGAGGAGGGAGATTGGCCTACAGGGGGGGTGGGGGGATTTGAGTTTGCGCCTGGGGGTTTCATTCCCCTTTAAGAGAGTTAACGAACACCCTAATGGGGTCTAACCCCTTACCTCAGTGCCTGCCAGCCTTTACCCAATCTCCTGCCTTCCCTCACATCAGGACTGGAGTCGGCACTGATAACGTATGAAAATGGGGCGGTGTCGGTGACATCCTCAAATCTTCCAGGGCTATTAACGGGATTCTAGCGTTAGTACCAGGGAAGAACAGGGATGAGCTGGGATGATATTCCTCTTGCATGTCACTCCTGGGGCGTCTCTATACAGCCCTAACTGTTAGCTTACGGCGGCACACACTCAAGAAGCCGCAAGCAGGTGCGAGGGCTGTATAGACGACATGACCAGCAAAGCTTTGAGCCCGAGCCACAGCAAGCAGGATGAAGAGGGTGGGTCGCAGACAGATGTAGAAAGTAAGACACAATGGAGGAACTGGGAGTATGACTAGCAATGCAGACTTCTATACCTGCTCAATGGACCTACATAGGCTAAACAAATATGCGAGCTTTCTTTTGCAAATCCTGTTTTAAATTCATTCCCCAATCCCAGTGTTGTAGCGAAATGCTCCGTTCTGCATGTGTAGGGGCAACACTTTGTGAGACTGTCAGTTCTGTAATAGAAACAGGAGCCAGTGGAGCATCTGCTCTCTTTCAGGTCCAACTGTCTTCCGCCTCTTAATTCTGTAAAGCAAATTGCCGGAATTTGCCGGAGTTCCGTGGCCATTTAAGCTGGATATCATTCAGCAGATAAAATATGTAGTCCCAATAAAAGTCTTGCCTCTCTGGCTCTGTTGTCTGCTGAGAGACAATTGTTGCATCTCCAGGCCATACGGAAAAAAAAATATGCTGCCCACTTTCTAAGCATTGCTTTCTTAACCCGTAGCGCTGCCTGCGAATGTCATTGTGGGAAAAACACGGCAGCCTGGATAGAATGTGTGATGTTCCCTTAGGGTTTGCTCAGAAGTACTCACAGTTTAAAGGAATTGTTCAGTATAAGAATAAAAACTGGGTACACAAAGTCAAATTAAAAAAAAAAAGTTTCTAATATAGTTAGCCAAAAATGTAATGTGTGACTGGATGTCTAACATAATAGAACGCAATTTCCTGCTTTTCGGCTCTTGATTTCCACTGATTGGTTACCAGGCTGTAACCAATCAATGACTTGATGGGGGCACATGGCTCATAACTGTTGCTTTTGAATCTCTTCTGCATGCTAAGGCTCACTGATCAGTTATGTCCCATGTAGCCCCCCTTAAAGGAGAGTTCATCCCTTTACCATAAAAAAACCCTACCCTACTTGGACCCAGCCGCCCCCCCCCCCCCCCCCCCCCACCCAGGCAAATGCCCCTAATTTTTAACTTACCCCGTCATTCAGATCTGACCTTGGGAGTTCATGAGCACCATCTTCTTTTCGTCGTTAAACCTCTGAAGCAGACTGGCTTTTTCGATACATGTATAGTTGGAGTAAATTTCTTGTCCCGAACAACTGCGCATGCGCCGAAAGTCACAAATTTTCGTGACTTCCGTCGTATGCACGGTTGTTCAGGACTGGAAATTTACTCCCAACTGCGAATGTACCGAAAAAAACAGTCTGCTTCCAAAGTTTAAAGAAGAAAAGAAGATTGTGCTCATGAACTCCCGAGGTCAGATCAGAACTGTTCATGTGCCAAAAGTCCACTCAAATTCCGATTAAGACCGAAGAATGAAGATGTGCCCCTGAACCAGAATCTGCATGGAGAGCTAAGTAAAAAACATTAGGGGCATTTGCCTGGGAAAAGGGAGGGGGGTCTACGTAGGGTAGGGGGATAGGGTTTTTTTTATTGTAGGAGTTGAATTCTCCTTAAAAGTCAACGACTAACTCAGATTTAGAGAGCTATTTACCAAGTTTTTATTTTTACACTGAACTGTTCCTTTGACAGATATACTCATGGGGGTGTTGTTTTAGGTACTTTAGGCAGTGCTCTTCCTATGGGGATTTCAATTGCTTTTTGTGCAGCTTTTGCCTATTGCAAGATGCTGAGATGTTGCATTGGCTTCTGTCCTGTATGTCCGGCTAATGTGAGGAGACCGCTTGTTGTGCTGGCTTCCACTGTTGTGCCGAGGTCTGAAAGCAGAAGCAACATCATTGTTACAGCTTAATGACAGTTAATTAGTAGGATAAATATAATAAATGGCATGGGTAAGGAAAAAGCACTGCAGCCAGTAGAAAAGAGATGAAAAGCATGAGACCAGCAGAATGTAACAGCAAGTGTCTGATAAAATGATTACATATTATATCTCATTTATATAAGGGACGGTGAACCCAAATGACCCAAGTGCTACAGCATTGGATGAATCGGAGATCAGGGTTTAGCGGCATACATGTTCGTACTGCAGTTAATACGTTGATTATTTTACATTATGTTGCCCGCTTTTGATAGCATGAATGCCATACTGGGTACAGTCTTTTTCAGCCATTCTCAATTGCAGCCTGTTGCTTGCACCCGTTTCCCATCCCCCTAGTGAAACCTGAGTTTCTCTATACAGCCTTTATTAACGGCTTGTGCTGACAGAAGCATGCTTTTCTTCAAATGTGATTGGCTGCTTGCTATACATGGGAGTGATCAGTCCAGCCCTTGAAAACTAAGCTTTGAGTGCAAACCTGTACGAACGTCTTGGGATATGGAAAATGTTCATCCCTTTTTGACACAAGTCACAACAGCTTGGTTTCGGCTTAGAAGCCTACCAAAGCCTTTGCACCTTGCTCAGCTTGAAAGCAAAGGATTATGGGATATGCCATTCTGCTACTTGCTCAGCTTGAAAGCAAAGGATTATGGGATATGCCGTTCTGCTACATGCTCAGTAACCAGTATATGCAGCCCAGTGTGATTGATCCTGCATCTTCCAGCATTTTTTCATTGGCTCAGCCTTTGACTCCCTTCTCTTTTTTCCTCTTCAGCGCATTTTAGTAAGTTGCCATTCATTTACTAATTTGTCCATCACTACTTCCCTTCCATGCCTGCTTACCCTCGTTAGCACTACAGTTATAAACGGCAACAACAATACTGATATTTCCGATGTAGGGCTTAGGTCTGTCCTGTGCCAACCTTGGGTGCAATAAAGAACTCTAAAGCTGGCCATAGATGCAAAGCTCCGCTCGTTTGATGACCTCGCCAAATGAGCGGATCTTTCCCAGATATGCCACCAACTGGCAGGGCTATACTGGGGCAATCCGAACGTTCGGCCCTATGGTCGAATGATCGGATTACGAGAAGCGCAATGGACTCGGTTGGAAGAAAATCTGACCTTCCCGATCAATATTGTGTCCAGATATCAGTCGGGAAGACCTGTCGGAAGCCCCCATACACGGGGGGATAAGCTGTCAAATTGGTCTAAACAACTGATATCGCCAGCTTTATCTGCCAGTGTATGGCCAGCTTAAGTATGTGCCAGTGGAGCAGGAGCACATATTACAGAAATTTACTAAAGTTTATTCGCATTCAGTGAAGGTTTAAAGGGCAAGGAAAGGCAAAGAAAGGAAATCCTATATTTACTTTCTTTAATGAAAAAGAAATCTATCTTCAATATACTTTAATTAAAAAATGTGTACTGTTTTTATAAGAAACCCGACTGTATGCAGTGAAATTCTCCCTCCTTTTACTGCTGTGGATAGGAATTTTCAGACAGTCCCTTGCTTCTGGCAGGGAAACATTCATACTTATGAACAGCAGGGGGAGCTCCTGTCTTTATCAGCCATGCAGTACTCAAGCAGCTTTGTTTTTTGATCATTTATGTCGATCCCTAAGAAGCCCAGACCACACTGAGCATGTGTATGTAGTCTAGTCTTGCAAAGATGTATAACAAAGTTACAAGATGACAGCCCCCTGTGGCCAACTTTGAAAGCATAAATAATTTGTTTGATTAGGCTTGTGGTGCAGTAAGTTTTAGTATACTATACAAAATACAGCATTTCTAACCTTATTCTATTTTACTTTCCTTGCCCTTTAAATAGTTCATGCTGTATGGAGGTAAGATTAGATTATAGAACGACACGGATGAGGTTTTTCATATTTATTAGATGCCTTTTGTACAATGTAAGATGGGCACATGAATTGGGGGTATACATATATTGGTTATGAAATATTAATTTGTTTTATCACGTTCTTAGTTTGTAAAGCTCAAGCATGGTGCCTAGCCCTTTATAATTGTGTATTTATATTACTAACAAAATAAACCTGGAATAAAAGGTTGTATGCCCATGTATATCCCCCAATTACAAAACTGATGTGCAGAAACTTTGTGTGGCAGAGCTTTATTTGTTTAGAGCAGAAAGCAAAAAATGACCTGAAGACAATACAGTAGAAGCAAGGGACTGTATGACAGTGAAAGTAGATCTGGCATAAGCATAATTCTGCTGCTGTATGCATTGAATTTAAATCAATTCTTGGTGTAACAGCTATTGGACAGCAGGGTTTGGACTTTCTAGTTTGTACGTATATCTAGGTTCGCCTTCTATTGCCTGATTAGGTCTAAGTGTCTTTCTCTTTTTATATTTGCAGACTTTGTCTCCTTCTTCGACTTGGAAAATGATCTCCCGGATGAGCTAATTCCCAATGGAGGAGAACTAAGCATTTTGGGTACCGGGGGGAACCTGGGGCAAGATGCAGCTTCCCAAAATAAGCAACTGTCAGATCTCCTGCGTGGTGGGAATGCTGGGCTTGGAGCAGCTATGGGCAGAGGAGGGTCTGGCAGTCCGGTGCAGCAGGGATTGGGATCCCAAGGACAACAAAATAGCCCTGGACTTGGAAATCTTAGTCTTAACAAAAGCCCACTCAATCAGGGGCTGTCTGTCACTCCACCCGCTGGACTTACCAAGACAACCACCGGGACCCCTGGTGCATCTGTTCCCGCCTCCCAAGCACAAAAACAAGTTAGTATGGTGGCGGGCAGCCCGGCTCCATCACAGGTACCTACAGGCATCTGCATGAACTCTAATTTTAACCAAGGGCATCCGGCGCTGCTTAATAGTAACTCTGGGCACACACTAATGAGCCAGGCCCAGCCAGCACAGGGACAGGTGCTTAATGGGTCTTTAGGCGTTGGAAGCAGAGGTCGAGGAGCTGCTCTTCAGTACAACTCACCAGCCATGCAAACTAATCCAGGAAGTGTATTGGCAGAAACATTAACACAAGGGACAGCAACTATGCCAACTCATGCAGGAATGACAACTGCACAGACTGGAGCCATGAATAAAGTAAGTAACTTGTTCGTTTTAGAGCGGTCACATTCTGCATTTTAAAGGAATGGTAACACCAAAAAATGAAAGTGTTTTAAAGTAAAGAAAATATAATGTAGTGTTGCCCTGCGCTGTTAAAACTGATCTGTTTGCTTCAGAAAGATTACTATAGTTCATATAAACAAGTAGCAATGTCGGAAATTGAAAAAATGGCTACATGGCACAGGATAAGTAATGGATAACAGATAACCTTATGTTCTACAGAGCTTATCTGCTATCTGCTGTGTAACTTGAGCAATTTAAGGGCTGGCGATTAATCGCTGGCGATTAATCGCTGGCGACGATCTCCCCGAACTACCTTCTCCCTGTCCACCGCCTGTTAAAATCAAAGTGCCAGCGCTAATACACACACTCCGCGGCGATTTCCGGAATCGCCCGAAGTTTCCTCACGAAGCAACTTCAGGCGATTCCGGAAATTGCTGCGCTGCGTGTGTATTAGCACTGGTGCTTTTTGATTTTAACAGGCGGTGGACAGGGAGAAGGCAGTTCGGGGAGATTGTCGCCAGTGATTAATCGCCCTGAATGGCTGCCCCCATGGCTACACAGCAGCTTATTTATTTACTTCTTGTGGCAGTGCTGAAAGCATCACTGATTGGTTCATATTTCTCATTCACTGAAATACGACTTGCTATGAGTTGGCCAGCACTTGTGGTCCCCATACAAAATAATGAACATATATAATGCTAATTGTGGCTGCTACCTAGACCATTGTGCATTCCATTCAAGAGAAATGGGCTGTTAAGAATATTTAGCCTTTCTGCCCTTCTTTTGTTATTCAATTGCAGCTGCTTTTGTCTGTATCTGATTCCCTCAGTAGGTTCAGGTTTGTTGTGCATGACTTCTCTTTGTGTGGGTGTCCCTATAATCACCCAATTGACCCTGTTAGATAACGCACTTTATGCCCACCAAACTATTAACTGCAAGACTTTATTCTACGACTTTCTCTGCGACCAGCTAGATCAGAGTAGCAGCATGCTGTTTGCACATGAAATGTATCTGCATATTTACAATTTGGAGTGGGAGCTGTGATGCCTCCTTATAATAACGGAGACTAACCAGAAAGCAGTCCCCATTCATGTCTGTAGAAACCTTAATGAAAAATGGTTCCTTAACATCTTCAGGAAATTGTTATGCCTAAAGGGGTTGTTAAATTTTAAACACTTTTTTTTTTTTTTTTAATTTAGTAATTTTCAGATTGTTCACCAGAAATAAACTTTTTGCAGTCTCTTTCTATTTGCGATCATTTTTCTTCTATTGAATTGTTTCCATATTCGCCTTCTAAAGCAGAGGAACTGTAACACCAAAAAATAAAAGCATTTTAAAGTAATTCAAAGACAATGTACTGCTACTTTGCGTTGGTAAAAGTTTTATGTTTCCTTTAGGGTAAGGCCACACGGGAAGATTCGAGGAGATTAGTCGCCTGGCAACAAAACGCCAAGTCTTTGAGGTGACTAATCTCCTTGAATAGCTCGTGAGGCAATTTTGAGCGACTCTGAAAATCGCGTCGCCGTGTGTGAATAGGCGCAGGCGACTTTAGCACTTTTGGGTGCAAGAGACTAGCAAGACATTCGGGGAGGTTAGTCGCGGCGATTAGTCGCCAGGCGACAAATCTCCTCGAAATCTTCCCGTGTGGACTTAGAAATGAAACTGGTGCTTTGAATGGCTGCCCCATGGCTAAACAGTGGCTTGTTTATATTAATTATAGTAGAGACTCTGAAGAAAACACAGCTGTTTTACCACTGCAGGGAACCAATACAATAAGGGGCAGATTTATCAATGGTCGAATTTCGAATTGAAAAAAAATAATTGTAAATTCGAAGGATTTTACCGCAATTCGATTGGTCGAACAATTGAAGTGGAAAAATCGATTGTTTCGATCGATTGAATTTTTTTTTATTCGATCAAAAATAACAAAACCCAATTCGGTAGCTTGGAACTGGCGAACTAGGTGGTCGAACAAAAATTTAAAGAGGAAGTACTTCGACAATCGAATGATCGAATATTCGAATGAATCGCATTTACAAAATTCACTGGTCGAAGTGGTCTTCAAAAACATTCGAGAATTAGAATGTTTTTGAAAATTCGATCGAACTTCGAATTCTTCAAGTGAATTTAGTAAATCTGCCCCTAAATGTTTGTTACATTAAAATGTTTTGGTGTTGCTGTTCCTTTAAAGACAGATGTTCAAAATGATGCAGTAGTTACTGCTGAGAAATGCATCAACAAATGTATAAACTAAGGGCAGAACTACACGGATAATTTCGGTCTGTTTTTGGTGCATCCGATGCTGGGCGATGAAACTCCTTTGACTAAAACAAGGCAAGTAATAGAAAGTTGGCGATGCAACTCAATCCTTTCTATTACTTGCCTTGTTTTAGTTTTGTAGCCCAACGTCGGATGCGATGAAATCAGACCGAAATCGTCGTGTAGTTCTTCCCTTAATGTAGCAAATTGCAACAGTTCAGAAACTGCTTTAGTTATTTTCAGATTGTTCACCAGAAATACTTTTTGCAATCGTTTTCTATTTGTGATTTGCTTTTCTAATATTGAATTGTAAAGTTTAAATGTTCACCTTCTAAATCGGCAGTTTCATTAAAGGCAGCTGTTCGAATTAATACAATAGTTGCTAATATTCCACAGATACTACTGAGAAATGTATCCATGAATTGTATCGACTAAATTTAGCAAATTGGAAACGTTCAAAAAAAACTGCTCATGGATAACTGAACCGCTGCACATGGATAACAGGGTTTCCAGACTCAAACACCAGAGAACATTGTCAACTTTTGGGAAAAAATAAAAAATGAAAGCAATTGAAAAAAAGTCTTTTTATTTCTGGAGAACAATCTGAAACCAACTCAACTGAAAAAAGGTGAACATCCCCTTTTTTCAAAATGAATCAGTTAATAGTGCTGCTCCAGCAGAAATCTGCACCGATATCCCTTTTTACAAAAGAGAAAACAGATTTTTTTTTTTTTATTTCACTTTGACAATATGTCTAACCCCATGTCGGATTTCAATTTCCCAGCTGTCCCAAGTTATGTGACTTGTGCTCTGATGAACTTCAATCACTCTTTACTGCTGTACTGCAAGTTGGAGTGATATCACCCCTTCCCTCCCCCCCAGCAGCCTAAGGGCTGTGACACACTAGGCTAAGCTAAACTTCTGGCGACTTCGGAAAACGAATCGTCACGTGTGATTAGCGCTGGTGATTTTTCATTTAAGCCAGCACAGAGTGAGGGAAGGCATTTGGTGAGATTGGTCTCTGGAAAGTAGATGTGATTAGTCGCCAGGCGACTCAATCTCCCCAAATAGCCTAGTGTGTCACAGCCCTAACAAAACTATGGGGAGGTAACCAGATAACAGCTCCCTAATACAAGATAACAGCTGCCTGGTAGATCTAAGAACAGCACTCAATAGTAAAACCCATGTCCCACTGTGTTTCCTTCGGTTACATTGAGAAGGAAAAACAGCCTGCCAGAAAGCAGTTCCGTCCTAAAGTGCTGGCACAAGTCACATGACCAGGAGCAGCTGGGAAACGGACAATATGTCTAGCCCCATGTCAGATTTCAAAACTGAATATAAAATATCTATTTGCTCTTTTGAGAAATGGATTTCAGTGCAGAAGTCTACTGGAGCAGCATTATTAACTGATGCATTTGAAAAAAACATGTTTTCCCATGACAGTATCCCTTTAATTACTCTTGGCTTGGTTACAGTTCTATACAGAACAGTTAGCAGAGGACTGAATCGTACGGAATACTTGCACCAATAAGTTGATGACTCCATCTGAGGGGTCCAAGGGGGGCAGCTGTTATCAACCGGTGTATGTCTAGCTTTCCTAATGAACTTCAAAGTATGGCCGAAGCTCATAGATTCTTAATTCAGATTGCAACTGACTAAACCATTGAACTACTGTAGGATGTTTGCCTTTTTGTTTGTTTTATTCCAGTGCTACATTTGACTTGTGTCCGTATCCTAGCACTGCTTAAAGGAAAGGTAAATGTTTTTCTTTTTCTTTCTGTAAATTTGCTCTAAACAGCCCCCCAGATTAATGTACCTTAGTCCCTGCTGCAAGTCTGCTCTGGTTTCTGTGTTATCAGCAGCTTGTTTCCCCTTCTTCCTGGTGCAGAGTGAAGCCCAGCCCCTTAGTTTACTGAGCAGTCCATTTGCTGCTGTTCCACAATAGAGAGGAAGAGGGAGCCAGTGTTTCATTAGTAAGCTAGTTTCCCCAAGCAAAAGCTGCTACACACACTGCTCTCTGCTATGTCACATTATGCAAATGATCTCCAAGACTAGTCACAGAGATAAGGTCAGCTCAGTAAGCTAAGGGGCTGGGCTTCACTCTGCACCAGGAAGAAGGTGAAACAAGCTGCTGATAACACAGAAACCAGAGCAGACTTGCAGCAGGGACTAAGGTACATTAATTTGAGGGGCTGTTTAGAGCAAATTTAGAGATAGAAAAAAAAATGTTTACTTGTTCTTTAAAGGAACAATAACACCAAAAAATTTGTGTTTTAAAGTAAAGAAAATATGTAGCGTTGTCCTGCGCTGTTAACTGATGTTTGCTTCAGAAACACTACTATAGTTCATATAAATAAGATGCTAAGTAGCAATGGCAGAAATTGAAAAATGGCTATATGGCACAGGATAAGTAATGGATAACAGATAACATTATGTTCTACAGAGCTTATCTGCTGTGTAACTTGAGTCTTTTCTCCTTTGAATGGCTGCCCCCATGGCTACACAACAGCTTATTTATATAAACAATAGTAGTGCTTCTGAAGCAAACACATCAGTTTTACCAGTGCAGGGCAACACTGCATTATATTTTTATTACTTTAAAAAAATTTAATTTTTTGATGTTACTAGTCCTTTAAATGTGAATGTTTTAGCAGCATGAACCAGGTTGTTTGCACCATGTAATGTAAAACACTGGGTTTCTTGCTAAGTGAACTTCCATAGAAGAGTGGGACTGAGCAAAGTTCAAAGCCGATAATTACATGCCTCCAATGCCCGATTATTCAATAAATATGTAAAATCATTTTTAAAAATTCATTAAATTTTAAAAAATTTTTTTCAGAGAATACAATTTTACAGTTTGGCTTTAGAGTCTAAATCCTTATACATGTTTATACAGAATAACTCTTATGAGATGCACGCATCCAAAAATGGAAATACTTTTTTCTTGTGTTGGTTTCGTATGACTTCACACTTTAGAGTCCTGCAGCGGGTCGGGTACCTGCGGGTACCTGCAGGTTACCCGCAAAGTCCCGCGGTACCCTGCGGGTTGCTCGTAGAATTTCTGGGTGCGGTTATAGAAGCGGGCGGGTGGTTCTGCAGGTTGGCGGGTTGAGGGTCGGGTCGCGGATCCTCGCTATAGCGATATTTACTCCTTTTTCTGAGCATTTCTACTACTGATGATGTCACATCCGGTTTACGACAGCCCTTCCTGTTTTACTCTTTCTGATCGTGGGTACTTCCGATGATGTCACTTCCTGATTCTTGATGGTCAGCGGGTTGCGGATCGCGGGTTGCTGGTACGGTTCGGGTCGCGGGTTCAAGTGGGTAAGAATGCGGGTCCGGTTTGCGGGTTGCAGGTACGGGTCCCAAAAAATTGACCCGCGCAGGACTCTAACACAGGTAATCCAGATGTAGTTTGTACAAATAGTTCAAAGAAGTTTCTATGTGTTTTTGGTTGTGAACAAAAGATAGAAGCATAAAGGCACAAAGCAAAAATGCAACTTCAATTGCAAATCTGCATCCTAGTGTTCCAAAGGGTTTGTGCAATAAGATTTTTGTAGGCGTTTAGGCTAAACAATATTTAAATGAATGTAACCCATATTTGCTATTTACGTTTATCTTTTTCTGCCCAGTGTATAAATTCTGATACCTAATTGTTTTATGACTTTTTTGTTTTTGTTAGGCTGAATATATGCAAATTGGTTAAAACCCAGTCGGGGAGAAATATGCAATTTTTTCCAGTCATGTGGTCTAAAGTTGTGTGATTTTAAGGGTTTAGAAATTGTTCAACAAGGCACCTGGTTTTGGCCAAATTCTTGGGTTCCGACAAATTCCAAACCAAAAATCCAGGATTTGGTGGTTCTCTTACAGTACCTAAGGCCCATGGTATACCAGGCTCCTGTTTCCCATAGGCTTAAAGGAGAATTCAGCCCCCCATATATTAAAATCCAGTACCCCCTACCCTACATAGTCCCCTGCTCTCGCCTGCACAGTTGACAGCTTCATTAATTGCCCTAATATCCACTAAATACTCCTCGTTGCAGAGTAATCGCAGCAGAGCTCACAGGCACCATCTTCACCGATTCGTTGATCTTCGGGTCTTCTTCCAGATTTTCGGCTGTTTGGCGCTTTTGGCGCATGCGCGGTTGTCCGGAACAGGAAGATTGCGTCAGCTACACGTGCCGAAAAGCTGCTTACTTTTTGAAGATCAATGAAGATTGTGCATGTGAGCTCTGCTGCGCTTACTCTGCAACTAACGTTTGGCACCCCTAGTTAAGACCTTTCCTTCTTCTTTTAAAGGATGAGAAAATCCATGTATCTCCCTCCCAAACACTATAGCCTGCCATCCCCAGTGCCCCTTTTACCCAGAATTGTGAATTTTAACAAGCAGACTAGTGCAGCTGGGTTGATAATGTTGGCATAAGCCAACCAGAACCATATGCAGTAGATGCTGGCTGCATTCATCATCATTATATGTATATTGCCCTGTGGTTTAACAATGGGTGCATATTTCCAGGAATAACTAACTGGGATTTAGACTGAATCCCGCCAATCATTGTTCCTAGTGTTTTAAAATACAAATACAAGAACCCATATGAGGGTTTCAGTCCAGTTATCTAGAAGTCTTGTGACTTGTCCTACCAGCGATACCCAACCAATGGCTTGTGAGCAACTTGTTGCTCTTTGACCCCTTGTAGCATTGCCACCTGGCCGGTATTTTTGATGGTTGATCTCAATGTTAATAGGAAAAAAAAGGTAAATATATAGGAAGGCTGGAATTTTTTTCAAGAAAAGGTGGCAACCCTAACCCCTTGTATGTTGCTCCCAGTGGCCTCAAAGTAATTATTTATTGGCTAAAATGCAAGCTTTAACTGCATAAAAAAACAGTATTGCATAACAGTATTGCATAACAGTATTGCCAAACCGAGCCTCCTGTTTGTCTGCAAGTTCACATAGGGGCTACCAATAGTCGATCGCCTCTCTAATAGGAACTTTTTTGCTCCCCAACTTTCTTTTACATTTTAATGTAGCTCACGGGTAAAAAAGATTGGGGGCCCCTGTTCTATAGAAAAGAGGTTTATTCTGTAATTATGATAGTCATTCCTTTTAAAGGCACTGATCCCCAACCAGTAGCTTGTGAGCAACATGTTGCTCTCCAACCCCTTGTATGTTGCTCTTAGTGGCCTCAAAGCAGGGGCTTATTTTTAAATTTCAGGCTTGGAGGCAAGTTTTGGTTGTATAAAAACCCAAGTGCACTGCTAAACAGAGCCTCAATGTAGGTTGACAATCCATATAGAGTGGCTACCTAATGGCCATTGACAGCACTTATTTGGCTCCCCAAGAACATTTTTCATTCTAGTGTTGCTCTCCAACTCCTTTTACTTCTGAATGTTGTGCATGCTTTCAAAAGGTTGGGGATACTCTCATGGGAAAATACATCAGTTAATAGTGCTACTCCAGCAGAATTCTGCACTGAAATACGTTTCTCGAAAGAGGAAAAAATCTTTATTTAATTTTGAAATCTGTCATGGGGCTAGACATATTGTCAGTTTCCCAGCTGCCTCCAGTCATGTGCCTTGTGCTCTGATAAACGTCATTCACTTTACTGCTGTACTGCAAGTTGGTATCACTCCCCCTCCCCAGCAGTCTAACAGAACAATGATAAGGTAACCAGATAACCGCTCCCAAACACAAGATAACAGCTGTCTGGTAGCTCTAATAACATACTAAGTTTAAGTTAACATAATAACTTAATAGTAAAATCCAGGTCCCACGGAGACATATTCCGTTACATTGAGAAGGAAAACAGCCTGCCAGAAAGCAGTTCCATCCTAAAGTGCTGGCTCTTTATGAAAGCACATGACCGGGCAAAATTACCTAAGATGGTGCCTAAACACCAATATTCTAAATTTAAAAAAAAAATTTGCTGGTATTGTAGCATGAATTATTTGCAGTGTAAACCGTGTCATTTAAAAATAAAAACATCATAAAAACCATGATTTATGGACACAGACCTGCTGAATGATCATGCATAGCTAGCTGAGCTCAACAAGGTCTCCAGCCTGCCAGAGTTCAACCCTGATTATAGAAGTAGCTGTCATGCGAGTCCCCATGCTGGATCCAGTATTAGAGATGACCCCTTGTACACTGTATATGCAATGTATTGTAAATTATAGTTTACTGCGGCTGAGCTAGCTGCTCTTCATTTATAAAAGGACTATGTATGCTTTAACAGGCATGGCTTTCATCACATAAACTGATTGTATATCAAATATGATCTTTTAGTGATTAGATTTTGAAATGATGTGACCTGAAGTCTGGCCTCCTCTCTGCCTGCATACTGATTTCACTCGTTACCTGTTCAGTCTGCCATCTTCTAGCGGAGCTTGCAGTTCAAAGGGATACTGTCATGGGAAAACGTGTTTTTTTTTGTTTTTCTTCCAGAACGCATTAGTTAATAGTAGACTTCTGCACTGAAATCCATTTTTAAAAAGAGCAAACGGGTTTTTAATTTTGAAATTGGACATGGGGCTGGACATATCTGTATCGCAGGTGCCCCAGTGATTTGCTTTGATAAACTTCAGTCTCTCTTTACTGCTGCACTGCAAGTTGAGTGATATCACCTCCCATCAGCCTATCAGCAGAGCAATGGGAATGTAACCAGATTAAAGCTCCCTGTTGGATATAAGAACAGCACGCAATAGTAAAAATCCATGTCCCACTGCGACTCCTTCAGTTGTCAGAAAGCAGTTCCATAGTGCAGCACTGGCTCTTTTCTGAAAGCACATGACCAGGCAAAATGACCTGAGATGGCTGCCTGCACGCCAATATTACAACTAAATAAATACTGTTATTGGATTAGGAATTCTATTTCATATGGCAGAGTGAATTATTTTCAGTGTAAATTGTAATATAGAAATAAAAAAAAGACAACCTAAGCCATGTATTTTTTTTTTTTTAACGGACAATGTACATCTGTTTTCAATGTAAGCCAAATAATAGTGACTTGTATTGTAAATGTCTTCTATATGTACTTTAATTTATAAGAATCCATAGGTTGCATATTTACCCCTGTAAAACTAGTATATTCCCTGTGTTTGAATTTCACATGTCTTAAAGTTTTCCGAGTCACATTCTGGTTTCTAAGAGGATGACTTATTTGTCTAGGCTAATTGTAAAATGCGTTTAACAATTTGTGTTTGTTTTATAGATGGGTCTTCCAGGCAACACTAGTCCTTTTGGGCAGGCATTTAACCAAGCTACAGGTCAGCAAATCCGAGCCCAGGGAGTCAGCCCTCAGCTACCTGCAAAGCCTGCAATGGCAAATAGCCTTCCTCCTTTCCCCTCTGACATAAAAAATGCCCCTGTTGCGAATCTGGTAAGTGTCAGTCTATACGTATGCAGCTAATGTGCCTTCATCTTCTATACACACAATATTTAGGTGTTTGAACATTTATACTGTTAGGTCCCTAATTTTTTGTTTTGATTTGCTTATTGAAGACATGCAGGCCAAAAGCTTTGCTCCAATCCTTAATTATAACAGACCTTTTGTTGCTCAGTCTCCTTTGCAGGCTCAGGTGCAGCAAGTTGGTATTGGCACAACGCCTTCCATGGGAACGGGCCCAACAGCTGACCCAGAGAAGCGCAAGCTTATACAGCAACAACTTGTTCTACTGCTTCATGCACACAAGTGTCAGCGGCGAGAGCAGGCAAATGGTGAAATGAGGGACTGCTCCCTGCCCCATTGTCGCACCATGAAGAATGTTCTTAATCACATGACCCATTGCCAGGCCGGGAAGGCCTGCCAAGGTAAGATGTACTCCAGTATATGTAGGGATGGAGTCACCTGCTTGGTTTGTCTCCATTGAAATCAAATATGGAAGGTTGTTTAGGCCAGTGATTTTCAACCTTGTGCCTCCAGCTGTTAAGGAACTACAAGTCCCACAATGCAATGAAGGAGTCTGACAGCCACAGTCAGGCAAATGCATTGTGGGACTTGTAGTTTCTTAACAGCTGGAGGCACAAGGTTGAAAATCACTGGTTTAGGCCACTTATTATTATTATTATTATTATTTTGATTATTCTCAGCTTGAAACAGAAATATGAAGTGGGACGATTTTTGTATTTTATGATCCTGATAATGTCACCATAGGACATATGTTATTGCGTTTGAATCTTTGAGATGCGCGTGCTTACAGAGGGAAGATAAGTAGAAGTGTGCATTCTCTCCTGCATTAGAGTTGTCTTGTATGTAGAGCAGGAATGTCCAAAAAAAAGTATATTGGGATCTACCAATAGACCTTTTCTGGTGATTGGTAGATCTCAAGACACTGTCCTAAAGCAGCTTGTCTAAATCACCCTCATGTTTTTTTCATTCAGATCTTTATTACAGGTTAAGGTTACAAAGTTAAAGGGCAAGGAAAGGCACAGAAATAAAATCCCATTTTTACTTTCTTTAATGAAAAAGAAATCTATCTCCAATATACTTTAATTAAAAAATGTGTACCTTTTTTGTAAGAAACCTGACTGTATGCAGTAAAATTCTCCCTCCATTTACTGTTGTGGATAGGAATTGTCAGACGGTCCCTAACTTCTGGCAGGGAAACAATCATACTTATGAACAGCAGGGGGAGCCCCTGCCTTACCCAGCCATGCAGAACTCGAGCAGCTTTGTTTTTTGATCATTTATGACGATCTCTAAGAAGCCCAGACCACACTGAGCATGTGTATGTAGTCTAGTCTTGCAAAGATGTATAACAAAGTTACAAGATGACAGCCCCCTGTGGCCAACTTTGAAAGCATAAATCATTTGTTTGATTAGGCTTGTGGTGCAGTAAGTTCATGTTTATGTTTAGTAGACAAAATACAGCATTTCTACCCTTATTCTATTTTACACTTTCCTTGCCCTTTAAATACAGCAGTTAACATGTGCTCAAATTTATATAATTCCATGGAACAGAATGCCAATTGTTTTTATGGATGTAGCCCATAATGGGACAACCTGACTAAACTTAGACCCTGCTTCATTGGTAAATGATGGACTCTCCTGATATAGAGACTTAAATGTATACTCCTCTCTCAACCTCAGTTGCCCACTGTGCATCCTCAAGACAAATCATCTCTCACTGGAAAAACTGTACGCGTCATGACTGTCCTGTGTGCTTACCATTGAAGAATGCCAGTGATAAGCGGAATCAAAGTGAGTCTACTTTTTTCCCTTTTATGGTTCTTTGATATTTATGGGAGGGTTTCTGCAAACAATATAGATACCAGAAAACCCCTACTTTGCATGACATGTAAAATAACTTGTAAACAACTTGGCACCGTCGTTCATGTAACGGAGTGATGATGGTCTTCCACAGATCTCCCGGTTTCTTTAGCAAGTGGAGTACAAAACCCCATTGGTACAGCTGGAGTGAGCCAGCAGTCTGCTCCTTCACTAAGCAGCCCGAATCCTATAGACCCCAGCTCCATGCAGCGGGCATATGCTGCTTTAGGACTTCCCTATGGGAATCAGTCTCAAGGCACTGGGCAGCAGCCAGCGCAGACTCAGGTTCATCAGCAGATTCGTAACATGAACGCACTAGGTAAGTTGTAAATCTGTTTTTGGAATCTTATTTTGTAACCTATCCCTTGATCATGTGTTGAACATCTTTCTTTTCATGGTTTAATACGCCGAGAAAAAATAACTAACTACATTTTAAACCATTTAAAGGAAAAGTAAATGTTTTTCTTTTTCTTTCTGTAAATTTGCTCTAAACAGCCCCCCAGATTAATGTACCTTAGTCCCTGCTGCAAGTCTGCTCTGGTTTCTGTGTTATCAGCAGCTTGTTTCCCCTTCTTCCTGGTGCAGAGTGAAGCCCAGCCCCTTAGTTTACTGAGCAGTCCATTTGCTGCTGTTCCACAATAGAGAGGAAGAGGGAGCCAGTGTTTCATTAGTAAGCTAGTTTCCCCAAGCAAAAGCTGCTACACACACTGCTCTCTGCTATGTCACATTATGCAAATGATCTCCAAGACTAGTCTGAGAGATAAGGTCAGCTCAGAAAGCTAAGGGGCTGGGCTTCACTCTGCACCAGGAAGAAGGGGAAACAAGCTGCTGATAACACAGAAACCAGAGCAGACTTGCAGCAGGGACTAAGGTACATTAATTTGAGGGGCTGTTTAGAGCAAATTTAGAGCTAGAAAAAAAAATGTTTACTTGTTCTTTAAGATAAAGATGTGACCAATGGAAACTTGTTGGAGCAATAACCTTTTTTTTTTAATAAATGCTGTTATGTTTTTGAAACAGACAATTACAAGAAATCTGCTCTTTGGCCTTGCACCATATTTAAGTCTTGTGTAATACTCAGCATGCTCAAGACTAGGGATGCACCGAATCCAGGATTCGGTTCGGGATTCGGCCTTTTCAGCAGGATTCTGATTCGGCCGAATCCTTCTGCCCAGCCGAACCGAATCCGAACCCTAATTTGCATATGCAAATTGGGGCGGGGAGGGAAATTGCATGACTATCACAAAACAAGTTAAAGTAAAAAGTGTTTCCCCTTCCCACATCTAATTTGCATATGTAAATTAGGGTTCGGATTCATTCGGTATTCGGCTGGATCTTTCTCGAAGGATTCAGAGGTTCGGCCGAATCCAAAATAGTGGATTCGGTGCATCCCTACTCGAGACAAAGTGTATTTTAACAGATGTTACAAGAAAATAATATATAATGTTTTGATGCACACTATTTGGACCTTCCTCATCTGCAGGTGGTAACCAGATGAATCTTACAGCAGGTGGAATGGGTGTTGAACCGCAAACAAATCTGATCTCTGAAACCACTCTCCCCTCTGCTTTGGCAAACTCAAAGTAAGACGGAGCCTATAGTTTAATGAAAACTAATGTTTATTGTAATATGCACCTCCGTTCATTCGTTGGCTAATGTAACCTAGCATGTATGTGTGTCCATGGTTTGTTTGTGAGCACAGAGCCTTGTATGAGCTAGCGGAAATGCAGAATTTAGTGCATAAATTGCCAAAATTGGCCCTGTGCCAGGTGCTCTGAAACTAATACAGGCCAACCTACAGGAGAGGACTGCATCAAAGCCCTGAAGCAGTCCTTGTCTGATAGGATTTTTTTTTTTTTTTTAATTGTTTGATCAATATCTGACCTGCAAATTTAAGGTCCCCCACACACTACCCAATAAACTAACACTTTGAACACTGTAGACTGCTTGAGACTTTGTTTAGCAAGCAATAAAGGCCAGGACATCTGCCTTAAAAAAGATTGTTTTGTACAGTATAAGAGACAAATATGTTGTCCAATTCCTTGTATTTGTTGTTACTGCTCCTTTTATTTTTTAGATATCTCTTAAAATAATTTAAAAAAAGGTGATAAAACGTGCCTCATTTCTCTGCCACCTTTTTTGTAAGTGACCTACGATGCAGTAACTTTGGGTTTATTATTTAGCGCTGAAAAAACTAAGTTCTACAGGTACCACAACCCTTTGTGTAGATTGTTGCTGATCTTTGCTGTGATTCTTACCACTTTAGCTCATTGTTGAGTGATGGGAACAGCCAAAGTACAGTTGGCAACCTTGGCACTATGCCTACAGCAGCGCCCCCCTCAACTACAGGAGTGAGAAAAGCATGGCATGAACATGTAACACAGGATCTCCGTAATCACCTTGTACATAAGCTGTAAGTAATAAGTTTGGAGGGGAGTTTTTGGAGTTTGAATGTGTGTGTGTGTGTGTGTGTGTGTGTATGTGTGTATATGTATATATGTAAATACAAATCGGTACTTGAATTGGGATCAAAAAAATGGAGGGATGAAATGTTTGGCACACTTAGTGCACTGTTGTAAAGTATTGACCACGCCAACAAATGTTAGCCACACCCACAATTATAATAGATTGACCTCGCCCGCCAATACTTTCTAGTTTCGGCCACTTTAAGTCAAATCCGTTTTGCTTTGCCGGGTTTATTAAAGGAGAGCTAAACGCTAGGTATGTGACCTGTTGCCCCGAATGCTCAGCAGCTGGAGTATTCCAGATAAGGGGTCTTTCTGTAATTTGGAACTCCATACCCCAGTATAAAAATAATTTAACATTTAATTAACCCAATAGTAGCATTTTCCCACCAACAAAGATTAGTTGTATCTTAGTTGGGATGAAGTCCAATATTCTGTTTTGTTATTTCAGAGAACAAAGAAATATGTTTTAAAAGTTTTAATTATTTAATTAAAATTGGGTCTCAGAGACAACCTTCTTGTAAGTTGGAGTTTTATGCATAATTGATCCTATACTTGTACTGCTTAATACTGACAAGTAGGTACTGGTTTTGAAAGTTTTCAACCTGCAAGCCCTGTTTAATTAATGGCCTTCCTGGATTCTGCACCCAACGGGATGCAATTTAGTGGCGGG
>CM044448.1:100182874-100196911 GCA_024363595.1 Xenopus borealis | reverse complement strand
TATCAGAGCACAAGTCTCATGGCTTGGGGCAGCTGGGAAATTGACAATATGTCTAGCCCCGTGTCAGATTTCAAAATATAAAAAAAATCTGTTTGATCTTTTGAGAAATGGATTTCAATGCAGAATTCTTCTGGAACAGCACTATAAACTGATGCATTTTGAAAAAATATTTTTTTTCTCATGACAGGATCCCTTTAACTCGGCATGCTGTTCACAACCTTTTAATTTGGATTATTTGTCAACCTTTTTGTTTGGCTTATTATTTGAATCCGAAAAGGTGAAAAACAAAAAGGCAAAACAGAAAGGCAAATGGTGTCTGACTGATAGTGGATAATTGAATCTTGCACCAAAAAAAAAGTTTGCAGCATAAGGCTGCATTTTTATTGTAACTTAACTGTTGCTTATCTTTCTAGTCGGACCTGCCATTGAAACCACTACTTGGTTGCTCATTAATTGCAACACTAGAAATCAAATAATGGGTAAAATTTTAGCAAAAACTGCAACCATAGTTTATTTAATGGTTAAAAGAATAGTCACTTTCTTTTACGCCCTTGGAAATATTTGCACATTGTTAAATACAGCACATTTTTTTTTTTTTGTTTCTCTATACATCCCCAGGGATGAACCAGTTCAGTAATATGCCCATTGGGAATGTTCAGATGCCTACAGCTCCTATGGGCCCCCGTGCAGCCTCTCCACACAACCACCCAGCTCAGATGAACAACATGGGATCGGTGCCAGCTGTAAGTAACTCCAACCTGTAAGATCAACTAACGCCAATAGCAATTATGAACAATACCAGAATGGGGAAATCCGTCTTCATTGTGTGACAAAATGGGGAATGGGTTCTCTGCAGAGTCTGAGCAATAGGAGAGGCTAACTCACTTAATAGCACCTGAAAATCCCCCATGATCGAGTTGCAGGGATTGTGCAAATTCCTTCAATTTCTGTAACTAGAAATGGACATATGAAAACTCTATCGAGGCTCTTAAAATGTCAATGAATCAGGCGATTCTCTCTAGAGGAATATGTGTAGTTATTTTTCTGTCGGATGCCTTTGTTTGCACCTTGGATTTGTTTCAGATCCTAGGAAATTTCTCAATCTCTTCAATAACTCTTAAAAGAATGGAAAGTTTTGTTTTTTTTTGTTTTTTTTTGCTTGGGGTGCCCCCCCCCCTCAAGTTTAAAAGACTTTCCTTCTCCTTTAATAGAAATGTGTATTACCATGTTATGTGTACGTGTTACACAGGACTGGACTGAGAATTAAAATAGGCCCTGGTATTTCAGGTACACAGAGACCCAATCAGCCCACATAGAGGCCCAAACAGTCCCCACCAGCCCACTAAACACTGACTTTCTATGGGACCTTATAGCAGCCCATCTGGCATTTGCCCTAACCCACAAATGGCCAGTCCGGGCCTGGTGTTACATGTCCGTAATGATGATCATGCAGAACTTATTGCACCTAAACTGTCACTGATTGCACTTAACCACTTCCAATGCTCTGACCAGGCTTAAAGGGAAACTTAGAAAATTTTAAATGAAAAAAAAAAAATTGTAATTCTAAGCATCTTTCCTCTATTCTCCTCTTCCATTAATTAAACGTTGTCTGCAGTGTAAAGTTATTTGTAATTGCAATTGCGTTGAAAAGCAGGAGCTGTCCATTTAACTTCTCAGCACTTTGGGATGTACCGACTCTTGAATCCGTGTAGCAGAAGTCAGCTGATTAACAAATCCAGAGAACGGACTTCTTCAGAATGGGATATTTACAGCTTTCACTTTCAATTACGTTTCACGTTCTATGAAATCTGTGATGTATATTGGAAAATTTGCTAGAGTGATGCAGAAAAATTGGACGGTGTTCCCTATTAACTTGCCCGAGTGCAGGTTGTCTGTCTCTCTGGGCTTGTGGCAGCTCAGGGGCATGATTGAAACCGTGTGGTGTTGCTGATTATTAATGCTGACACATTCTTTGTAGTTATAGGAGCATATCCGTATTTCAATTGGTTTAATTGTTACTGATTTACTTTTTTGATTGCATGTGTAGATGGCCATGTCTCCGTCCCGAATGTCCCAGCCGCAAACTATAATAGGTGCACATGCAGGCAATATGATCGGGCCGACACAAACACAGAGTCAATTCTTGCAACAGAATCAATTTCCAGCAAACACTGGCACCAAATCTGTGGGACTGGGGCAGACAGGAGCAGCAGCTGCAGTTTCTCAGGTTTTTTTTTTTCTTTCTTTTAATTAATACAAGTGGTGTGAGTCTGTCATGAAATTCTGGGTTTGTTTCTAATATCGTTCCCTGACCATTTCCTTCTATCTCTTTAACAGCAGGGACAAGCCCCCGCTGCATCTCTGCCCATCAGTAACTCCATGAACATGCTTGGCCAACAGACGAGTCAGCTTCCACGGCCAGCACTTTCCCAGTCGCCCCTTCATCAAACCCCATCTTCTGTTACTGCTTCTGCTGCTGTCATGCCCCCAGTACCGCACCCTGCTCCAGCTGGTATGACCCCTCCCCAGCCCACTGCACCTGCTCAGCCATCCACTCCACTTCCTACTCCTGGGCAGACTCCTGCTCCAACTCCTGGCTCTGTTCCTAATGCCATGCAATCACAAAGCACCCCAACAGTGCAAGCGGCAGCCCAAACTCAGCTCACTCCACAGCCGCAAACACCTGTGCCTGTTCAGTCTGTACCCACACCACAACCTGCCCAGCTGCAACCTTCGTCTGTGCATGCACCAGCTCCTGGCACTCCGGTAAGTGGATTCTACTTTAATACCAGACTTTGAAACTGAATGCTACACTAGCCAGTCACTAACCAGATCCTGTATTGTTTTATGGTGTTCTACTGCGATGTGATGTGGCAGTGTCGTGCTGCTAGTCTTTCACATTTCTCCAGTGCTCAACTGATCCAACAAAATCCATACCCTTAAAGCTGCATGTCCTTAAACAGATAGTGGAGGGAGACCATTTTTAGATGATGCAAATGTCGTTTTTTTTTTTTTTTGTTTTCTTTTTTAATGCTCAGATTTTAATAGGCAAATCACAATTCAGTTTGTCACACTTTTGCCAAGGATTAGGTATTAGGAATTGGTGCATCCCTAGTATTGATCTTGTCTGTGGTCAAAGGAGTTGTTAACGTAGAGAGTGACATTCTGAGACGCATCATGATTTGTTTTAATTTTTTATTATTGATGATAGCCAAAACTAGGCTTCCCCACATATTTGTTTGTGTTGCTTGGAAAAAGCCCCATATATAAAGTTAAATGTTTGTCTAGGAAACTGGCCGACTGTCTGATCCACACACTGCATTGTGATTTTTAGAAATAGCTTCATTCTAGGCTTGATTTTTACTGTCTCTTCTGTGCTTTTCCGTTCAGAAACTGAAGCTAAAACCGGTTTAGACCCCACCTTGATCTGAACAGGGAGTGGCCGGCATTTGCTTTGTCTTTCTTTGGCGTAGGCATATTTTATCCTTATAACTGCAACTGGAGAAATGCAATTTTTTCTTACCCTTATGAATCTGATGCTAAGATCACTGAAGAGTATTGTATATGTAGTCGTGTTCACAGACTAACTTTCTTATATGGAAGCTAGATTAAAGGAGCGGTTCACCTTTAAGTTAACTTTTAGTATCTTCTAGAATGGAGAATTCTAAGCAATTTTTCAATTGGTCTATTTTTTGCATTATTTGCCAACTTCTTCTCTTTCCAGCTTTCAAACGGGGGTCACTGACCCCATCTAAAATACAAATGCCCTAAGGCTACAAATGTTTTGTTATTGCTTCTTTCTCCTACTCCTATTTCTATTCAGGCCTCTCCTATTTATATTCCAGTCTGTTATTTAAATCCATGCATGGTTGCTAGTTAATTTGGAAACTAGCAACCAGATTGCTGCAATTGCAAACTATAGAGTTGCTGAATAAAAAGCGAAATAACTCAAAAACCGCAAATAATAATAAATAAAAACAAATTGCAAATTGTTTCAGAATATCACTCTCTACACCATAATAAAAGTTTAATTTAAAGGTGAACAACCAATGTTACAGGAGATTTACACTTCTGGTAAAGTACCATATAAACAAAATTTCAATAAGTCTTGGAGGAATACTATTTTTAGTTTCTACTGTCTGTTTCCATCCCTCCCCTAGTTATCACAGGCAGCAGCGAGTGTAGATAATCATGTGCGGACCCCAGCTTCTGTTGCCAGCACAGACAACCAGCTAGCTCCAGATCATACTATGGCAGAAGTGAAAATAGAAGTCAAAACCGGAGAGCCAGAGGTGTGCGAAACCCAGGAGAAGCCCAAAGCAGAGGTAATGAATAATCTGACCAGCATGATACTTTGAAACAAAAGTCGCAGAATATAAAGCTCGTACATTTTTCTTACAAGATAATCAAAATGGCATATTATGGAAGATCTGTCACTGCAGAAAGGGATACGGTCATGGGAAACTTTTTTTTTTTCCCAAATGCATGAGTGCTGCTCCAAGAGAATTCTGCACTGAAATCCATTTCTCAAAATAGCAAACTTTTTTATATTTAATTTTTGAAATCTGATATGAGGCTAGACCTATTGTCTGTTTCCCAGCTGCCCCGGTCATGTGACTTGTGCTCTGATGAACTTCAGTCACTCTTTACTGCTGTACTGAAAGTTGGAGTGATATCACCCCCCCCCCCCCGGCAGCCAAACAACAGAACAAAGGGAAAGTAACCAGATAGCAGCTCCCTAACACAAGATAACAGCTGCCTGGTAGATCTAAGAACAGCACTCAATAGTAAAAACCCATGTCCCACTGAGACACATTCAGTTACATTGAGTTGGAGAAACAACAGCCTGTCAGAAAGCAGTTCCATCCTAAAGTGCTGGCACTTTCTGAAAGCACATAACGAGGTAAAATGACCTGAGATGCACCTACACACCAATATTACAACTAAAGAAAATACACTTGTTGGTTCAGGATTGAAATTTTATATTGTAGAGTGAATTACTTGCAGTGTAAAAAGTGTCCTTTAGAAATAAAAACTACATCATAAAAATGACAGAATCCATTTACGTTTCGAAATTATACTATACACAATTGTTTATGTATGTGTATATGTGTGTATATATACACACTTAAAATAACGTATAGAGCCTGGATTCACTTAATTGTTGCTAATCTCCACAACGTATAAATACTCAATAAAGTGCTGGTGCTTATAATAAAATCTATGCCATCAATAATTTGTGTAAAAGGAATCGCCAATATATTCACCATCTAATCAATCTCTTCAATAAATGTCTTGGCTGTGAATCTCCACAATTAATTTCAATCTAACTGATTGCATTAATTTTATATCATTTGAATTAAATTGAACAGTCGATTAATCAATTAAAATTTACAACAACCATTAATCAGAAAAATAAGTGCACCTCAATTAAATTATCACCCCCTTCAATATGGGTTAAATTCAATTAAAAAGATGTATCCAGACAGTTCATAAATGGATAAACTTAAATTACCCCGTGGAAAACCACTCACCGGCTCCCTAAGGATGAGCTTGCTGGGAAGATTTACAATGTATCGATCCTAATCAACAGTGTAGCGGAATAAACTTAGTATCAACTTGCCCGGGCATCAAAACATCCCGTTCACATAATCATTGAAACAAGTTAGAAAATTGAAAAAAGGAAAGTGGTGGAGTCATCCCATAGGTTGCTAACTGATTTGTTTCTAGGCCCTGGGATTACCACAAGCGGAGAAGGCGGAAAGAGCGGGACTGTGGTCTCATTATTTACCTTCCCTAACTGAATGGATTTCTATCTTGCCTGAAAAACCACAAATTCCCTTACTTCGTGTGAAAGGAGAAAGTTTTTTTTTTAAAAGGCAACTTTAGATTAAAATATCTTGATATAACTTTTTAATTGAATTTAACCCATATTGGAAGGGGTAATAATTTAATTGAGGTGCACTTATTTTTCTAATTAATGGTTGTAAATTTTAATTGATCAACTATTCATTTTATATCATTTGAATTAAATTGAACAATCCGTTAGATCAGGGGTGTCCAAACTTGGCCCTCCAGCTGTTAAGGAACTACAAGTCCCACAATGCATTTGCCTGACTGTGGCTGTCAGACTCCTTCATTGCATTGTGGGACTTGTAGTTCCTTAACATCTGGAGGGCCAAGTTTGGACACCCCTGCGTTAGATTGAAATTAACTGTGGAGATTCACAGCCCAGACATTAATTGAAGAGACTGATTAGATGGTGAATAGATTGGAGATTTCTTTTGCACTTAAATTATTGATGGCATAGATTTTATTATAAGCGCCAGCACTTTATTGAGTATTTATACGTTGTGGAGATTAGCGGCATAACAATTAAGTGAATCCAGGCTCTATACGTTATTTTAAGTATATATTACAATATAAAAAATATACAATTTTCTATACTAGGGAATAAAGACAATACAGGGTTGTTCCTTTTCTTTTTTCTTTTAATAAACTTTAGAATCCATTTAAGGTTTTGAAGCCCTGGTTGACCATAGTAGAACTGAATATAACCTAGTGTCTGAGCTGAGGTGTAGATTAAAAGATAATTTGTCTCAGAGACAAACTAAACCCCCCCCCCGCAGTGTTAAGTCCCCACTGGCCCCTCCTCCCTGGCTCCCCCCTGCACAGTCTTACCCAGCATTGGACTCAACCACGGGACACCGGGACCCACTGCGCCTCCCATGATCTCTGGAGGCCCCCCCCACCCATGATCTCTGCCCCCCCCCACCTATGATCGTGCTGGGTGCATGCCGGTGTTTGCGCGTGGGTGTCCCCGGAGGTCAGTAACCTGATGGGACCCCATGGCCAGTCGACCCTGGTCTTACCCCTATATTCGCTCCCCTCTTGAACTAGTGACCGCTCATGCAGTGTGAGCGCAGCAGATCTCACAGGAGCCATCTTCTTCTCTTCGGTAATATTCGTGAAGTGATCAATGTATTGGCACATGTGCAGTTGGAGAGATTTTTCTGTTTGCAGAAGGGTAGAAAGAAGACACAAATTCAGGGGTAAGACTGGGGAGGGGGACCAGCGGAGGCGGGCCAGTGAGGACTTAACATCACAAGGGGTTTAGTTCTCCTTTAAGGTGAACTAGTTGGCTCCTCTCTCTTCTATCGCAAGGTTTTCTCAATCATTTGAGAAAGTTCACTAAATCCCAGATTTGGTGCATCGTTTATAGGTGGAATGATCCAGCAAATTCAAGGGGCGAGGGAAAGCTTATTCAGTTAAGGTCCATCTGTGATTTTTTGTAAACCATTAAGACTTCAGCGTTAATCTGTGCCAGTTCAGTAGTCTAACAATTCTTTAAAGTAATAAATATTCCGTGCCTAGGAACCATTTATAAACTGGAGTCGCAATTTTGCGCAAATTTATTTGCAGGTGGAACCAGATACTTCCTGTCAAGTGAAGGAAGCTGTTTGTGAGGGTCCTGAAATCAAATCGGAGCCAATGGAAGTGGAGGAAAAGAAAACTGAATTAAAAACTGAGAACAAAGACGAGGAGGAAAACGGTGGCACCAACAGTTCTCTTCAGTCCACTTCACCGTCTCAGCCACGGAAGAAGAGTAAGTAGCTATTGTCTATGTTTAAAGGGGCTGTTCACCTTCCAACTGGTTTTTTTCCCTTCAGTTGCAGAGTTCACCAGAAAATATATATACTTTTTCCAGTTTCTGTTTTGAGACTGTTTTTCTAATATTGAAGTGTAAAATATAATCTATCTTTGTCCCTGCTGAGCAGAATTCAGGGGTTTCATTAGGGTAGAACTACAGTGACAATTGCGTTCTGTTTTCAGCGCATCTGACGCTGGGAGTTAAACTGCATGCAATAACATCAAGGCAACAAATAGAAAGTCGAATCAACCATGTGACACCATCCGACTTTCTGTTAGTTGCCTTGATTTTGTCACATGCGGTTTAACTCCCAACGTCGGATGCGCTGAAAACGGAACGCAATAGTCTGTGTAGTTCTGCTGTTAAAAAGTTACAATTACAATAGTTGCTAATATGCAGATGCTGCTGAGAAAAGTATCGACTGATTGTATCAAATAAATGTAGCACATGTAACTGTTGAGAATCTGCGCCTGGATTTCTGAGCTGGCAGACTGAAACAGCAGACGCAAGAACATTCAATTTTAAACTTCAGTTGTGGGAAAACCGATAAAAAATAGAAAGCAATTGATAAAAGTATTTATGGTGAAAACAAACGTAAAGTTTTTGGAAGGTGAACATCCCCTTTAAAGCATAATGGTATTGTATTATTATTATTGCATAATCCATATTGTAGTAATCCCTTCTGTAAAAATAAACCAATGTGTGTTCATTTCAGTTTTTAAGCCTGAAGAACTGAGGCAAGCTCTAATGCCCACACTTGAAGCCTTATATCGGCAGGATCCAGAATCCTTACCCTTTCGCCAGCCTGTTGATCCTCAGCTGCTTGGAATCCCAGTTAGTGTCACTTCATTTACATTTATTTCTTTTTCCTGTCCTAGAGCATCCTGGTTGTTTTTTTTTTTTTATTATTCCTTGTGTTTGCTGTTTTCCCTATAACCATTCCTGTCTCTCTGACTATCTCTTCCGTTGCTGCTGTAGGATTACTTTGACATCGTTAAAAACCCTATGGACTTGTCCACTATCAAACGAAAGCTGGACACTGGACAGTACCAGGAGCCGTGGCAGTATGTGGATGATGTCTGGCTAATGTTTAACAATGCCTGGCTGTACAATAGAAAGACTTCCCGGGTCTATAAATATTGCACTAAGCTTGCTGAAGTCTTTGAACAGGAGATAGATCCCGTCATGCAGTCTCTTGGTTATTGCTGTGGGCGTAAGGTATGGAACAAGGGACATTTTTTATAATTCATTTTTGTATGGGGGGGGGGGGGGAAAGTGTGCAGGTGATTTACTTTGGGAATTGTGTATGGCTGTTAAGTATGTTTTCTCTCTCTTTGCAGTTTGAGTTCTCTCCTCAAACACTATGCTGCTATGGGAAGCAGCTCTGTACCATTTCACGTGATGCTGCCTACTTCAGCTATCAGAATAGGTGAGCTTGTGTTGTAAGATTGGAAAGTCTGGTTTAGCTTGCCATGGAGTGCATTCAAACAGGCCAGGACAATTTTGTGGTTTGCTTATAGTGGGTATATTTTCAGACTGGTGGAGGGAATGGTTGATTTTTCTAGTGTTGAATCTATCTGATCATCACTGGCAGCAGTAGTATTCCCAGTGTATCCGATCACTGGCAGTAGTAGTATTTCCAGTGTATCTGATTACTGGCAGCAGTAGTATTCCCATTGTATCTGATCATCACTGGCAGTTAGGGTTGCCACCTGGTCGGTATTTTACATTTTTATTTTGTATATCTGATCATCACTGGCAGTAGTAGTAGTAGTAGTAGTATCCCCAGTGTATCTGATCATCACTGGTAGTAGTAGTAATATTCCCAGTGTATCTGATCATCACTGGCAGTAGTATTCTTAATGTACTTTGAAATGGCACTGTGTGTTATTTTGCAAAATTGATCTTCTTGCTGCAGATACCACTTCTGTGAAAAGTGCTTCACGGAGATCCAGGGGGAGAATGTAACTTTAGGAGATGATCCATCTCAACCTCAAACGTAAGTAAATACTCCACATCCTCAATTCTGGCAACTATAAATCCAAGCCTCTTGTATTATTATTGCTGCAGCAGTGTGTGTACTTTCTTAATGTTGTATTCGATTGACTAATTACATTGCACAGCTGTAGGAGAAGCTTCTGTTCCTTCGGGATACTCATCGACCTTCACTAATAATGTCCATGATCTCAAATCTTACACAGTGGTTCTTGGGTTTTGATAATATATTGAGAACAAAGTCTCTTCAAGCAGAAGGCCACCACAAATAAACCATGTAACTATAGTTTAAATAAGTAGCTGAGTATCCATGGGGGCAGCCATTCAAGTGATACAGAACATGCATGCTTGCATATCCAATAAAGCTGTGGAACCCCAATGATTTTAATACTAAACCATGGGTCAAATTTCATACATTCTATTGAGTTGCAGAATGAAAAAACTTTTTCTTTTATGCAACATGTTGCCAACAAAATAGATTTAGTGCTGAAATAACAAATGACTAATCTAAGATTCTTTAGGGCAGTATTGGTTTTTCAAATTTATGTACACTACATTGATATACTAAAAATACCATAGGAATGAATAGAAAATGGGTGAGTTCTGTGGCAAATTCTAATATTTTTCTAACTCTGCGCCTTAATGTAAAATGTTAAAACATCCATGGCCCTGTAAAATTTGCTTTAAAAGGATGGTTCACCTCTTAGTTAACTTTTAGTATGTTATAGAATGACTAATTGTGAGCAACTTTTCAGCTGGTCTCCATTATTCATTTTAGGGCTCTTGCACACAATCACCTGAAGATGCACTCCCATGCGTTCCGGTTTATGCGTTCAGCCGCAGGGGACATTTTCAATGGGGCTGTACTCGCACAGGTACATGTAGGCGCCGAACGCAGGTTGAGATGCAACATACTGCATTTCTCTTGCCTAGATTGGGGGACACAGGACCCATGAAGATCCTGTTGCTTGGAGAAAGGACGCTAAAGAGTGGCTCCTCCTCCTGCTCTGGGCTTCATCCCCTGCCTACTTCCTCAATCTCTGTCTTCTTTTAGTGTCCTCAGAAGGAGCAATATCTGCAGTTCCAGGAGTGGAAAACTGGATAGCAGACTTTCTCAGCCGAGAAACGATAGATCACGGCGAGTGGAGTCTACACCCAGAGGTTTTTCAACTAATTCTCTCAAGGTGGGGCACACTGGAGGTAGACTTAATGGCATCAAGGTACAACAACAAACTTCCGGAGTTCTTCGCAAGAAGCAACGATCCACTAGCCCTAGCGGTAGACGCACTGGTACTACCGTTGCACTTTCGTCTAACTTACGTCTTTCCCCCCTTCGCTCTTCTGCCAAGGGTTATCAAGAAGATAAGACAGGAAAGGGTAGAGACCATCCTAATTGCACCATATTGGCCGCACCTAGTTTGCAGACTTCATAAGTCTGTCAGTGGACACCCCATTACATCTTCCAGACCGAGAAGACCTATTATCCCAGGGACCGATAGTACACCCGAAATCACATCGGATGGCTTTAACGGCATGGCGCTAGAAGCCTTAATTCTATCCAGATCTGGAGTCCCAAAGGAGGCAGTACCGACATTACTAAGAGCCAGAAAACCGGTGTCTGCACGCATCTATCACAGGATGTGGAAGGCTTTCATTGCCTGGACCCACAGTCCTGGGACGAAGGTAACATACTATTATTCTTGCAGGAAGGCTTAAATAAAGGGCTAGCTCTCAGCCAGCTGAAGGTCCAAGTGTCCGCCCTGTCCATTCTGTTTCAAAAAGAGCTGGCCATGTTATAAAACATCAGGACGTTTCTACAGGGAGCATTGAGAATTATCCCTCCGTATCGTCACCCGATTCTGCCTTGGGATCTCAATCTAGTGCTCTCAGTCCTACAAGAAAAACATTTTGAGCCACTGGACTCCATCCCTTTGGCTATGCTGACAGTCAAATTAATATTTCTACTTGCAATAACGTTGGCTAGACGAATTTCAGAACTGGCTGCTCTTTCCTGCCGCACACCATATTTCACAAGCCTAAGGCAGTGTTGAGACCAACTCCAGAGCACCAGCAACAGCAGCACAAATTACATATTTGGCTTGCAAAAAGTGCCTCACCAAAATCCCGGGAGGTCAGGGTGAGCCACTCTGAAGAACCTGTTCCAAGGGGCAGACTACTGTCACTAAAGGTGGCCATACCCGGGCTTTCCCGATCGATATCTGGCCGAAAGTCGGCCAGATGTCGATCGGGCAGGATTAAAAATCCGGTCGGATCGCGGCCGCATCTGTTCGTTGATGCAGTCCCGCGATCCGCCCGTACTGATCTGAACGTTGGGCCCTAGGGCCCATGATCGGATCAGCCCGATATCGCCCACCTCAAGTTTGCCATATCGGGGAGAGATCCGCTCGTTTATCAACATCGCCAAACGAGCGGATCTCTACGTGTATGGCCACCTTATCCCAGGTAGTTCTCCTAACCCCACAACACCTCCACCTGCACCCCCCGCTGGGGAGGTTGAACGGAATACTATGGCCGGTCCCTCAACAGAACCCCCAGCTCCTAGTTGGGCTCTTAAGCTCTCCCAGTCATTAGCCTCCTTAGAGTCTACCCGCCATTGCAGACAATATAGGCAGAGCCTTGGCCAGACTCGGCGATAAGACTAGTACTAAACGCAAAAGAACAGAACCAGCCAAGGCACACTTCAGTACCCACTTAGAATAGTTTTGGCTCTCGCACGCCCTCTGTATCAGGCTGATTAGAGACGCCTGGTGCTCAATGGTGGAGATCCGGCAACCTCCCACAAGACAGCATCCAAAGAAATCCAATGGCACACAGGACTTATCAAACACGCAAGTGTTTATTGCAATTAGCGGTGCAATTAGGGTTACCCCCTTTGTCATGCTTGTGTGCCATTGGATTTCTTTGGACACTTCAGTACCCACACACCTTCTGATGATTCATCAGTAGGAGAAAATTTGTCACATTCAGAGGGCGAGCTGCCTCCTTCCGATAATTCCTCAGGAGCTGAAGAGGACACGGAGGATGAGGCCAGGAGCTGTGATATACCACATGACGTTGGACATATCATCAAAACAGTGACAGAAGTGTTAAAAATTTCGCATCCCACTGAGCAAATTTCACAATCCACAAGTTTATTCAAAAGGCAACACAGATCAGCAGACCGTCTCACGAACAACTTCTCAGCATTATACAAGAAGAGTGGAACTGTCAAGAGAAGAAGTTCCAGGCTACCCGGATGTTTTCCAAGTCCTACCCCTTCACAAAGGATCTTGTGGACAAGTTGCCAATGCCTCCAGCAGTAGATGCTCCCGTATCCCGTTTGTCCAGGTCTACAGCTCTATCGGTTACAGATGCCGCAGCCTTTAAGGACCCTTCAGCCAGTAGACTTGAAGGGTTTCTAAGAGCAGTTTATTCTTCCGCTTCCTGCGTCCAGTTCTAGCCTCAGCCTGGGTGTCTAGAGCCATACAGGCCTGGGCTGATTCTCTTCTGTCGGACATTCAGAATGGAGTACCCAGATCGGAGCAACTATCTTCAGCTCAGTCAATAGCAGAGGCTTCGGCCTACCTATGAGATGCGACGTTAGACACAGCACAAATTACTGCACGCACATCAGCTCTATCCATGGCAGCTCGCCAAATATAATGGCGGAAGAACTGGACAGCAGATATTGGTTCAAAGAAGTCCTTAACTTTTCTTCCCTTTAAAGGACAACATCTGTTTGGGGAAGAACTGGAGAAGATTATTTCTCAAGCTACAGGGGGAAAAAGTACATTTCTCCCTCAGTCAAAGAACAGACCATCTACTTCATCCAGATGGGGCAGATTCTCTCGTGGGCAATCCGGCCGTTTCACACGACGTTACAGTCCCCCACAGCGCTCCAATTTTCGCTCTAAAACATCAGAAAAAGGGCGACCATCATGGAAGACCAACAAATTTCAAGGCAAGACTTCCTCCGAGAAGCCCGCCTCCGGCTGACTGGGCATCTCCTCCAGGATTTTTTTGTTCCCTGTGTCCCTCTTGAGACAACAGGATTTTTTGATACTAAACGTTAAATCAGTTTTTCTGTAGTCGATAAGGGGGACACAGAGCTTCCCGTCCCAAAAGCGCGTTGACCATGTTGGTCCACATGGGAATATTTCCTTTATTTACCGGTTTTGCAGTTAGAGTGTTATTACCGGTTATATTAATCGGCAGTCTTTGGTACCAACTGATGTGATTGGTTGGACGTGGGGTTAAGCCAGTCGGCTGGGTACGCCCCCTTTTATTAATCAAGTGTCCTGCCTCCTAGAGGGTGGAGCTTAACCCCATTGGTTCCCTGTGTCCCCCTTATCGACTACAGAGAAACAGATTTAACGGTGAGTATCAAAAAA
>CM044448.1:100119525-100176417 GCA_024363595.1 Xenopus borealis | reverse complement strand
CCCCCCCCCCCCCATTACTTCTCCAGGTTTGCCCCAAACTTGTGCGGCTAGTTTTGAACTGAGCTATTGAGATGGTTTAGCCTGTATGTATTAGCAGGCTGCATAATAAAAAATAAATTTCTTGTTTTTTGTTAGGTTTGTAGACACAGGAGAGATGCCAGAATCCTTCCCATATCGTACAAAAGCTCTGTTTGCCTTTGAGGAAATTGATGGTGTAGAAGTGTGTTTCTTTGGCATGCATGTGCAGGAATACGGCTCTGACTGCCCTATGCCCAACACCAGGTACTGTCCCAACAGACCATGAAATTCTCTCTAAATTTATTATATTTGGCTGCAGAGTACTTTCGTGTATGTTCATCTTGAGCTGCAAAATAGTTTATTGTGATGCATTTCTCTCTACAATAGACGGGTATATATCTCCTATCTGGACAGTATTCACTTCTTCAGGCCACGCAGCCTTCGAACTGCTGTCTACCATGAGATACTCATTGGTTACTTGGAATATGTGAAAAAACTTGGGTGAGTTTGCTTGAATAAGACACAACTTATATCTATGCCGGGGAGCAGTGCATTGTTTTTAGCTTTTTTCATGTAAGTATATTAGCATATACTTTAACTTCTTACCTATATCAAAGTAGGTTGAAGTTAAGAAGTTAAAACTACTACATTGTAGAAATCTGGCCTTGCATGGTTGAAATTTGGTAGGAAGTTAAGGGCTAAATGAAAGGCATGGTTAAACCATATGCTGGTGGTACCTCAGATTTGCATGTGTTTGAGTGAATTTCTTCCTTCCTCAAGTTATGTCACAGGGCATATCTGGGCTTGCCCACCAAGTGAAGGGGATGACTACATCTTCCATTGCCACCCAGCTGACCAAAAAATCCCCAAACCTAAGCGTCTACAGGAGTGGTATAAAAAGATGCTGGACAAGGCTTTTGCTGAGCGCATCATTCATGACTATAAGGTAAAGCTTTCTCTTACTTTAACATCTCTATGAAAATAATTAGTCTGTGCTTTTACTGCTGGCAATAGTTTTATGAGGGTGATGATGACATTGCATTATACGGCATTGCTTTCTGTGGAGTGAGACATGTGTCCTCCTTTGCTCCTCGTGATTCCAATTGGTTATATTTCTTGAGGAATGCTCACATGTTGCTTTTCAGACTCATCAGATTTATTTGTCTAGTTTGCCTCCAAGTCATGTAAGGTAAGATGTCCCCCCCCCCCCCCAGGGAATAGGAATGGCTGCTATATGTAGTTCTGGAATTAGAGAAAAGACAATGCCATTCCATCTATAGACCGTGACAAACACAGGAATTAGTCTAGGTATAAACTGAATTTGCTGCTTACCTTTACTTGTTTTATTTTAGGATATCTTTAAGCAAGCAACTGAGGATCGTGTCACTAGTGCCAAGGAACTTCCATACTTTGAAGGAGATTTCTGGCCTAATGTTTTAGAGGAGAGCATCAAGGAACTTGAGCAGGAAGAAGAGGAGAGAAAGAAGGAAGAGAATACAGCAGCTTGTGAGACCCCTGAGGTATATATCTGCTCTTTTTGCCGGATTGTGCTCTGCAAAATTGCATACTGTGTGGTGTAACTCAGTCTTGTCTTTTGTGCACATAGGGCTGCCAAGGAGATAGCAAAAATGCCAAGAAAAAAAATAGCAAAAAGACCAACAAAAATAAAAGCAGTATGAGTCGCTCTAGCAAGAAAAAAATCATCATGCCTAATGTTTGTAATGATCTGAGCCAGAAGCTCTATGCCACCATGGAGAAGCATAAAGAGGTACCGTACTATGAAACGTCATAATATGTAAGCAAGTAGCACTTGGTTTCTGTTAAATGTCTTGGCTTGGGCTTTGGCAAAAGCTGAGATGCTGCAGCACATTGATATTTTTCCTGGAAAGTGAAAACTTGTTTTTAAATATACTTTAATACATTCTGAAGCTGCAGGAGAGACCGATATTTTATTAAAGGACCAGTATCTAGACCATTCGCGATGTTTTACATAAATTGTGAATGATTTTTGCAAAAGCTGTAAGCGGGGTCAGCAAAAGGCTTTTTTTTTTTTCTTTTAGGTGTTTTTTGTGATTCATTTCTATGCGGGGCCAGTTATCAATTCCCTCCCACCCATTGTGGACCCGGACCCACTCTTGAGCTGTGACTTAATGGATGGAAGGGATGCATTCCTAACTCTAGCTCGTGATAAACATTGGGAGTTTTCATCGCTGCGACGTTCCAAGTGGTCCACACTTTGCATGCTGGTGGAATTACACACACAAGGCCAGGACCGCTTTGTCTACACCTGCAACGAATGCAAACATCATGTGGAGACACGTTGGCACTGCACAGTGTGTGAGGTGAGTGTGGGCTTCATTTTGCTGTTCATGTTCCACCAAAAATTAACCAGGCAGATGTGTCAAATTGCTTCTGTTTTTTGACTGAGTTATCCCTTTATTTCCCTCAGGATTATGATCTGTGTGTGAACTGCTACAATGTAAAGCACCATGAGCACAAGATGGTGAAATGGGGTCTTGGGCTGGATGATGAAAGTAACGGCCAGGGTGATGCACAGTCTAAGAGTCCACAGGAGTCCCGCCGGCTTAGCATTCAGAGATGCATCCAGTCCTTGGTGCATGCCTGTCAGTGTCGCAATGCCAATTGTTCCCTTCCCTCGTGCCAGAAGATGAAGCGGGTGGTACAGCACACCAAAGGTTGCAAGCGCAAGACTAATGGTGGCTGTCCTGTTTGCAAGCAGTTGATTGCCTTGTGTTGCTACCATGCTAAGCACTGCCAAGAGAACAAATGCCCAGTGCCCTTCTGTCTAAACATTAAACAAAAGTTAAGACAGCAACAGATTCAACACCGGCTGCAGCAGGCTCAACTCATGCGACGACGGATGGCCACTATGAATACACGAGCAGTTCTGCAGCAGAGCCTCCCATCCCCTACCTCAGCAACACCTGGAACACCTACACAGCAGCCTAGCACCCCACAAACTCCACAGCCTGCTCCACAACCATCTCCAGTAAGCATCGCTCCACCCAGCTTCCCCAGTGTTCAGAGGACTCAGCCCCCAAATGTAGCATCCCAGGGCAAGCCAGCTAATCCAGTTCCACCTGTGCCTCCCTCTCAGCCCACTGTGCAGCCCCCACCAGCTGCTGTGGCAGCTGCCCGGCAAATAGAACTAGAGGCACAACAACAGCAGCTGTACAGGGTCACCGGCATTGCAGAAGGGATGACTAGTACACGTCCTGGTATGGTAAACCCATCTGTTGGACCTGTGAACCCCATGCAGCAAATGAGTATGAATGTACCACGCCCCAGTCCCATTGGTGCACCCTCCATCATGGCAGGAATGCAACCTGGGCAGTGGCCAGCAGCTCAGCTCCCTCAGCAACCTCAAATGCAGCAGAGCATCCAGCGTCCAGTGATGCAAATGGCTACTCCACAGCAGGCGGCTGTAGGACCTCGTTTATCAGGTGTACCCCCACAGCAGGCACGTAATATAGCACCTGCACCTAATGCCTTGGTGGATCTGCTGCGGACCCTCAAGTCACCAAGCTCTCCACAACAGCAGCAGCAGGTGCTTAATATTTTGAAATCCAATCCACACCTAATGGCAGCTTTTATTAAGCAAAGGACTGCTAAATATGTGGCCAGTCAGCCTGCGATGCAGCCCCAGCAAGCACCCCAGCAGCAGCCACAACAACCTGTTATGCATCCACAAGCCGGCGTGCAGAACATGAGCCCCATGCAGGTTGGGGTGCAGAGGGCAGCTGTTCCTCAGCAGCAGCAGCCAAGTATGGCTCCACAGGGTCAAGCCATTGGATTGATGAACACCGCTCATAATACTAACCTAGCAAATATGAACCCACAATACCGGGAGATGTATCATCGACGGCAACAACTGTTGCAGCAGCAGCAGCAACAACAGCAGCAGCAGCAGCAGAGTGGTGTAGGTATGGCCGGGGGATTGTCAGCCCACGGGCAGTTCCAGCAACCCCAGGGAGCATACCCACAACCGCAAGCCTTGCAGCAGCAACGCATGCAGCATTTATCTATCCAGGGTGGTGCCATGGGACAGATTTCGCAGTTGGCCCAGCCAGGACTTGGCAATGAAGGTTCACAGACAAGCCTCCAGCAAGCTTTGCATCAACGTATCCAGCAGCAGATCAAGCAACAGATTGCATCAGGACAGGCTAATTCTATGAGCCCACAGCAACACCTTCTGACTGGCCAACCCCCCTCCTCCCATTTACCCACTGGCCAGCAAATTGCAACTGCTTTAAGTAATCAGGTGCGTTCACCAGCGCCTGTCCAATCACCTCGGCCTCAGACACAGCCTCCACATTCCAGCCCTTCACCCCGTGTACAGCCACAGCCCTCCCCGCACCGTGTTTCACCCCAGACAGGCTCTCCCCACCCAGGCTTGGCAGCCTCTATGGGCAACTCCCTAGACCAGGGTCATTTGGGAAATCCAGAGCAGAGCGCCATGCTTCCGCAGCTTAACCCCCCCAATCGTAGTGCCCTAACAAATGACTTGTCCCTGGTTGGAGACACTTCAGGGGACACCTTGGAAAAGTTTGTTGAAGGGTTGTAGCAAAACGGCCGCGAACTGGAGGAACTTCTTTAATGGAGGTTGGGGTTTTATAACCCCACACATCTCCTATTTTGTTATATATAAATATATAAATATCTACCCCCTCAGTGGATATTATTTTAAAATAAATTTTTGTTTTGCCTATTCATTTGCTGGTCTGCACATAAAGGAAACAGGGCCTCAGTCTGGACTGAGACCGCTGTCCCAGGCCCCCCCCTTCCCCAGGCTTAACCCTTGCGCTGCCAGAGAAGTTCTATAGTGCGCTGCTGAGCATCGCCACGCCCCTTCTCTAGCAGTGGTTGCTGTGACAACCTGGACATATCTGGGGATATTAGAGCTGTGAAAATGACTGTTTCCTTGGGTCATTTTTGTTTTTTTGTCTGCACAGCCAGGGCAGTAGGTCTGGCAGCAATAGTGTTTGTCAGCTGGGGGGGGGGGGTGCACGCTCCCCAGTTATGGAAGAGAAGGGGCAAAGTGTAATTACACTGATATGTGTAATTTGTTTATATTTCTTCATTTTTTGAGGACTGTCTTACTTGGGTGTTTTTTCATCTTGCAGCTGCAGAGCCTAAAACAAAAACAATGGAAAAGAGGGGGGGGGAGGGATTTGTTGTTTTACCACTTGTAACTGTAACATATTCTCCAAATCCAGAAAAATACACATTTCCATTGGACTTAAAAAAAAGAGAAAAAATCGGGGGGGTGGGGGGGTTGTGCAGGTGCGCTGTAAAGATTTTTTTTAAATTTTCTCTGCTCTGTCTACAGAAAAGCTCTTCCACCCAAGCAGAACCCCCCCCCCTCTCTGTTTACATTTTAAAAAGGAGTCAGAGGGAAAAGTCGTGCAATCTGATTTCAGCCTCAAACGAAAACTCTAATTATTTCTATTTTATTATTGTTATTATTATTATTATTATGTTTTTATGGCTGGGGCATGAAACATACGAGTTCCTGCAAACATTCTTGGGCGGTTGTATTTAAAACGAAAATAAAAAAAATTCAAGCGATCACAATGTTAAATCATGCAAGTTCTACCGGTCTAAATAAGAAGAGCTTGGGATAGAGACTCTGAATCCCTGTACAGAATGGTAAAAGGCTTGAGAAACACAATGGGAGCATTTCTTAATGACATTTAACTCTTTTGCTGCCAGAGGGGCCAAGCCAGGCTTCATTGACCTCTCTGACAGCAGATTGGAAATACTGTCTTGACCGCAGCTATTTTCTTGCTGAGTAAAAGTGTACATGGTATTAAAACTTCAGTGTTCTGAGTTTTTTTTTTTTTTTGTTAATGAAAATGCTGTTTTCAACATTGTACGCTGGACTATGCATGTTTTTTTTTTTTTTTATTGTATATAAAGTATTGCTTAAAATTGATATAAATTACTGAAATATTTACCATGTATTCTATTCCTTACAGCCCAGACCACACAGGTTGTTAGACTTTACCACAACTGAAATAAACCAATCGCTTTACTGGTTCATGAACCTTCTCTCAGAAACCCACTCAGGTGTCCAGATCCTGCAAGTTAACTCCAGTTAGAAGTCCACCTGTCACTGCTATATAGACTAGACCAGGGGTCCCCAACCTTTTTTTGCTCGTGAGCCACATTAAAGTTAAAGAGTTGGAGAGCAACACAAGCATGAAAAAGTCAATGGGGATGTCAAATAAGAGCTCTGATTGGCTTTTTGGTAGCCCCTATATGGACTGGCAGCCTACAGGAGAGAATGTTTGGCAGGACATCTGGTTTTTATACAACCAAAACTTGCCTCTAAGCCTGGAATTCAAAAATAAGCTCCTGCTTTGAGGCCACTGGGAGCAACATCCAAGGGGTTGGAGAGCAACATGTTGCTTGTAAGCTACTGGTTGGGGATCACTGGATTATAGTATATAACCTTCGATCAGTAGAAGGAATAGAAATCACCTGGGCACTGGTGATCTCTTCTGCTGCATTGGGCTTCAAACGTATGTTTATTGCATGTGTGTTCCTATCCGAAACAAAACTCAAACAGGTCTGTTTTAGGTCTTCTGTGAACTTCCCTTGTGGCTTCATCCATGGCTTCAAGATGACTTCATTAATGTCAGTACTGTGAAATAACCATCTACAGAAGCAACATGTACCTTGGATACATTTATTTTAATGGGTATCTGTGCCTAACTCTTGCTATCGACTGAGCTTCCTGCCATCTATATCAGAAGGATTCATTTTTGCCTTCCCAGGAGTGGGATGCATAATTGTATATGCAGAGACTCTGTAAAATAATCGTAGTGGTTTAGAAGCTTTACTTCTCCCTTAAAAGGAGAAGAAAAGGTCTTTTTATTTGGGTATGCCAAAAGTTAGGCACCTCCAAGTGATCACTTTTTCGGTAAGTTTTGCCGCAAAAATGGTGCCCATAGATTTTGGGAGGGGAAAAAAAATGATGCACGTCAGGAAATTTGACGCCTGTAAGCTTTAATGTTTTTCAAAGCAAAGTGATACTAGTCTAATTTTTCCATCCCTAGGGATCACATGTACTTAAAGGAGAAGGAAAGCTACAGAGGCATTTTATTGCCAATAGATAAACTGCAATGGTGTAAGCTAGAATGCTATATTTAATCTGTAGAATGTCTTCCCATACCTGAGTAAAAAGCCATAGAAGCTCTCTGTTTAGGATAACAGCTGCAGTATTAGCTTGGTGTGACATCACTTCCTGTCTGGACCTCTCCCTGTTCAATTATAGCTCTGGTCTCGGGTTACAGCAGAGAGGGTCGAGCAAACTGAACATGCTCAAGCCCGGGGCAAAGAGGTTTAAGCTGAAGACGTCTTATATGGAAGCCCATGGGTACACAATAGAAGGAAAGAAATGCTCTGTTTCTTTTGACAGAGGACTCAGAGCAGCATTACTTTGAGGGTTTACTGTTATATTTAGGCTTTCCTGCTCCTTTAACTTATACCCCAGTCTGGTGCACCTATTAGGCGAAAACTGCACCAGATCAGGATTCTTCCAACAGGAAGCAAATTTCCCAGGGCAGACCTATGCGCAGTAGAATGAAATAGGCCACTTTCTTGTTACTTAGGCTTTTCAGCCGACTGTACATGTTCACCTGTGAGAAAAAAGCCAGAAGAGGATCAGTCTGTGGTGTTGGCTGGAAGATTCCTAGGCCAGTGCAGTTTTCTGCTGATTCATTTAAATAAACCATTTTCATAATAATACACTTTTTTAGTAGCATGTGCTAGAGTCCTGCACGGGTCTATTTTTTGGGACCCGTACCCGCAACCCCGACCCGCATTCTTACCCGCTTGGACCCCGACCCGTACCCGCAACCCAAGATCCGCAACCCGGACCAGTGACCCGCTGACCATCAAGAATCAGGAAGTGCTGTCATTGGAAACCAGAAGTGACATCATCGGAAGTAGCCGTGATCAGAAAAAAAGAGTAAAACAGGAAGTGCTTTCAATTTAAACCGCATGTGACATCATCAGAAGTAGAAATGCTGAGAAAAAGGAGTAAAAATCGCTATAGCGAGGATCCGCGACCCTCAACCCGCCAACCTGCAGAACCACCGGCCCGCTTCTATACCCGCACCTAGAAATTCTACGAGCAACCCGCAGGGTACCGCCGGAATTTGCGGGTAACCCGCGGGTACCCGACCCGCTGCAGGACTCTAGCATGTGCTAGGCAGAATATAATGTATCAATTCATGAACGCACTACAAATGCCTAAAAACCACTTGTGTGCAAGAGCGCTTTCCTTTCTCAGTGCATGTGTTTGGCTCTGTAGTTAGTGTATCATGGACAGCTGATGTGTAGAACCAGGGCCGCCGACAGGGGGGACAAGTGGCCCGGGGCTGAAGGCAGTGCTGCATTTTCCCAAGAGCCGGGCCCCCCTTACCAGTGCTGAGCCTGTGCGGCTTCTTCCGATGCTGAATGTGGACGTGCCGAACAGACACGAAGTCCTGAAGCGGCGGAAAGACACGAAGGAGCCGACACTTAAGCGGCAAAAATAACTGATGTCACGGAAGGAGCTGATGCTGAAGTCCTGAAGCCACGAGTTCAATTCTACTGACACCAATGTGGGTTTTTTTTGTTTAATCCCCTGGCCTCAAATGTTTTCTTTTAATACTCTATAGGCCCCTGCCACCAATTTAAAAAAACTTGTAAGGGGGTCCCTTGCACCAATGTTTTTTTTTTTTTTAAATATTTTTTGGGGCCCTAATTTTTTTTTAACTTGTATGAGGGGCCCTGGCACCAATGCTTTAAAAAAAAAAAAAAACTTATGGGGGGCCCTTTTCTTATAAGGGAGTCCTGGGGAGTTACTTTTTTAGCGCTGATGTCTGTGTGGTCTTTTTTGAACTTTGATGTGGATTCGGCGGGGATTGGGTGCCTGGGTGGGCGGAGCCCAGGGGGCTCTGACAATTTTGTTGTGCGTGGGCCCGTGATTTCTAATGGCGGCCCTGTGTAGAACTACCCATTTCTAGCACCTCCGTGAAAAACAACTCCAGCATTTCAGAGGCCGTGTTTAGTGGCAGCTAGAGAGGTAAGTGTTCACAACCACAGACGCTCTTCTGTTTAACGGTCTTTGCCAGTGTTTCAGTTTTGCAGTTTGTAATTCCTTGTGACTGCCGTTGTGTGTCACATGCTTCAAGAGAGGAGTTGGGCATTTGGTCAAGGATTGGGCAAGCCTGCTTACAGAAAGAATGTGAATATTTCACTGCCCATATGGAAATCCTGCTATAGGTCACATTTCCTGACCCCAGTGTGCAAAGCATTTCATTTATAACTATGCTAAGCAGTCTGATTGGGTGGGTTGCTATTGGTGGGTTAATGGCTGATGCCAGAACATGTAAAAATGCAGCAGATTGGGCTAGAACTAATCTTCAGAGGCCCAATGATGTGGTGATCTCACCCATTCTTGGGGCCCATTTGTTTTCCTTCCTCATGCACATGGGAGGGAACACTGTGCAGTTGGCACAGCACCCAGGGGTAGGTAGGCAGTTACTCTCTTGGAGACTTTTGAGTGATGAATTATTCACACCCTGCCCGAACAATGGATGAAATTAGGTCTTTTGTAAGGACTTTTTCACATTTTCTTGTATAAACAATTTAGAATTAAAATTGGTATAATTTGGATATTTAAAAAAAAAAAATCTTTTTGAAGGTGCAGCAATTTGTAGTCAAAGAATCATCTTTGGTTGCAATTACAGCTACAACTGAAAGGGAGTGATCAGCTAGTCTAAAGGGGACTTCTAAACAATATCTGGCTCGAAATTGCCAGATACTGTACTTGTCATGTTTTAAAATCCCATCAACCAACAAGGAAAGGCAAATAAATAAAATCCAATTTTTACTTTAATGAAAAAGAAATCTATCTCCAATATACTAAAACTAAAAAAATGCGTACAGTTTTTATAAGAAACCTGACTGTATGCAGTGAAATTCTCCCCTCATTTACTGCTGTGGATAGGAATTGTCAGACGGTCCCTAAGGTCTGGCAGGGAAACAATCATACTTATGAACAGCAGAGGAAGCCCCTGCCTTACTTACCAGCCATGCAGAACTCCAGCAGCTTTGTGTTTTGATCATTTATGACAAACTCTAAGAAGCCCTGACTACACTGAGCATGTGTATGTAGTCTAGTCTTGCAAAGATGTATAACAAAGTTACAAGATGACAGCCCCCTGTGGCCAACTTTGAAAGCATAAATCATTTGTTTGATTAGGCTTGTGGTGCAGTAAGTTCATGTTTATGTTTAGTATACAAAATACAGCATTTCTACCCTTATTCTATTTTACACTTTCCTTGCCCTTTAAGACCACATAGGCATATTCAGACCTACTGCAAGGGAACCTGTTTGAAAAAAAAAAAAAATAGAGAACATTAGACAATGATCCCAAATACAAGGCCAAGCTGAAACTGGAATGGCTCAAGAACAGAAACTTGACACATTCAAAGCCTTGAACAGCACAACCTGTAATGTGTCTGCAGTTTATCTGCCTGTGTATGAGGCCCTGCCAAGGGCTTGTCCCTTAAAAGGTGATTGAGGCCCATTGAGTTGACTGTGTTGGCTCGTAAATGAGGTGCTCACCCCAATGGGCTTCAAAAATGATAAAATGGCCAATACTAAGAAACTTTTCAATTTCTCTTAAATTTTTTTTTATTTGCCTACTTCTTCCGACTCAACTACAACTTTCAGGTAGGGATACAACGAATCCAGGATTTGACCTTTTTCAGCAGGATTCTGCTGAATCCTTCTGCCCGGCTGAATCTAATCCTAATATGTTTATACAAATTAGGGGTGATGAGGTAAAAATATTTCCTTTTCCCACCCCTAATTTGCATATCTAAATTAGGAATCTGTTTGGTATTCGTCTGAATCTTTTGCAATGGATTTGGGGGTTCGGCGGAATACAAAATGGTGGATTCCGGTACATCCCAACTTTTAATTTGTGGGGGTAGGGTTGCCACCTGTCTGGATTTCACCTGGACTGCCAGGTTTTGGATACGGATTCACCGAATCCACTATTTTTGAATCAACCGAACCCCAGAATCCTTCCTGAACAATTTGGCCAAATTTCAAACCCTAATTAGCATATACAAATTATGGGTGGGAAGGGGAAAACATTTTTTACTTCCTTGTTTTGTGCCAAAAAGTCATGTGATTTCCCTCCCTGGCCCTAATTTCCTTATGTAAATTAGGATTTGGATTTGGTTCGTCCAGGCAGAAGGATTCCGCCGAATCCTGCTGAAAAAGGCCGACTCCTGACCCAAATCCTGCATTTGGTGCATCCCTAGTTTTGGATAGGGTGGTCACCTTTTCTTGAAAAAAAAAATACTGGCCTTGCTATAGATTTATCTTTTTTTCCTATTGACAACATTGGGATCAACCATCAAAAATGGTTGATGGTTTACCGGTCAGGCTGGAAAAATACCAGCCGTGGGCAACCCTAGTTTTGGAAGGGCTGCATGGGTGAAAATATCCTAATTTAAAGGGCACCTAGTGGGGCAAAATTATACCCCCAACCAAAAGTGTGGGCTGATAGAGCCCGCATTCCGGTTGGGGGTTTCACTATTTTTTTTTTAAAAAATATGCCCCTCGCAATCGCTAGCGGCCTCGCTCCGGGAGTGAGCAGCCGTCTCCCCACAGTCGGGCGTCTTAATGACGTCACGCGCATGCGCTGAATGAAAAGCAGCCAGAATTGTGACCGCTTTTTCGTTCTGCGCATGCGCGCCTATGGGGAGACGGCTGCTCGCTCCGGGAGCTCCCTCCCGGAGCGAGGCCGCTAGCGCTTGCGAGGGGCATATTTTTAAAAAAAAATAGTGAAACCCCCAACCGGAATGCGGGCTTTATCAGCCCGCACTTTTGGTTGGGGGTATAATTTTGCCCCAATAGGTGCCCTTTAAAAATCCAGACAGGACTTTGAAGTGAATTACATGGCCTATCTCCCAACTGTCCCTTTTTTGACAGCTCAACCTGCAGTCCCTCATTTGTACTGGAAAGTCCCTGTTTTCTCTGCACTGAACACCAGAAAAAGAAACAAAGTTTCTGACTTAATTGGCTTTAGGCAGAGAGCCCAGAACAGCCAACAGGTGCAAATAAGATACTTTGTAACACCTTTAAGATCAGAAAATAAGTAATGGTAACAAGAGAAATATTTTCAAACTTTCATAATCTGCCAAATGGTAATTGAGGGGTGTGGCCACAAAATGGGTGTGGTCAAAAATGTATCCGTGCTATTTGTGAAAAAAAATCTTGTCCCTCTTTTTACTTCAAAAATGTTGGGAGGTATGACTTGGTGATTAGCTGATTGCCGTGTCATTAGAGCGGCCCCATTTCATCTCTCCAGTCCCCTAAATCAGCTGCCCCCCGTCACCTGGCCTGTATCCTGCCTGTTTAACCCAAACAAAAAAGGTGGCAACCCAAGGGGGGATCACTGACCCCATCTTTAAAAGAAATGCTCTCTGAGGCTTCACATGTACAGTTATTGCTACTTTTTAATCACTCCTCTTCCCTCTCAGACCCTCCTCTTATTCATATTTCAGTCTCTTGTTCTAATCAGTGTATGGTTACTACAGTAATGTGGTCCTTAGCAACAAGATTGCTGAAATGGCAAACTGGAGAACTGCTGAATAAAAAGCTCAATAACTCAAAATCCACAAATAATAAAAAATGAAAAACAATTGCAAATTTTATTCAGAATATCACCCTCTACATCATAGTTCATACTGAAAGTTAATTAAATGACGAACATCCCCTTTTAACGACAGCCTAATGTTAGTTATGTTTAGGCAAAGCAAAGCTCATATCGCTTCTGCGAGTCCGACACAGCCTCTTTCATTGCTGCTATGGGGTCGTGTCCATTGTTATTCAAGGATGGGATAAAACCATAGTCCTTTCCCTACGTAGGGACCAGGCGCTGTTTCAACTAAACAGAGAATTCAGTGACATTTGAGAGTTCTATCTGGGGGTCAAAACACGCTCGGGATGGCACTTCCGGTCACGTTACCGTCCCTAGCGCACAGCTTCGACGTCACTCAGAAGCGCAAGAGAGAAGAATGGCAACCGGAGCTTTAGTGAGAGGCTTTCTGAGTCGGGCGTTGAGAGCCCGCTGCCTTCCCTTGACGCCCAAACAGGGGAGGAGCGTGAGCGGTGAGTGCTTCCCTTGCGGGAATGTTGCGGGCCTGCTGCTGGGCAGGGACTGATGGGGTTTGTAGTTCATCAAGGTCCCAGGGGTTACATGACACTTTGTAGGTGGGATTCTCGCTGTCAGGACATGACCTTAATCCTCATGCCCTAACCAGAGGCTTGTTTAGCCGAAGGATCACGTTCTCCTTACTGTACTCGTTGCTGATCCCCCAATAAACTGATACATCAGTGACAGCTCTGGAAATGAACCTGTGTTTTCTGTGTAAAAAATAAGAATATACCAGAGCATTATACTCATTTAGATATAGAAGGAATGTTCTTTAAAAAGTAGTGTTTCAGGCTGATTTATTGAATATTTCTGCAAAACCCTAATAATCCCTCCCTTCTCTTCCACTTCCTGAATTCCCAGTCTGTGCAGGGGAGCTGGCGGGACCCAGCTCACTGCACTGTAGGTCAGGAACCAATCAGCAGCTAGCAGGACCTGATAGGGAACTGAAGCTTGTCTGTGCTTGTGTGATTGCAGGGCTGTGATTGGCTGTGCCCCTCCTACTGTGCTTCTGGCAGGGATTGTTAGGACACACCCACCCCTCATTTGAAACACAGACAGGGACCAGAGAACTATAGGGAGCTCTAATAAAGGGGCTATTTTTAAAGATATAAATTTTTAGCACCATGTAAAAGCAACACCATATATTACTTATAATTGCCTACAATTTTTTTTTCATTTTTAAATCATCCAATGTGCTGTCCCCAATTAAAGGGCAAGGAAAGTGTAAAATAGAATAAGGCTAGAAATGCTGTATTTTGTATACTAAACATAAACATGAACTTACTGCACCACAAGCCTAATCAAACAAATGATTTATGCTTTCAAAGTTGGCCACAGGGGGCTGTCATCTTGTAACTTTGTTATACATCTTTGCAAGACCAAGACTGTGCACATGCTCAGTGTGATCTGGGCTAAGCTTAGGGATCGTCATTAATGATCAAACAAGTTTTGATGTCTATAAGATTTTGGTGGCGGCAGACATTCTGGGCTCTAGGGTGCAGATTAGCATAGTACAAAGGATAACCTCTAGGGCAGGTGTACGGTTTACATTAAAAGGGATGTCGAGCTTGATCTTCTGAGACATTATAATGTCAGAATAATAATGAATAATTCAAAGATGCTGGCACTCAAGGCAATTTCAATGCAGGGTTACCCCTTGCAGTTTATTGTTCGCTCACAACAAACTGTAACCCTGCATAGAAATTGCCTTGAGTTCCAGCATCTTTGAATTATTCCAAGTTCTTGAGGTCTGCCGTATCCTCCATACTGAGCACCGGGCTACTCTACGAATGTTTGGTTAGGTGAGTGCGGGGCTATACCTTGAATAATACCTTTACCCAGAATAATAACGAGCCATAATAATGCGGCAGCTTAAAATGCAAAAAATGTATAAATGGTTATTTGCAGGTCAGTTCTTCCTCTCTCTCTCTACAATAAATCTACATCACAGGCAGGCACATATTGCACCACATATCTTTGTTGAGAAGCCAAGAGTTTTAAAGATAAGCCTGTTTATTTTCCACTTCAAAACAATAAGCCTTACGCGTTTTGCGTCTATAGGGAGACCTTGTCATAGGTTGTTTATGCCGGCAGGAGTCTGCCTCTCTCTGACATGACCTCACTCTCGATTCTTACTATTTGTTTCTATTGCTTGTTTTTTTTGGGGGTTTGGCCGAATCCAAAATAGTGGATTTGGTGCATCCCTATTAATTATAGGTTGGTCTAATTATGTGCTCCTGTGTCTTTATTTGAGCTAGGTCTCAGGCCTTAGATATATACACCTTGACAAAGGCTCGAGTGCAGGAGCCGAAACGTCGGACTAAGGAATAAAACTTTTATACTTTTTCACAAATTGGAAGTCCTGGTGTGCGGTCTTTTCATCTACATTTTGGATAACACTGCGTAGACCAGCACCCAGGCGGTTGGGAGTCAGTGGATGTGTGCTCCAGCTTTAAACACTTGATTATATATATATATATATATATATATATATATATATAATCACTCCATTGTTAAAGGACCAGTAACATCAAAATGTTTTTTTTTTATTTGTTCGTATACATTGAAAAAAAAAAAACATCAGCACAAATTAAACTTAAAATCGTAAAGCCCTTATTAAGAAATAAAGGTGGCCATACACTGAGAGATCCGCTCGTTTGGCGGGGGGGAGGGAGGAGGTTGATATCATTCCAACTTGCAGTACAGCAGTAAAGAATGTCTGACTGAGCACAAGTCACATGAATGGGGGCAACTGGGAAACTGACGCTATGTCTAGCCCAATGTCAGATTTCAATATTAAACATTAAAAAATATGCTTGCTCTTTTGAGAAGCAGAGTTCAGAGCAGCATTCTGCTATTAACTGATGCTTTTTGAAAAAAAAAACGTTTTTTTCACCATGAGAGTGTCCCTTTAACTGGACCCTGGAATAAAGCAGCTCATACTATGCAATTACTGCATTGCACCGAAATTAAACTTCTATATACACAGGGTATTTATATTCCGTACTAACGCTCCGATCGTATGAATGGTATTCGAGCAGGACTCAGTCTCTGAAGCCTGTGAGGAGCTTCCCATAGGCTTCTATTACAATTCGGTAGGTTCAATCTGGCAAAGTAGGCAGTCGAATAACTTAGAAATTTTGATTCCTTTGATCATCGAATTATCGAATATCCGATCATTCGATCTATTCGATGATCGAAGAGGCCAAATTTTACTTTACGATTTCACGAAATATTCATACGATCGAACTTCGATCATTTCACGTGAAATTCGTAAATTTGCCCCTAAGCGTATAAAGAATTAGAAGAATAAAGACATTAGGTTTTAGGGTAATTTAGGTTTTTATTATAATTATACAAAATTATCCAGGCCAACATTGGCTGCCGACTTCTCTCCCAGTGTTTGGAAGAACAACTTGCTGCCCAATATTGGGACTGGGCAAGCTCGGACTGAGAAGTGAAATGGGTCCTGAGTGAACAGAGACTCCCTTAATCTCACACCAGTCCAATAAATAATGTCTCTGGCATCTTACAGCAGCCCTGGCATTTCCCAGAACCCACAGATTGGCAGCCATTGCATGGGATTCTAAACGTCCCAAAACCAGTGAGGAATGCGCTGACCTGCTGATTGTTTTTGGAGGAGTCTTCATAGGTTACTATTCTCGCCAACCTCCTTGGTGGCCAATTTGGGAAACATCTGCTCCATTCACAGCATTTCCCGTTTCTATCATTGCCTCCAGTCTTATTCTGCAAGTCATGCCACAGTGCTTAGTTTAACAGTTGCTCTGTCCTGCCCAGCTGAAACACTACAAGTAGTAATAGTTCTGCTGTTCTGCTTTCTCAGTGAGCATCTCTAGAGGTCCATCTGGCAACCAGTATCCTCTCTCCAGGCCGCCTGCATTGTGTGCTGCATCGGGGAGAAGCTACACCACCCAGGCCACCGAGACCAAAGAGGAGGAGGTTCTTCATACAATCATCTCTGATACCGAGAATGTGCAAGGTGAGTGCACACTGGGACTTTTCTAAAAGCATATTATTATGGGACCTGCGTTTGCATACTTCCAGTATATATAAATGCTAGACCCCCCTGCCCCCCCAAAAACCTCAAGTCCGGCTGTTTTTCAATGTTGAGTGTTTCTAGGTGCTGCCTCCAAGCATGAGTTCCAAGCTGAGACCAAGAAGCTTCTGGACATTGTAGCCCGTTCACTGTACTCTGAGAAAGAGGTAGGTCCTTGCCTATAGCACTCACAGGAGTTGACACTTATTAGGTAACATAATGTAGTATTATTAAAGGACATGTCAACCCGAAAAAATTACTTTTTGCCCAATAAAACACAATTATAAGCAACTTTCCAAAATTAATGCGTTAAAAATTGTCAGTGCTTTAAAAATTATTTGTAAATGTCACTGCTTATAAAAGCAGTATTTGCATAATTCCTGGTTGTTTCATTTTAAACAATGTTGCAGAAGCCAGTCTCCTCCAGCAAGACAGGTCTGTTAATCGGTTGGCTTCTGCAACATTGTTTCAAAAGCCAGAGCCACCAGTACAGACAATAGAAAGGGACAGACGCTGCTTTCAATAGCAATACATGTACAAATAACTTAAAAACCATAGAAAACGAGTAATGAATGTGTATTTCAAAGTTGCTTAGAATCATGTTTTCTTCTATTAGGCAAAAACTTATTTTTGGGGTTGACATGTCCTTTAAGTATTAATTGCCTGTTGTGTACTTTTTACTGACTCCATTGCTTCTGCTACTTTAGGTCTTCATCAGAGAGCTGATCTCAAATGGCAGCGATGCTTTGGAGAAGCTTCGACACCAGCACTTGGCACAAGGTAGTGCCCATTCTGACTTGGAAATCCACCTGCAGACTGACGGCGACAAAGGAACGCTCACAATCCAGGTGAACAGAGCGATTGCAAGCAATATAGCATGTAACTGCACAAGACTCTTCATTCCCACTGGCTTAGACACAAGGGATGGGTAATAGCGTGATTAAGTTGGAAAGTGCATTTTAAATCCAGCCATGCTGGACTATAACTTTATCCCTTTCCCTTTAGGACACAGGTGTTGGCATGACAAAGGATGAACTTCTCTCCAACTTGGGCACAATTGCACGCTCAGGATCCAAGGTAACACACTGCCATATTGTGTGATGTGTGCATAAGCTCTAACACTCTTTACCTTCTTTTTTTGGGCAGTATAGTATGTTATTTTTCATGTTTATACTTTTCTGCTGTACATATATATATATATATATATATATATATATATATTTGTTGGCACTGTAAATGTCTGTTTTTTAATATTTATTGCACTTAATGGGGTTGTTCACCTTCAAACAACTAGTTATTTTCAGGTAGATCACCAGATATAAAGACTTTTTCCAATTGCTTTCTATTACCTATGTGTCACCGTTTTTCTAATATTGAACGGTAAAGTGTAATTTTTCACCTTCTAAAGCAGCTCTGGGAGGGGGGGGGGTCGCTCCCCTTAAACTTTTCTAAATGTATACATTTAGTTGATCCATTTGTTATCTGTCCCTGCTGAGCAGAATCCCTGGGTTTCATTACAGGCAGCTGTTAGACTTGATACAATAGTTGCTAATACTCCAGAGATGCTGCTGAGAAATGTATCAATTAAATGTTGCAAAATTGTATCAGTTTAGAGTCTGGCAGCTCAGTAATTCAGGCGCAGACTCTAAACACCAGAGATGCCAACATACAACTTCAAACTTAGATTTTGGAAAAACAGTAAAAAATAAATAATGGAAAGTAATTGAAAAAAGTCTTTATTTCAGGGGAACAATCTGAAAACAACTGAACTGAGAAAAAATGTTTGGAATGTGAACAACTCTTTAGGCTCAAGCCAGACTGGAAGATTCGGGGAGATTCATCACCTGGCGACTAATCGCCTGGCGCTTTCCGGAAATCGCTCGAAATTGCAACTTCGAGCGACTTCGGAAAAGCCAGCACCGCGTGTGAATAGGCGCATGCGATTATTCATTAAAGACGCTGGAAGGCAGAGGGAAGCAGTTCGGGGAGATTTGTCGCCCCAAAAAAGAGGCTATTCTTCGCCAGGCGACAAATCTCCTCAAATCTTCCCATCTGGCTTTACCCTAAACGCAAGTCTGGATCCGCTTCTGTTTTTCTTACTACTTGGCACTGCTGCAAAAATCTTCAGTGCTGGATTATCTGTCGCCCAGTGGTTCCTAAATTGTGGGGTGGCAGAGACTTTGCTGAGGGGCAGCAGACTAGCGACCAGTTAATAGAGATTTAGGTGTTGTCCCTGCTATGGGGAATACAATTTGCATCTCTGTCTGCTATATGGAAACCCCTATTGCTGTCAGTGTATTTTTCTAGTTCATGGTAACTTTTTCTAATAAAATGGTAACATAATATGAGGGCTGTGGGAAGTAAGGGACATCCACTCTTCCCTTTTATCCTCATGTTCCATATATTATAGGCTCATTTTCACCTGTTTGTCCCGCAGGCCTTTCTGGAAGCTTTACAGAACCAGGCAGACAGCTCTTCTAAGATCATTGGCCAGTTTGGTGTGGGCTTCTACTCTGCCTTTATGGTGGCAGACAAAGTGGTTGTTTACTCTCAGTCGTCGGAGGCAGGGAGCACTGGATACTGCTGGAGTTCAGATGGGTAAGTGAGAGCAACTACATATGCACATAGAATCTGGATTCAGCAATTGTCATTTGCTCTAAAAGCCAGACCCAGCACCCATCAGACTCCTCTGCCCAACTTCGTTCTGTTCGTTATTGGATTGTTATCGAACACTCGCAGATAATAAAGAATCATTGGGGTAAGAGCTACAGATCACGGGGAGGTTTAATCCCTTTTGCCTTTGCAGCTCTGGTGTCTTTGAGTTGGTAGAGGCCAATGGTGTTCGCCCAGGAACAAAGGTTGTGATCCATCTCAAGGATGACTGTAAAGAATTTGCCAGTGAGGACAGAGTAAAAGGTGAGTGGCTGGGATATAATGCACTGTATGTATATATGTATATTGATATCATTCTGCTTGTCTTGTAGTAGGAATATTTGTTGATCATGCAGTGACAATATCATATTCTTTCTCCTTCTTGCCAACCCACAGAAGTTGTAACCAAATACAGCAATTTTGTCAGTTTTCCCCTGTACCTGAATGGCAAGCGGATCAACACGTTGCAGGTAGGAGCAGTTGCAGGAACAACTTTGCCATCGCTGAGTAGACGCCTCATTTTCATACGGCAACCATAACATGGTTAATATTTTCCCTTGCTTTAATCTGTGGTTATCAGGCTCTCTGGATGATGGATCCCAAGGAGATTGGGGAATGGCAACATGAAGAGTTCTACAGGTTCATCGCTCAGGCGTATGACAAGCCACGTTACATGCTTCACTACAAGGCTGATGCACCTCTCAATATCCGTAGTATTTTCTATGTTCCAGAGATGGTGAGTGTGTGTTAGGCCTTGTTGATAGAAGTATAGTCTAAGGCTTTGTTGTGGGCTGTGTTTGTACTGTACCTGCAGCCAGAGAGCCACAGCACAGTTGTAATCTGCACATTCTGGTATTTGTAGTTCTGTAATGTTGGGAATGAGCTAGCTACAGGTATAGATGAGTACCAACAACTAGACTGTAAGTGGGTAGCAATAGTATGCGCTCGCTGTACTGTATTCTTAAAAATGGGTGCTGGGCCCTTTAACAGGCTGAGTGTTTAATGAACCGTAATTGGCCTTTCCAGTGTTTTGTAGTCTCCTAGTGGGACCAGCCCCAAAGTTTGGAAATGACTGGCCTAAATCAAATGAACCACCGTTTCTCTTTTTTGCCCTTCCAGAAACCTTCCATGTTTGATGTGAGCAGAGAAATGGGCTCCAGTGTATCTCTTTACAGCCGCAAGGTTCTGATCCAAACCAAGGCTGCAGACATTCTACCCAAATGGCTACGCTTCCTGAGAGGTAAGAAATACATTCCGTTGGGTTTAGGGAACCTGTATGTTATACAGTTACTGTTATGTCAAACCTATAAAAATCTCGCCAGTTGCAAAACTATGTTGGTACAAGATCTGTTAATTGATGAAAATAATGAGTGAACACAATAAACTGTCCCTGTGCACATACCCGTAGCGACCAGCAATTTGAGTTATCAACAAGTTTTGAGTTATTTGAGTATACGACAAGTTTGAATTTAAAGAGAATGAAAGCAAAGAGATGAAATTCAGCTAAATTCCAATTAAATGTCTGCTCTTCTAGTGCAGAGAGCGCAATTGCCCTCTCTACACTAGCGATGCGGCCCCACTCTGTCCTCTTCAAGGTGAAAAGTTTAATAGGGGGGCATTGACTTGGCTGCCTCAGGGCAGGATAGGGTCTTGAAACACCCCTGCTAAGATACCACATATACTGACATTCCAGGGACACAGAGACCCAAACCGACCCAATAAATAGTGAGTGTCTGTGGCATCTTACATCATCCCCTGTGTCAACAGACTTTCATCCTGGACTAGTTACTACAAGCTGCTACACTGCTTCCACTTAGCAGGCCTCAGCTGACGTAGTCTCCATACTCCTCAACAAAACTACACCAACTCACCAGACATTGCTAAATGGTGAGTCTGGCCAACACCACATTCATTTCTCCCCTTACCTCTATCCATTTTTGCCTTTCAGGTGTTGTGGATAGTGAAGATATCCCACTGAATTTGAGCCGTGAGCTGCTTCAGGAAAGTGTCCTAATTCGGTGAGAAAAAAAACTAATTCCCGGTGTGCTTCTCCTTGCCTTTATGATGTAAAACAATGGGGCTAATATAATAAAAGGTACAAGTTCCCCAAGGGGACCAGTCAGTGGATGGCATTTATTGGTCACCTATTCAAGAGCAAACTGATTTGGTTGCTATGGGTGACTAGACCTGTACAAATGTTGCATCTTTTATTACACTACCCTAAATGTCATGGGAATTTTTTTTTTTCCAGAATGCATCAATTAATAGTGCTGCACCAGCCGAATTCTGCACTGAAATCCATTTCTCAAAAGAGCAAACAGATGTTTTTATATTTCATTTTGAAATCTCAGTGTCAATTTCCCAGCTGCCCCAAGTCATGTGAGTGATATAACCCCTTCCACCCCCCACCCCCAGCAGCGTAACAACAGATAACCGCTCCCTGGTAGATCTAAGAACAACACTCAATAGTAAAAACCCATGTCCCATTGCGTTCCATTCAGTTACATTGAGAAGGGAAAACAACAACCTGCCAGAAAGCAGTTCCATTCTTAAGTGCTGGCACAAGTCACATGACTGGGGGCAGCTGGGAATTGGACAAAATATCTAGCCCCATGTCAGATTTTAAAATTGAATATAAAAAAATCTGTTTGCTCTTTTGAGACATGGATTTCAGTGCAGAATTCTGCTGGAGCAGCACTATTAACTGATGTGTTTTGAAAAACATTTTTTCCCATGACAGTTTCCCTTTAAGGAACACAGCGCAACACGACATTATAGCGAATTATGAGCACTGTCTAGAGTTTTTACAACTTCGACCTAAGGCTAATGACACGGGCCATTTTCTCTTCTGCTGGAGGAAAAGATCTGCTCTACATTGACAGGAACCGTAGCCTCATGTCTGTGCACAACCTTAATGGATTCAAATTCAAGAATGCAAATTTATCCTTTTTTAGGATGTAATCGGCCGAGAAAATCCCACTTATCAACTGTTAGTTTGCATGTGCCATTGTTGATTTTCCAGCCAGTTATTATTGATTCTATTACTAGTGGCATTCAGGAATGATAGAGAAATCAGTTCAAGAATATGATCAGGTAGTCTTCATCACTCCTTCATCTCATTCTGTGCCTTCTCCACCAGGAAACTACGTGAGGTTTTACAGAAGCGGCTGATTAAATTCTTCATCGACCAGAGTAAGAAGGATCCAGAGAAATATGCTAAATTCTTTGAGGACTATGGGCTTTTCATGCGAGAAGGAATAGTGACCACAGCAGAGCAAGAAGTCAAGGTGGGACCCCAACTAATGGGAGCACGTTATACAGTGATTTGTGCCCAAAGGAGCTGGATAACTCATTGTGAAGCAGTTTTAGGGCTACAAAGCTTGGCTTAGATGTTGGGTGCACTTTAAAACATAGATAAATAGTGTTTATGGAATATGGATGGTTGGGGGTGTGTCTACAACAGGAAGTTAATGTTTTAATGTATTGGGCCATCGTTAAACAGTGTCTGCTTAAAGTTGGGTCCTACAGCAGGTTAAAGGGAAACTGTCATGGGAAAACGTGTTTTTTTTTTTTTTTTTTAAATGCATCAGTTAATAGTGCAGCTCCAGTAGACTTCTGCACTGAAATCCATTTCTCAAAAGAGCAAACAGATTTTTTCATATTCAGTTTTGAAATCTGACATGGGGCTAGACATTTTGTCAATTTCCCAGCTGCCCTGGTCATGTGACTTGTGCCAGCACTTTAGGAGGGAACTGCTTTCTGGCAGGCTGTTGTTTCTCCTACTCAATGTAACTGAATGGAATGCAGTGGGACATGGGTTTTACTATTGAGTGCTGTTCTTAGATCTACCAGGCAGCTGTTATCTTGTGTTAGGGAGCTGTTATCTGGTTACCTTCCCATTGTTCTGTTGTTAGGCTGCTGGGTGGGGGAAAGGGAGGGGGTGATATCACTCCAACTTGCAGTACAGCAGTAAAGAGTGATTGAAGTTTATCAGCACAAGTCACATGACTTGGGGCAGCTGGGAAATTGACAAAATGTCTAGCCCCATGTCAGATTTCAAAATGAAATATAAAAAAATCTGTTTGCTCTTTTGAGAAATGGATTTCGGTGCAGAATTCTTCTGAAGCAGCACTATTAACTGATGTGTTTTGAAAAACATTTTTTTTCCCATGACAGGATCCCTTTAAAAGGAGCGTTTGTCTGTGCGGTTATTTTTACAATTCATATAATTAAAAACTCCCAAAAATGTTATGACTGTGTGTAACGTGACTTCTTTATTGACTACTATCTTAGGAAGATATTGCAAAATTGCTCCGCTTTGAGTCTTCATCCCTTCCCGAAGGCCAGCAAACCAGTTTGACTGAATACGCCAGCCGCATGCAGCCAGGGACGAGAAATATCTACTACTTGTGTGCGCCCAATCGCCACCTTGCAGAGCACAGCCCTTATTACGAGGCTATGAAAAAGAAGCAAACAGAGGTGCAAAACCAGAGTTTGGTTCTCTTTAATATTCTCTTGCTGAGCTACAGATTATCCTTCAAAAAGCCAATGTTTATTTAGCGGTTTTATTCCGCTGTCTCCAGGTTCTTTTCTGTTACGAGCAATTTGATGAGCTCACCATGCTGCACCTGCGAGAGTTCGACAAGAAAAAACTCATCTCTGTGGAGACGGACATCGTGGTGGATCACTACAAAGAGGAGAAGTTTGAAGAGAGTATACCAGGTATCTTGCTACTCCCTGGGTTACAGTGGGAAAAGTATTGTTCCCATAAGCTTACACTTTTGTCTGTATCCCACCACCAGCGTCCGAGCGCCTGTCTGAGAAAGAGGCTGAGGATCTTATGGCATGGATGAGGAACGGTTTAGCGACTCGAATAACCAATGTAAAGGTAAGAGGCAGAAATGATGTGGGTCACTTCCTGTTTTGTTTGTTTGTGTTAATACTTTGTGTTAATGAACTATCATAACAGAATGACTCAGTACTTTATTATAGAGTTGTTTGTTTGTCTTATCTACCTCTCTGTTGCTAGGCATGCAACCCCCCCCCCAACTAACTATGTTTTACCCAGGCTGGGGCCCCTCCTTGGGGGAAATAATGCACTTGCCATGCACAGTATAAGTAACCTTTTTGTATTATACTATACTGTGCATGGCCAAGTCTAATGTAGTGTAAGGGTTTAAGGAATCCTTTGGAAATACAGGAAAAGGGTAAAGACGTTGGCGCAATTTAAAGGGATCCTGTCATGGGAAAAAATTTTTTTTTTTCAAAATGCATCAGTTAATAGTGCTGTTCCAGAAGGATTCTGCTTTGAAATCCATTTCTCAAAAGAGCAAACAGATTTTTTTATATTTCATTTTGAAATCTGACATGGGGCTAGACATTTTGTCAATTTCCCAGCTGCCCCAGTCATGTGACTTGTGCTCTGATAAACTTCAGTCACTTTTTACTGCTGTACTGCAAGTTGGAGTGATATCACCCCCTCCCTTTCCCCCACCCAGCAGCCTAACAACAGAACAATGAGAAGGTAACCAGATAACAGCTCCCTAACACAAGATAACAGCTGCCTGGTAGATCTAAGAACAGCACTCAATAGTAAAACCCAGGTCCCACTGTGTACTATTCAGTTACATTGAGAAGGAAAAACAACAGCCTGCCAGAAAGCAGTTCCCTCCTAAAGTGCTGGCACAAGTCACATGACCAGGGGCAGCTGGGAAATTGACAATGTCTAGCCCCATGTCAGATTTCAAAACTGAATATAAAAAAATCTGTTTGCTCTTTTGAGAAATGGATTTCAGTGCAGAAGTCTACTGGAGCAGCACTATTAACTGATGAGTTTAAAAAAAAAAAAACATGTTTTCCGATGACCGTTTCCCTTTAAGTCACTGGGGCATCCTAACAAATCTTCATCCTCCATACTATAACTATGAGTTATAACTATGAATCTTGGGCAGATGAAGTCCCTTGATGGGTACCTCTAGCCCCCCCCGCTCTGTAGCTCATATACTGTCAATATGAAAATATTTTGCATTCATTTAGGTATAAACATCATTAATATAATAAATGTTCTTAGGGAATCAGGGCTTTCATTAACCAATTGCTATTGATCTGATTAATATGTAAAACCTAGGGATGCCCCGAATCCTTCTTCCTGGCCAAACCGAATCCGAATCCTAATTTGCATATGCAATTTAACGGCGGGGAGGGAAATCACATGACTTTTTGTTACAAAACAAGGAAGTAGGGATGCACCGAATCCACTATTTTGGATTCGGCCGAACCCCCGAATCCTTCCCGAAAGATTTGGCCGAATACCGAACCGAATCCGAACCCTAATTTGCATATGCAAATTATGGGTGGGAAGGGGAAAACATTTTTTACTTCCTTGTTTTGTGCCAAAAAGTCACGTGATTTAGCTCCCTGGCCCTAATTTGCATATGCAAATTAGGATTCGGTTCGGCCAGGCAGAAGGATTCGGCCGAATCCGAATCCTGCTGATAAAGGCCGAATCCTGGCCGAATCCCGAACCGAATCCTGGATTCGGTGCATCCCTACAAGGAAGTAAAAAATGTTTTCCCCTTCGGCCAAATCCAAAATAGCGGATTTGGTGCATCCCTAGTAAAACCCCTCAGCAATAAAAGTTTGTCTGTAGAAAGTAACCGTAGCTTGTAGCCGCCATGTTGCTGCAAGATTATAAGAAGACTAAAACAGGAAGAAAGTTGCAGGTGATGCGCCAATTAAAATGGATAAAACGGATCGTACAGATGGCGGCCCTATTAAGATATTAGCTATCATTCCCGGGGAAGCGCTCGCTTATCATTAGGAGTTTTCAGAAGTTCTTACTGGCCTGCAGGTCACACCACGATTGGACACTCACCCAGCGATGATCACGGTGTTGGAGATGGGAGCCGCTCGGCACTTCCTGCGCACACAACAGCTCGCCAGGACCAGTGAAGAACGAGCACAGATTCTACAGCCCACGCTGGAAATCAACACTGGGTGAGTTTACTGCACCATGTCGCTATTCATTTTCATAAACTTATCAGACTTACAAGTGATGGTTCTGGGTGTTTTTTCTTTTAGACACGCTCTTATTAAGAAGTTATGGCAGCTAAAAGATGGTGACCAGGATCTGGCGAAGTTACTTCTGGATCAGGTAAGAGAACTGTACATTCATGGGGTTGAGCCTTGGTGCCTCCTAGAATGCTGTGGAAATGATCATTTTGCTAAAGAAAAACCGTATCCTGCTAAAAACCAATGAATACTTGGCTTCCGTTTATTGTCACTTACCGAAACCCCCGTTGTGCTGAGCAACATTTCTTTGCTTGTATTCCTATGCATTGATACCACAGCTGAGTTATTGCATTAAAACCTGTTTATTGTGAGTTTTGTGGGGAATGCCAAGCTAAGCAATACTGTATCTCCCACTTCAACATATATGCAAATTCATTAACTGCAGTTAGAATCCTTACTGGTCTTAAAGGGAAACTGTCATGGGAAAACATGTTTTTTTGAAAACGCATCAGTTAATAATGCTGTTCCAGTAGACTTCTGCACTGAAATCCATTTCTCAAAAGAGCAAACAGATTTTTTCATATTTTTTTAAATCTGACATGGGGCTAGACATTTTGTCAATTTCCCAGCTGCCCCTGGTCATGTGACTTGTGCCAGAGGGAACTGCATTCAGGCAGGCTGTTGTTTTTCCTTTTCAATGTAACTGAATGGAACACAGTGGGACATGGGTTTTACTATTGAGTGCTGTTCTTAGATCTACCAGGCAGCTGTTATCTTGTGTTAGGGAGCTGTTATCTGGTTACCTTCCCATTGTTCTTTTGTTAGGGTGCTGGGTGGGGGAAAGGGAGGGGGTGATTTCACTCCAACTTGCAGTAAAGAGTGATTAAAGTTTATCAGAGCACAAGTCACATGACTTGGGGCAGCTAGGAAATTGACAAAATGTCTAGCCCCATGTCAGATTTCAAAATTAAATATAAAAAAATCTGTTTGCTCTTTTGAGAACTGGATTTCAGTGCAGAATTCTTCTTGAACAGCACAATTAACTGATGTGTTTTGAAAAAAAATTTTTTTCCCCATGACAGGATCCCTTTAAACCTTCATCAAATGCATCATTCATGTTCTCAAAGCTACAGCCACCTAATTTAATAAGTGACATATATGAATTGAACCTTAAGATTTTAAAGGCCAACCATATGGTTTGATCTATTATGTGAATAACTAATATCTTGCACGTGAAGCAGTAACTCCTTGCAATTCTTTGCAGATATATGAAAATGCAATGATAGCAGCTGGGCTTAACGAAGATCCCCGGCCGATGATTGGTCGCCTTAATGAGCTTCTGACGAAAGCATTCGAGAAACACTAACATGCCTTTTTGTTTACTGACCCGCCCACATAAGAAACGTTCTGTCTCTCCCTGTGCAAAGCAAAGCTGAGGATTATGGGATCTTCATCTTTCACATCGTATTTGCTTTAAGTATTTCTCATGTTTCCTATGGAAAGCAATCAAAACAATTTGCAACTCTCCTCATACTCTCTTCTTTTTTTGCCATTGGTAGATTTGTCTATAATATAAATTAAAAAGCAGCAAATGTTTTTGTTTAGAGTATCCCAAAGGCAAATACAAAGTTAACTTAATTTTTTTTGTGGTTATTTTCATTTTTGTGTTGTATCTGTCAAAAATGTAAAAACTATCAATATGTAATTTGTCACAATGTTTTTAACATGTTCTGTGTTTTAGGATCACAGGGACGATCATGTGTGATTTTTGTGTTTTCTAGGACAGTGATTTTCAACCTTGTGCCTCCAGCTGTTAAGGAACTACAAGTCCCACAATGCAATGAAGGAGTCTGACAGCCACAGTCAGGCAAATGCATTGTGGGACTTGTAGTTTCTTAACAGCTGGAGGCACAAGGTTGAAAATCACTGTTCTAGGATGTGAGAGTGAGGGATGAGTGTTGTGTTGTGCCTGTGTTGGACCACAGGAGGAGGGAGATCATTCTATTCTCATGACGGGGGATTGACCCAATGAGTTATATAAGATTTGTATTTTTCACTTCCCCTTTGCTCAGATGGGTGACAGGAGCCTGGATTAGAAGCAATGTCAGGAATAGTTTGCAATAATTCTAAACTACGTAACAGCAATAATCTGATCCCCCCCCCAACAAGGGTTAGTACCCCAGGAGCTCCCCTCCCCACAGTGGGTCACTCCGTGTACAGAGTTGTCTCCTGATGGTTACAGGTATAGCACCATTCAATGAGATCTTTTGTATGGAAAGAAAAGAATGTACCAGTGCATTATACTCTTAAATATAGAAGAATTGTGCTTAAAAAAAGTAGTGCTTCAGGCTGATTTATTGAATATTTCTGCAAAAACCCTAATAATCCCTCCCTTCTCTTCCACTTCCTGTTCCCTGAATTCTCTGGCTTTACTGACCTGTAAAACAGGAACCATCAGCCACTAGGCTGACCTCATAGGGCAGTGATTTTCAACCTTGTGCCTCCAGCTGTTAAGAAACTACAAGTCCCACAATGCATTTGCCTGACTGTGGCTGTCAGACTCCTTCATTGCATTGTGGGACTTGTAGTTACTTAACAGCTGGAGGCACAAGGTTGAAAATCACTGTCATAGGGAACTGAAGCCTGACTTTTCTTGTGTGACTGCAGGGCTGTGATTGGCTGTCCCCTCCCCTCCTACTGTTCTTCTGGCTGGGACCATTTGAAACTCGGACATGGACCAGAGAACATCTATGAGGAGCTCCAATTAAGGGGCCGTTTTTGAAGACAATATTGATTTACAGCCAAAAGTAAAACCAGCACCATATAGTATTCTTTATTGCCTACAAAATGAGGGCATTTTCATTTATCCTTTGTCTCCTTTAGTAGATGCCCAAAGGGTAAAAGGAATGAATGGTGGCTTCTTTGTGTGATCTGCTACTGATGACTCGGAGTGTAAGGTGAAAAGGCTCCACGGCCCAAATGTGAATGTGGGAGAGCGATGCCAAAGCCTTTGTGTGCTGATGGTAGTAAGAATATAAAACTCTGAAAATTAATGAAATGGCGACTAGTAATGTATGAAGAGAAAATATTAAGTGTTTTGAAATGGTCCATGCGTACTTTTGTATTTAATGTATGTGCAGTGCATTTAAAAGGGACCCATCACCCAACAAAATTATTCAAAATCCTATTTTATCACATAAGTCAAGCAATATGAACTTTAAAATTATTGGAATCTTGTTTTCTTCAATCAGGGAATTCATAATTCTAGCAAGCAGACAGGAGTCATGTTGTGGACACTGTTATTAAGGCAAGTCTTGTATCATCTCAGAATCTTGTTTGTGCACCAGAATGGAGGACCCAATGTCCATCCCCATGTCCTGGCTACACAATTAAATGGTAAGGAGAGAGGGGGAATGTGTGGAGTAGAGTCCTGCGTGGGTCCATTTTTTGCGACTCCCTACCCGCAATCTGTGGCCTGTATTCTTACCTGCCTGGACCCGCTAGTACCTTAGCCGCAACCTGGACCCACAACCCGCTGAGCATCAAGAATCAGGAAGTGCTGTCATTGTAACTGGAAGTGACATCATCAGAAGTAGGTGTTAGAAAAAATAGTAAAAATCGCTATTGAGAAGACCCACGACCCGACCCGCAAATCTGCCGACCCGTGACTATATGTGCACCTGAAACTTCTGCCCGCAACCCGCTGCAGGACTCGTGTGGAGAGCAGTAAAATCTAGGAAGTGCTGAATGGAAAGTGACAGTAATTGTCTGCCCCGCCTCTATACCTAAGGCATAGAGGAGGAGCAGATAATATTTGATTGACAGCTGAGATTAAGCTATGAATGCTTTAATTAAAAAAAAAAAGAAATTGGAAAAAGGACTGGGTCTTGGTGATGACAGGTCCACCTTAAAGGACACATGAAAAGATGTCTATTTGCCATACTAAAGGTTTATTTTCAAAGTTTGGTTCAAAATGTATGCATATATATGAGCACACCCAAGCTGCTCCGCAGGCCGCACAAAGGGATCTACCCCTAGTGCAATCTACACTAACCTGCAAGAGGCTTTTGTATAGTGTGCAAAAATCCTTTGATCTGGGGGACAAAAACGGGAAAGCATTGGCCCATCTGGCTAAACTTCCCAGGGGCTCCAGTGTCACTAACACAGAACTAATTGTAGCTGAATTTGCTCCAAAGACCTCCATTATCAGATTATGCCTTTTAAAGTGACATAGACCAGCTTTTAGCAGATCTACTCTTTCCTAAGCTTGACCGGGACCAGAGGACATTCTTGGATAACCTCATCACTGAATCAGAAATTAGAGAAACTATTTTTTAATCTACCCTCGCAAAAGATCCCTGGACGGGATAGGTTCCCTGCTGCATGGTATAGATTACACATCGAGGTGATTGTTCCTAAACTAAAGAAAAACTCAATGGCTTCAGACTCTACCATTTACCGGCCCGCGACTAGAGAGCTGTCTCCCAGAAACAACCTTATCCACATACACAAATTGTGGCTTAAAAAGCATATATAAATCCAAACCAGTGGTCCCCAGCAATGCCACTTTGGAACAACAGATTATTGGGGCAGTTCCTCCAGATCCCAGACTCCAGTATTTGGGCCAACAAAGGCATCACAGAGATTCGTCATATCCTACAGGGGAATGCCCTTGAAACCTTCGACCAGCTGAAAAGCGATGGTAACTTGCCAAATCACTACCTATTTTGGTACCTAATTGAAACTCACTTTTTCAGAACAATTCCCAGACCACACGGTACAACTCAGAGAGAAAGAGAGAGAGGAACTCCTTAAAGGAACAGTTCAGGGTAAAAATAAAAACTGGGTAAATAGATAGGCTGTGCAAAATAAAACATGTTTCTAATATAGTTAGTTAGCCAAAAATGTAATATATAAAAGCTGGAGTGACTGGATGTCTCATATAACAGAATAAAACACAACATCCTGCTTTTCAGCTCTCTAAATCTGAGTAAGTCAGCGACTTGAGGGGGGGCCACATGGGACATAACTGTTCAGTGAGTTTGCCATTGATCTTCAGCATTGAGCTCAGATTCAAAAGCAACAGTTATGACCCATGTGGCCCTCCCTCAAGTCATTGATTGGTTACTGCCTGGTAACCAGGGTAACCAGTCACTGTAAACAAAAGAGAGCTGAAAAGCTAGGTTAGACTTACAGTCACTCCAGCCTTTATACATTACATTTTTGCCTAACTAACTATATTGAAAACATGTTTTGTTTTGCACAGCCTATCTGTTTACCCAGTTTTTACTTTTATACTGAACAATTCCTTTAAAGTAGAGGGACTATGCCACCTGACTTCCAAACGCTATGTGAACTTATGGACCTAATACCAGATCCACCTGAAAGAGCCACATTCACCATCGCCACCAGGTCTAAGTCTCTTGGGTATCACAGAGGAACTGCAATTTCGTTGGGTAAAGTTATAACCTTTCTAGTTCATAGTAATCAAACAGGCTTTATACTCAATAAAAACCACAATCAATATACAGTGGCTTTTATACAATGGCCACTCACAGAGGGTATGATGGCCTGATTCATTCTGCTTCATTAGATATTACAAAAGCCTTTGATTCACTCTGCTATCAATATCTCTGGCAGGTACTAGAGAGGTTTGGATTTGGCCCCAACTTTATCGCCTGGATTTGTTTCTACAAACAGCTGTTGACCCAAGTATGATTAAATAATACCTTATTCCCATAATTTGTACTTGAAAGAGGAACTAGGCAGGGATGCCCCTCGCCCCACTGCTTTCACCCTTGTAATTTAACCCTTGTCTCTCAAGATCCTCAACACTAAAGCAATCAAGTGTATAGCACTGGGTAGTATTGCAGAGAATATTGCTTTATATGCAGAAAATGTGGTTATGTGCCTGGTGGATGGGGGTGAATCTTTAGGGACAGCCCTCAATGTTTGAATTTGGGTTACTAAAAAAAATCTATACGTTTTTTCCCCAAAGTGGCCCTGCTCCTAGAGACAGCATAGGTGGTCTACAATGGGTCTCCCAATTTAATTACCTAGGTATTGATATTGCATAGGCCATAGGATATTGCAGACAACCTAGAACCAATTGTTTTAAAGTTTAAAAGAGCAAGCTCCCAGTTGGTTAAGTTGCCATTAACTGTAGGGGGATGCTCAAATTTATTTAAAAAAATATTTCTGCCCCGATTTGTATTCCCTATTTTGCATTCCCCAGTACTTATCCCAGTCAACTTCTTTAAAGAGCAAGGAAGGTCTAAAATAGAATAAGGCTAGAAATGCTGTATTTTGTATACTAAACATAAACGTGAACTTACTGCACCACAAGCCTAATCAAACAAATGATGTATGCTTAGGTAGGGATTGTCATAAATGATCAAAAACAAAAGCTTCTGGAGTTCTGCATGGCTGGTAAGTAAGGTAGGGGCTCCCCCTGCTGTTCATAAGTATGATTGTTTCCCTGCCCAGCAGTTAGGGACTGTGACAATTCCTATCTACAACAGTAAATAAAGGGAGAATTTCACTGCATGCAGTCAGGTTTCTTATAAAAACAGTTGTTTGTGTTGTTTAAAAAGTTTCTACTATATTTATTTTTGTATACACACTTTGTGATGTCACTTAATTGGATAGGAGGAGCATATATACTTGTGAACTAGGTTACACCTAAAACTGGCCATAGACGTAAAGATTTTTGAAAGATCCAATTGTTATCGTGAGACCACGATTGTCTCAAAACGATTGTTTAAATGATGTATCCATCAACTAAAAAGACCATTTCAGGCGATATTGCCAGCAAAACTGAAGGGTCGTTGCCTGCTTGGCACATTTATACATTATATTTTGGGGTAACTAAGTATATTGAAAACATTTTTTATTTTGCACAACCTATCTATTAACCCAGCTTTTATTTTTATAGTGAACAATTTCTTTACAGGGGAACTAAACTTGTAAAAAAACCCAAACCCTAAAATGTGAGATTGATTAGCCATTCCTGTGCATGTCTGTGCTATTCCTTCATGACACACAGAAGGAATCCTGGGCTGGGATTTGCCTGTTGTGTTATGGACAGTAACCTGCAAGTGATTGGTTACAAATGGATTGTGTTACCCATAATCCATCAGAGGATTTGCATTCTTCTTTGACTGTGTCAAAACTGTTTTGGGTTGTTTCATGCTAGTGGGTGACATTTTAGAGGGGAATTAAAGCTTAACAAAGCACCAGCCCAACCCTTTCTTTGTCCTTTATCCACATTTTAGTAATTCATATAACATTACATGGCAGCCATAGAAGAATGAGCTTCTAGGATAGCTGTAACCTCACTTTCTACTAGTGTTTTGATTTCTGACATCCCTTGGAGTAGAATGTGCCCAATACATTTAAAAAAAAAAGCAATGAGCCAGTTTTCATTAACACCGAGTATGGGAGATGAATTGGGGACTGACGGAATACAAATGTGAATTGAGGGAGCAAAAGCATTTTGAACAAATTGATTCTTCCCATGACGTTAGGTGCAATTGTGACCATGTTCTTCAAGGCTTTCCAAAATTGGAGCTAGGTTTAATTCAGTGTACATGTTAAAATCTTTGTGTATTATGATGCCTAGATATTTTATGGGATTCATCTAGAGTGAACTGGTCTATAGGAAAAACTGTGGCTTTAGATAAACTAATCATAAGCCCAGAATATGTGGTATGGCCATTGATCAATTCTAGAGCTTTAGTAAGAGATGAGTATTGATTTTCAATGTTGGTAGAGCGGCCTCACATGAAACCTGTTTTATCTGATGAGATTAGTTTTTGGATAAGTTTTAGAGAGAATTGTAGCAAGAATGGGTTTATAAGATGAACATTGAAAAAGTTATTAATGTTTCTCCCAAAGAACTTGGCAGAGCCTCCCCTAGTACAGCTTTATACAAATTAACACAAAGTGGAGCTACAGTATGTACCCATACCACTCCGACGGGTGGTCACAGAAGGTGGTGTCTTCAAACATTCAATGTGTGCTTTCACTACGTATCTGTGAGCTGAATGCATATGATTCACTACCTGCAGAACGACTGGATCATCTATCATGCCCACGTATCAGGGGCCATTCTGATCTTGGATGGACTGGATGAATTACAAGCACCTCTGGATTTTTCAGACTCCAGAAGGAGATCACACCTGAATGTCTGATCACTAATATATTTTGGGGAAACCCAAACTCTTCAGTGTGGGTGACCTCATGGCCAGGTGCATCTGTGAAAATTCCTGTGGGTCTTATTGACCGTATGACTGAAATTCCAGGGTTGGGGACAGGTGAGATTAAAGGGCAAGGAAAGTGTAAAATAGAATAAGGCTAGAAATGCTGTATTTTGTATACTAAACACAAACTTACTGCACCACAAGCCTAATCAAACAAATAATTTATCCTTTCAAAGTTGGCAAGACTTTGCAAGACCAAGACTGTGCACATGCTCAGTATGGTCTGGGCTAATCTTAGGGATCATCATAAATGATCAAAACAGCACAAGTCAAATATCTGCCAGAAGCCAATACAGCAAGACTGATTGATAATCAGAATATACAGTCTGTGGATACAAATATCTACACGGTCACTGGCTGTTTTACAGGGAAACAGCCAAAGCTGCTCAAGTTCTGGTAAGGGGGGGCTCCCCCTGAAAGTATGACTGTTTCCCTGCAGAGCAGTTAGGGACTGTCTGACAATTCCTATCCACAGCAGTAAATGAAGGGAGAATTTCACTGCATACAGTCAGGTTTCTTATAAAAACAGTACACATTTTTTAATTGAAGTATATTGGAGATAGATTTCTTTTTCATTAAAGAGAGTAAAAATTGGATTTTATATTTTTGCCTCTACATTCCCTTTAATAACATTGGGATCAACCATAATTTTTACTGTCCAGGCCGGTAAAATACCACCCAGATGGCAACCCTACCTGAAGGGCCATCGTACCTTGCTAGCACTGTGTTCAGTGTCTAATTTGTGTCACATAATGGGGGTCTCTAAGACTTCTGCTACACAGTCAAGATCACCCTCATACAACTCTACTAAAAACATGACATATTGTCATGGTTTTTAAAAGCCCATCTGGGTGAAAAGGATGGGTCAGAGCAGACTGGAAGTGTGAGAAGGACACTTGCCAATTTAGGAAAGTTAGCTTTTCAGGGTAGAATTCAAAGAAGGTCCATTTTCTATGAGCAAGACCTGAAATCTTGTGGAATCGATACCCCATTCCCCTCAGGCAGCCTCTGTGCCAGGCTGCTGCCATTCCAACATTCCCTCTCATGCTCAGGATTTTCTTTCTCTCCTCTGTCACTTCAGGAGTTCTTGGCTGCTGCCCCTTCCACTCTGCTGCTATTTGCTGATGGAGGCATGAACTGGCCAAAATTAAGCTTCATCAACCATTACAAAAGCGCAGTGCAGAAGACTCTTCAAGGAGTGCAGTTGACCATCTTTTTGCGGTTCCTCTCTGTCTTCCTCTCCCCTCGGGTACAGTGGGTTCTGTCAGGGTGTCTTCTGGGAAAAAACAAAGCTGGTGGGTACCGTGGGCCAGCAGCAGACTACTTTCAGCACCAAGAAAGCACAGAAATGACAGTGTCTTGCGGAGCAGTAAACTTGGTGTGCTGCTTGCTGGAGTTGGGATACACTGAACTTACAGGTGCTGTTGAGGAGGCACTAAATAATCGGACACTTCGGGAGAGGTTGAACCCACTGGCATGTTGTGCCTTAGTAAACCTATTGAGTTTCAACCTTGTGCAACAACGTCTACCACAGTTACAATATTGTACCAACCTCAGGTAGGTACAAATGAATAAGGAACTTAAATTTAACATATGGTGATCTTCTGAAGGTACTTGAGGTACTGCCTCAAACTACTGATAGAACCTCTGCAGAGCATATACAGTACTTATGACTGTACAACCTGTTTGTAATTCAGGATGGAGAACAACGGTTTTCAAGATGTGGCAATGGAGCTTCTAGCTAGTATCTTGCATGCTAAGGACTGTGCCATCCAGAAGATCAGGTGAGTCTCAGAGGAGGCCACTTAATCTATACGTTATATATATATATATATATATACACACACCTGATTGGCCAGGCTTTACTGTATATTATAATTCTTTTGTCACCAAAGTGGTTTCTTTCTTAGTCCCCTAGACCTAAGCATTTTATTTTGGTATCTTATTTCAGCTAGGCAGAGAACCTCTTAAGTAACCCGAGTATAAAAGCATTAGGGGAGCACTCATGGTGAATCACACACTTGCTGTAGTCAAGTGAATAGATTCTGTATTTGAAGCCATGATTATGGATTGGCTTTTGCTAAATATTTTGTTTGCCTTGATCCAGTCTTCACAGCAACAACATCAGTTGGTGCCATGGTCCTGGCAGAAGTTCTGCTCAGCAATCAAGTCTTGCTTAGCTTGAAGTGAGTGTGTGGCAATTTCCTTGTGTATCCTGTGTAGCTAAAGCCTCTCTGTTTCTGTAAAACTGTGAGGCTGGTCTCCTTTGGATGGAGGGCTTGGAGTAATGGCAGAGAGCTTCAGTTTAAAGACCAGTTAGAGTGATAATTAGAGACAATTTACTTTTGCTCTTTTCTATGCACCTTAAAGCCCATGTCGGTTAGGGTGAAATTTGGGCTAAATGTGTATTTGCTATTCTAGATAAATGTGAAGCTATGACTGAATTATTGCTAAACCTGAAATCATTTAAAAAGTTGGCCCGACTAAAGGTTACACCTTTATGTGGTGCCCCAGTCAAAGTTTGGACCTTCAAGTTGACAGAAGAAAACCACTGCTCTAAAATATTACCCATACCCAGTCCTTTGCAGCATTCGCATCTACCCAGAGACTAATCTGCCATTTTGTGTAGTGACTTGACCAGATACATAAAGTCCTTGCCACATGGAGCAACCCACTAACTCTATCTAGTTGAATCACTGTGTTGATGTAGGAATAAATTTGCAGCACGGCTCCTTACCACCCTTTACCCTTTTATGTTTGTGAAGTTTCTCATTCATCCAGGTCATGGTATATCTGTAGTAGGAGTATGACTTTCCACTAGATATTGGAACATTGTTAGTAGTGTTGTGCAGATCGGGATTTTCCCAACCCGCACCCTACCCTAACCCGCCCTCCCTCATCCCATGCTCACCTGCACTTCAGGGTTCCATTCATAGGCCCGTCCCGCCAATGTCATCATAAAAGGGACTGGGCAAGAGGCGCGTGTCTATAAAAACTCAACACGGAAGCCACAATTTGGAAGGTCACGGGCGGGGAGAGCAGTAAGAAGAGCTCAACCCACTTGCGACCCGGAAAGGAGAATGTGAGGATGGCCCGAACCCACGGGTCCCACGGGTATCCGGTCTGCACGCGCATCACTAGCTGTTAGGTATGGCTTGTATTAGCAGTCCAGTTCACAGGATTCAGTTGGGTTGAGTCCAGGGCTCTGTGCAGACCACTCAGGTTTCTTCTCCAATCTCAGCAAATTCTGTATGGAGCTGGCAGTGTGAATGGCGGCAATATCGGGATAGAACAGGAAAGAGCCTTCCCTTAAATTTATGTTGTAACCTTAAAATTAGGATTCAATGGAACCAGAGGCTCAAACCAGTGGAAAACAGCCCAGAGTCATTATTCCTTCTCCACTAAACTTTTCTGTTAGCATTCAGGCAGGTAGTGTTCTCTTGGCATCTGCCAAACTGCCAGATGGTGAAATGCCATTTATCACTCCAGGGGCGCCATCAATGGGGTACAGAATTACTGCAGTCTGGGGCTCAGTGATAAAAAGAGCCAATTTACAGGTTGAGCCAGAGGTGGGCTTTGCAGAGAGTGGTGGGCAGACTATAGGCATGACTGGGTATTGTCCAGGGGATCAACTGTGTGACCATGTATGTGAGGGGCTTTTTTTTTTCTCCCTGGACCCCTATTTTACTTGTTGGTAGGGCTCACCAACCAGGGGGCCCAGCTGACTATTGTACGAGACTCCATGATAAGTGATAATGGCCTGGAGGTGAGCTTTACATCACTCCTGAATATGATAATGTTTGGTCTGGATATTTTTGCTGATATGTGTCTGGCTTGGGACAATTCCAGAACAGCAAACTAATATAATGATCTGTCTGATGCAGGAAGATAAGAGCAAGTGGCTTCTATTCCAGTATCAATCATTTATTAAATGAGAGGAATGAACAGCAAGTGTAACAAGACTGGATATACAACCTGATACATATAAATCCTATATAGTTGTGAGACAGAAGATTCTGTCATCTGAATTAGCAGAAATAAAAGATGACGATTAGTAAAATGAAACGGTAAATGAGCTTTAGAGATGTATTCACACCAGCAGAGTAAGTCCATTTATAACATACTTAAATTTAATTCAAAGACTACCATTCCCTTTATATGCCTTTGCACAGGGGTCTTGCTAGTTTATGGGGGAAAGAGTGTTGTTTATAAGGAGTGGACACGGGGGCCATTTGTCCCAAAGCTTTAGATATTTGGTCCCGTCTAGAAGTCATTGTCACTTTCCACAAGTGAATCTGCTTTCCGTGCTCGCCGGCTAGGTTTGCCTAAAGACATCTCCTTGTTGTGACCTCTCACCCTCATGATGTCCTCCTCATCTTCATCATCATCGTCATCTTCTTCTTCATCGTCTACATCAATCTCACTGTCATCAGAATCATCCTGTGTGTTGAAAACAGGTGCTTATAAATCATCCGTAGCCATTGTGCAACCATTAGACTTGCTGCCGTTAGTTGGACCACCTGATCTTCTCTTGTGCAAAACACCAGGAACTACTTATGGGAATGGGTAAAGGTACATCTAATAACAGAATGAGCTGCATTCAGACACTGGCAGTGGGTTATTACCTGCAGTCCCACCTAACAAGACAGGAACAAGGTTGTTGGTTGGGAACATACCAACCTGCTTGTGATTGCTGTGAGCCTCTGAGCTAACCATCTTAGCAGGACTGGGCCCCACCTCCACGTAACGAAAGCAAGAAAATAAAAAGACATGGAAAGCGCAGAGAAATGTAAGAAATACCCCCAAAAAGAAGGATGCCAGGTGGAACAAAATAAATTGATGACGGGTGTACGTATTGGAAAATGATAGGTAACTTCAACACCTCTAATGATTCAACTTTTTGCCCTCTGGCTGTTATAGAATAGCTCCCAGCATTCCTTGTCCTTCATGGGATGCAAAGAGTTGTAGCTAAAATCAGCTTGAGAGTTAAAGAGTGATATTCCTGGTATGGAAATGACTGGATACAAGTGTAGCAAAGCACTTTGCAGCATCCCTGCCAAACCCACTGCAATCAGAATAATACGTCACTATACAAATATAGGGTTGTCTTTGGCACTTACTTCATCCTCACTTTCTCCTCCATTCATCGTCCCCATAATGAGGCTATTTGTTTTTCTTCCTGTTAGGACCAAATGAAAAGTAGAGGAGTACAAGAACGTGCAAGTTATAAGGAGTCAAGTTGATATTAAAGGGTCAGTAAACGCTCATATAACTCCTCTAATGAGAAGCACTGCCCTATGGCAAGTTCAATCAAATTTTTGTTTACCTTGAATGGCCACCATCCTCCCATTGTGAGGTTTAACTGTTCTCCTTTCCATGTTGTCCGTATCATCAGAGCCTTCATCTTCCTGGAATTCATTGTCCGAGTCTTCGTTACTGTCTATATAATTGAAGCAGAGGGTGGTCAAAGCAATATGAAAGGGATTTATATATTACACCCTGGGGCAACCTCAGTGTATGGGCACTTATAAGGGCATCTGTATTTTATATTTCTCCTCAATGTGTGCAACCTCGGGAGCCTCTTGTCAGTGCAAATTACATTGTTTTCCCAGTGCCTATATTTCACATTTTACATGGCTACATGCAGATATCAGCTCATGCTGATGAGCAAACAGGTTTTATTTTATATACTAGGGATGCACCAAATCCACTATTTCGGCCAAACCCCCGAATCATTCCTGAAAGATTCCTTGTCCGAATACTGAACCGAATCCTCATTTGCATATGCAAATTAGTGGTGGGAAGGGGAAAACCTTTTTTTACTTCCTTGTTTTGTGACAAAAAGTCACGAGATTTCCCTCCCTGGCCCTAATTTGCATATGAAAATTAGGATTTGGTTCGGCCAGGCAGAAGGATTCGGCTGAATCCTGCTGAAAAAAGCCCAAATCCTGTCCGAATCCCGAACCGAATCCTGGATTCGGTGCATCCATAAGATATACATAGATTTATATTAGATTTCAGGCCATTACCATAATGCTTCAGGGATTACATCCCAGGTGGATGTTATCTAACCCTTGTGTTTATCATTGCTATCATTTAGTACTTACCCAAAGAAAAAGTCAGCTTAATTAGGTCAGTCTTTTCATGGTATGGATCTAGAGACTTTTCTACTCATTAAATACAGCCCTAGTTAATATCCCTCACTTGACAGAAGGCCTTTTTAACGGAGGGTCAAGTGATGAGTTACAAAACAGGTGATTAGTTATATCTCAGCTCTGAAATCTGCAAAATGTGGCCATCCAGCCGTTAATGAACTACAACTGCCAATGATGGCATTAACGCCTGCATCTCAGGAAGAACAGCAGAACATGAGGAGGTAGTCATGGGGCACTGGGGTAGGACAGAGAACCTAAAGCAGGAGGAAAAAGACCGAAATACTCACTGCCATTTTTGTGCAGTCTATTCTCTTCTTCCCTCAGTTTGCTCTGCATCAGTCTCAGCGTGTTCTCTGCCTCCTGCAGGATAATACACATACACAGTGTGAATTATTACTAAGGGATACAAGGAATTACACTAAACAGGACTTAGAAACAGAAATAAATCACCAGAAATAAAGGCTTTTTCCAGTTACTTATTATTTTCTATTTGTAACTGTTTTTCTAATATTAAAGTGTAAATAAAAAATTTTCACCTTCTAAAGCAGCCTGGAAGGCTTTTCTAAATGTATATATTTAATTGATACATTTGTTATCTTCGTCCCTGCTGAGCAGAATCTCTGGGTTTCATTACAGGCAGCTGTTAGAATTGATACAATAGTTGCTGATACTCCTGTAGATGCTGCTGAGAAATCAACTAAATGTAGCAAATTGTTAAAGTTCAGATGCACCTGAATTACTGAGCTGCCAGACTGAAACACCAGAGACACCAACATTCAAATTTAAACTTACATTTTGGGAAAACTGTAAAAAATAAAAGATGGAAAGAAATAAAAAAAAAGTGTTTGTAAGGTGAACAACCCCTTTAAGATAACATGGCTTCATGGAATCACTTCTGATATATCCAGGTCAAGCACTCATATACACAGCTATCTATACGCTGCATTAGGGTGAATATTTAATTTATAAATTACTGCCTGCTACTAACATATCCCAACCGAGAACTATGGGAATTATGGACCAAAGCACTTCCCTGTAGTTAGAAATGGTTGCTGCCAGGAGTTAAAAGAGTTCTCCATCAATCAGCAAGCTGTCAGTATCATTAATAAGGGTTAAAAGAGCAAAGGGTGTGAAGGGGAAGAATAGAGACGAACTCAGACTAGGATTCTCTGCTTCTAATTATACAATATGCTTTATTTTAAGGGATGCACAGAATCCACTATTTTGGATTCAGCCGAACCCCCGAATCCTTCCCGAAAGATTTGGCCGAATACCGAACCGAATCCGAACCCTAATTTGCATATGCAAATTATGGGTGGGAAGGGGAAAACATTTTTTACTTCCTTGTTTTGTGCCAAAAAGTCACGTGATTTAGCTCCCTGGCCCTAATTTGCATATGCAAATTAGGATTCGGATTCGGTTCGGCCAGGCAGAAGGATTCGGACGAATCCGAATCCTGCTGATAAACGCCGAATCCTGGCCGAATCCCGAACCGAATCCTGGATTCGGTGCATCCCTATTTATTTTACTCCTAACACAACACTGTCATCCGTATGTGTTACAGGACTTTCCTGTATACTCTATGCAGCAAGTGCAACCATGCATAAAAGCCATGAATATTTTGTAAATTATATCGGTGACTAGTGATGTCATCAGTTATAAACAGTGAGTAGTGGTATCATTTTTGCCACATGACTCACTAAAACTTGTGTATTATAATACATAAAGTACCCCATTTTGCAAAATATGAGGATTTAGAAGTTACCTCGGAGTTCCATAACCTGTATAAAATCACTTGGCCTTCGGCCTTGTGTTTTTATATGGTCCTAAAGCTCCTCGGGACGTATAATATCCTTATAATTCACAAGAGGGGGATTCACTATATATATATATATATATATATATATATATATATATAAACTTGCTGCTGTTGTATACACCATACTGGGAGTGATTTTCCCTGATGTGAATGGAGACCACTCAGTGAATGTATGCAACCTTTCCTATTGTAAATGATTAAAAAACACAGTGCATCTATTTATTGTCCTTGTTTAAAGGGCAAGGAAAGGCAAAGAAATAAAATCCCATTTTACTTTCTTTAATGAAAAAAGAAATCTATCTCGAATATACTTTAATTAAAAAATGTCTAATGTTTTTATAAGAAACCTGACTGTATGCAGTGAAATTCTCCCTTCATTTACTGCTGTGGATAGGAATTGTCAGACGGTCCCTAACTTCTGGCAGGGAAACAATCATACTTATGAACAGCAGGGGGAGCCCCTGCCTTACTTACCAGCCATGCAGAACTCAAGCAGCTTTGTTTTTTGATCATTTATGACGATCCCTAAGAAGCCCAGACCACACTGAGCATGTGTATGTAGTCTAGTCTTGCAAAGATGTATAACAAAGTTACAAGATGACAGCCCCCTGTGGCCAACTTTGAAAGCATAAATCATTTGTTTGATTAGGCTTGTGGTGCAGTAAGTTCATGTTTATTATACAAAATACAGCATTTCTAGCCTTATTCTAATTTAGACTTTACTTGCCCTTTTTAACGGCATCAGGAAGCATAAGGATCAAGCTTCCAAGTGAAGGGTTATGTACTGTCCTCTCTGTAAAACCCAGGGGTTACAGAAAAGGGCAAAGAAACCCTTCTATTTGGATTTTTCCCCTTGGCACTTTCCAGTCTTCTCCTTTCACTATATTAGACATTCCCAATCACCCCCTTGTTAATGAAGCCTAATAAAAGACAAACTCTTTCTATGATATATTGCCATTGTAACATTTCTTAGCTTTGTGGACATGCATGTCAGTTCTTTACAAGTGACAAATAGTGTCGGTTCACACTAGATTTTTCTAGGCATACAGTATAAACCAGGGGTGATATGCAATAACATTTGTATGCAGTACTTTCCCCTTAATGTGCATAGAATAAACACAAAGTGGGAGAACATCAAACAAGGATTCCGTTTCTTGCAAGATTACAAGGGAAAAATCTAGGTTAGCATGATCCCAAATTTGGATTGGCAGTTGGATACAAGTGATTGATTGGTTCTTTTTTTAATTTAAATATGACTGCGTAATATGTTCATTTAGCCTATGACTTAGTGCCCCTGTGGCACGGAACGCGTAAGGCCTTTGCTGTGATGTTTTTGCTCTAAATAAAAAGACTTTTTTTACTACATCTATTTTTTTTGGAGTGTGATCCAGTTTGTGCCAACCCATCAAAAGTCCTTTTCTGCCAATTGCCTTCCTGAGCTAAAGGTCCGGGGTATGTGCACCTGAATCCCCCGTTTGTTCGGGTAAAGGTGGCCATACATGTAGAGATCCACTCGTTTGGCGATGTCGCCATACGAGCGGATCTCTCCCCGATATGGGAAGTCGGATTGCAGGACCGCATCAACGAACAGATACAGCCACAATCCGACAGGATTTTTAGTCCCGCCCGATCGAGATCTGGCCGACTTTCGGCCAGATATCGATCGGTGAAGCCTGTTGAAGGGCCCCATACACGGGCCAATAAGCTGCCGACTTGGTCAGCCACCTTAAGTTAACCCCGTAATTACAATTTATAGCACTGACGAAGAACAATTTATTTGTATATCTATATCTCTCTCTTAGCCTGACATTACCTCAAAACGTTCCTGTTCCATGCGGTGAAAGTCTTCCAGCTGCTGTTCCAGGTAACAAACATTACGAAACTTGTCCAGGTAACTCTCATAGTGCTTCTGCAGTTCCTCCTCAATCTTCTCATATTCATCCATAAAGGCAGGCCTGTTGGCAAATGTTACAGTTACCTCTGGAGAACCACATGCTGAATAATGAGGAACCACCACAGTAATGTTTATCCGGTATCGTTTTCCATTCCATTCTGCTGCAGTATATGCACTGGCAATAGATATTGCAACGTCCCTAGAATCTGACTCCTGCTAAAGCTGAAACTCCTCATCAAGCCCAGGTGAAGGATGCTGGGAATTGATCTGCTCCTGCTGCGCAATTGTATAATAGTGGTAGAAATAGCTCCCTGAATGCCTGACACACTGTGAGATAAAGGGATTCTGTCATGGTTTTTATGATGTAGGTTTTATTTCTAAATTACACTGCAAAAAATTCCCTGCAATAATATTGATGTGTTGGAGCCGTCTCGGGTCATTTTGCCTGGTCATGCTTTCAGAAAGAGCCAGCACTTTAGGATGGAACTGCTTTCTGGCAGGCTGTTGTTTCTCCTACAACATTTCACAAAAAATCCCCTATGAGTCCCTATGAGTAAGAGCCCTTACAGGCACGAAACGCGTTAGGTCTGGTATGTCCGTATAAATATTTTTTAACTTTTCAACCTTATGGGTACATTATTAATTTTGGAGGGATTCAAATTTTTTTGGAATGTTGTGGCAATTTTGCACCTTGGGACTGGGGTTATCTGTGAGTATGCCCACCTGTGTGTTTTTTCATTGGTTTGACCTTTTTGACAATATTAACTTAATCATACTTTTTGGTAGTGCCAGTTGTAATTGTGGTTTTAAGCACCGCTAATTGCTTTTTGCATGTTGTTTCTCCTACTCAATGTAACTGAATTTGTATCAGTGAGACATGGGTTTTTACTATTGAGTGCTGTTCTTAGAGCTACCAGGCAGCTGTTATATTGTGTTAGGGAGCGGTTATCTGGTTACCTTCCCATTGTTCTGTTGTTAGGCTGCTGGGTGGGGGAAAGGGAGGGGGTGATATCACTCCAACTTGCAGTACAGCAGTAAAGAGTGACTGACGTTTATCTTATTATTATTATATTATTTTTCAAGCCCCCAAAGTGTTGACTTGTTTTACCAATATTTATTAAATCGGTATATGAATTAGGGCCTCATGGGGCCCCTATACCTCCTGGGCCCCCCTCCAGCCGCAAGGTCTGCTTCCTCTATAGTTAATTCACAGAATATACTGGTACATGGAGTCCTTAATGATATTCTATCGTATCAACACACCTTGCTTCCATCAAATGCTTCCTCTATAGTCACACCTCTGACAACAGTAAAGAGTGAATGAAGTTTATCAGAGCACAGGTCACATGACTGCTGGGAAAACTGACAATATTTCTAGCCACATGTCAGATTTCAAAATTTAAATATAATAAAATTAAGTTTGCTCTTTTGAGAAATGGATTTCAGTGCAGGAGTCTGCTGCAGCAGCACTATTAACTGATGCATTTAAAAAAACATTTTTTTTTCCTATACCAGTATCCCTTTAAGGGTGCTTAAAGGGCACCTATAGCCAAAAAATGTTATCCCCAACCAAAGGTGTGGGCTGATAGAGCCCGCATTCCAGTTGGGGATAACAGTAGTATTTTTTTCCAAAGAAAATGCCCCCCGCCAGCGCTAGCCTACAATTTCAGTGTGCACATGTGCTTGATCAGACATGGCGGCTCGTACCGGGAGGGAGCTCTCGGTGCGAGCCGCCATGTCAGATCAAGCGCATGCGCACACTGAAATTGTGATGTCACACGCATGCACATAATGAAACGTGCCTGCAATTTCGGGACCACTTTTCATTATGCGTATGCGATTGATCTGACGAGTAGGCTAGCGCTGGCGGGGGGCATTTAAAAAAAAAAAAAAATACTGTTATCCCCAACCGGAATGCGGGCTCTATCACCTTTGGTTGGGGATAACATTTCTTCGCTATAGGTGCCCTTTAACCAATTCACCACCCAGAGACTATGCAAGAGCTGGAATTTTCCAGGGGATAATCATACAATCCACAAACAAAGCTCCTCACCTTACTGTCTGCAAAGTCTGCAGCCTTTTGCGGTTTCTCTCCAGATCCTGCTTGCGCTTCTCAATTTTGGCCTCAAGATTCTGTTCATCGGATGCGACATTGCTCAGTAGGTCTTTCATTTTCTGTACTTGCTCCTGAGGTTCAGAATGAAAGCGAGAGGGAACATTACAGTCCAATGAATGAGAACAGGAGAGCTTTATGGATTCATCAATAAAGTAATCAGGGGATATTCTTGCAAACAAAGTTACCACTAACAGAGAGAAGATGCCTGGTGCCCTAGGGTAGTGACGTCCAATGGCTTCCAAGTGGACCAATATATATGAAATGCTTGGCTGGGTTGTATTGACAAAGAAGTCTGTGAGGTGTGGAAGAGATGAATGTTTCAGTTTTGTGGGCAACTGGATAGACAGCTCTACCCTGTATCTGTTTTGTTCCCTGCATACTGTACAAGTGTATGAACTGCCACTTCCTCTTTATAGACAGAAGAAAGAAGAATAAAAGTAATGTGCAGTCAAACATAAATACATAGCGCTAGATGAGATAGTAGTGCATCTGAGATCTATACCCAAGACACTTTTCTTCCAGTCCATTTCTGAAGCTACTTGGGTGACCCCCATTGAAGGATAAGCAGACCTTCTGGAAACACTCTAGCTGACTATTGACTTCCAGTCATGTACATTAGTGAGGCATCTTATCCATATATAGTCATATAGTGGGGTTACCCAAAATTGTAATACATAATTTTCTAGTAGACTTAAAGGGCACCAATCATAACTAAAACCATTTACTAAGTAAATACACAATGTGAAAGCTAAAGAAATCTGATTTTTACTTCACTTAGAATTGTTTGTTTAATGTAAATCATCAGCTCACTATACCTTCTGCAAAATCTCCCCTATCTCCACTGCAGTTCTAGCTGAGGCAGACATCTTGGATTTCACTGACTCCTCCTACCTATATCTTCACAGCCAACTGCAGCTCTGAAATCTCGCACATGCTCAGTTGAAATTCCTTGCTTGCCTAATAAGCTTGCCTAAGCTATTTTGAAATCTGCCAGACTTCTGTGTTAGTGCTGCTAGTGCTGGAAGTTGCTGTGTGCCCTTCATTTGGATAATGACATCACCAGCAGGGGATAAGACAGGGAAATCTTGTGATACTTCCAGAGTTTACTAAAGCTAGGCATTCTGGGTAGAATACTCAGGGCAGTGCTACAATCTGAGCATGCTCGTGAACTCATTGGCATGTTGTAGTCCCAGTATGGACTCCCTTTTTTTAAAAAAAAAACTGTATATGTAGTTTGATTAAATGTGTTTAGGTTGTAATGGTCAGGTTGTTAATATGCGCTTTATTTTGGCTGTGATTGGTGCCCTTTTTCCACGCTTTGAACTTATAGCGTCGGAGCGGGTGGAGGAGGGGCCGCATCACTAGTGTAACTGGTAACTGGCTGCTCCGTGCCGCCTGAGACAAGGTTCTCACCTTGCCTCATGGCTGGAGCGGCCCTGCCCATGGCTACCCAGCAGCTTATTTATATAAACTATACAGTAGAGCCCCCCATTTTACATCCCCTGATATTAAGTTTTCCCTCATTTTATATTGTTGTTTTGTGTTTTAGTTATATATGATACATAATAGATTTCCCTGATTTTACATTTTCCTGGATTTTACACCATTTTTTTCTGGTCCCCTGAAAAATGTAAAATGGGGGTTCAACTCTATATTAGTGTTTCTAAAGCAAAGGCATAACTTTTACCAATGCAGGCCCATAGTATATTATTACAGTACTTTAAAAGCTTTTATTTTTTTTTTTAGGTGTTGCTGTTCCTTTAAAAAGCTAAGTTTAGGGGTTGTGTCATAGCAGCCGATGTTACAGGGCTGATTGTTACATTTTGATGCAGAATGTGCAGGTTTCAGTGCTGCCATGTAATGAGAATCTGAATTAATTACTTATTAGCCTTTTATTGTTTCTCACCATTCATGCCCTGCTCTACCCGTCTACCTTTCAACTGCAAGGGTGACCGTTTGCTACTGCCAGGCCCTAAATATTCACATTGATGCAGGTGCTTGGTGGGAAGAAAACTCAATGGGATTTGCCTCTGGAAATTGCAGCTCTAGTCAACTCTTGCAGTGCAAAAAGGCAGCATCCTTTTTACTGCTATTTGCTCCACAGGTTGCACTTAGAAGTGTAACTCTTTGCATCCTAGAAAAAGATCCTGCATTTGAAAATAATGAGTGGGAATTAAGTCCCGAATTAATGCACCAAATCCACTATTTTGGATTCATCTGAACCCCCCCGAATCCTTCACAAAATATTCGGCCGAATACCGAACAGACTCCTAATTTGCATATGCAAATTAGGGTTGGGAAGGGGGGAAAAACTTTTACTTCCTTGTTTTGTGACAAAAAGTAATGCGATTGCCTCTCCAACCCTATTTTGCATATACAAATTAGGATTCAGATTCAGTTTGGCTGGGCAGAAGGATTCTTCTGAATCCGAATCCTGCTGAAAAAGGCCGGATCCAGAACCAAATCCTGGATTCGTTGCATCCCTAATTTAACGAGAATTCAACCACTCCTGTGCTAACCCCCAGCCCACACCCCTCCGGGGGAGAGGTAGGCCGGGGGGAGGAGGTTGAATTCCCCTTTAAGCAGCACCAGGGACCCCCTTTACAATCTTTTTTTTTTTTTTTTAAGTTTTTATTTTTGCATTTTCATTTTAAACACCAATAGATGTAAGTAAAGAAGAGAAGTGAGAAAAGAGAGGTTTGGAGCAGAGAGAGGAGGGGAAGGAAGTAACAACAAATATGTCAATTTACCCTTGCATACATCCCGTAGGATTTGTTTTTTTGTCATGGAAAGACACCCAAGTACCCCAGACTGCATCAAATTTCTGCAGGCAGCCCCTAGTATAGTATGTCAGCTTCTGGTTAGGCAAAGAGTTGTTAATCAGGTTGTGCCAGTCTGGTAACCCTTTACGATCCTTAGCGCCAGTGTCAGACACATAAGCAAATTATCCACAAGGGGCTGGAGGGATTGCAAGAATTTGAGGAGCCCAGAAATGACTTTAATTACACTGTTCCCTTGTGCCCCACATGAATTGCACATTGAGCACCTGCAGGTTTAAACTAAACGCTTCTGAATATAAAGCAGATGCAAGCATTCTGAAGTTCCCTGAACTTTCACAATGTATTTGCTCTTGGGGAATACATGTTGATGCGCATGATAGCACCCAAGGATATCATAAAAACAGTAATACTATTTGTAAAATTAGCATCTTATTATATTGGGAGCACTAACCAAGACTTCTTTGATGGACGTTCTCAGCACCTTCTCCGTTTCATTCATCTCCAGGGGACGGGCTATGGCAGCTGTTCTTTGCTCCTGCGGAAAACACACACATATATATTTATATATTATTTACACCGACACTGCTTTGAATATTTATCTCCGGCTTCACGCTTTATTAAAATGATTGATATATACCAGCGAGACGTGTAACTTGGAAGGAAATTCTGAATTATACCAGATGAAGCATGAACATTTGCCTTTCACAAATAAAATATACAGTGAGCCGTCATCATTTAAAGGAGAAGGAAAACTACCAAGGCAGTTTATTGCCAATAGATTAGTGCAAGCTAGAACTCCATTTTTATACTTTAGAATGCTTTTCCATACCGGAGTAAAAAGCTCTAGACACGTTTGTTTAGGATAGCAGCTGCCATATTAACTTGGTGTGACATCATTTCCTGCCTGAGTCTCTCCCTGCTCACTTATATCCCTGGGCTCAGATTACAGCAGGGAGGAGGGAAAATGGAGGCGGGATGGGGAGAGGAGCAAACTGACTATGCTCATGCTCAAGTCGTGGAGATTTAAGCTGAAAACAGGAAGTCTGATACAGAAGCCCATGTGACACAATAGAAGGAAAGAAATACTGTGTTTCTTTTGACAGAGGACTCAAAGCAGCATTACTTTGAGGGTTTACTGCTGTATTCACATAGACCTTTCTTATAAAGCTTACTTAGTTTTAAACTTTCCTTCTCCTTTAAACATCCCATTCCTACGCAATGAAGTATTTCTCGGCATGGGCACAATAGGGAGTGAAAGCGCAACATGGTTTTTTGTCAGGAGGAGAGATGGGAAGCCTGACAGGAACAGAAGTGCAGTCACAGGGTGCCCAATATGATGTCGCTCGCTCCAGCTGATAAAGGAAACACACCAGGAGACTGAAGCCCGGGCTTTTTGTCCTTCTTGAGTTATCCAAGTTCTGGATAGTCATTAACCGTCACTATATTTAGCAATGAAACTGTGATTATTATCATTTATTTGTATAGAGCAGATATAGTCTGCATATTCATAAATATTTATCAATTATATCAGTCCCTGTCACTGAGGAGCTTACAATCTAAGGTCTCAATTACATGCTTTCACACACATTATGGCCTGGAGTAACAACTCAAGCATGAACAGAACATACAAAAACCTTTCAGATCCGGAATCCAACCTAGGACTCCAACATTGCAAAGCAGTAATATTAACGATAATAGATTTTCATCACTCTTCTTTTTCTTCTGTGTTTTTCAGTCATCATCAGTTCTGTCTTAGACTCACTGGAAAAACCAGGAATTAAAGGGATATTCAACCCTTCCGTTGCCGATTGGCGGCACATACACAGTAGGACGCATTTGCTGGTTGGTGCTACTGTGCATGCACCCAAAGTTCACAAAGTTGAACCGTGAACACCGCGAACTTTGGGCGCATGCGCTTTAGTACCAACCGGCAAATATGTCCTACTGCACATGCGTCGTCAAGCGCCGACAGATCCAGGAAGAAGACATTGCTGGAGAAGATGGCGCACATGAACCTGGCTGGAGGGGACCTGCACAGAGGGGTAAGTAGCGACTTGGAGGCATTTACCCGGGGGGAGAGGTAGGCCGGGGGGAGGAAGGCCTACGTGGGGGGGAAGGTTTAGCGCCATAGAGGTTGAATTCCCCTTTAAGTGCTAAAACCACAGGCAGGGGTTATTTGCCTTAATGTAGATTATACTACGCTTGAAGTCAATGTTGAGCCACTACCATTGGCAATTATATATATAAAATCCATGAAGACTGGCATTCAGCGATGGAAAGGAAAAGCAGCAGGTTGTTGGAGTTAAAATAAAGCTGCCAATGATTTCCCCACTACCTCCGGATTTTGTACAATGGTAACTAATCAGCAATGTACTGCAGGAAGCTTTGAAGAAACACTATTAAGGCTGATTATTATGATGAATTAAGTGCAGCACAGCAGCGTGCATTTAATCAATACGCTTAAGGGTAAATGAAGCATTAGTTAACAGTATTTATAGGAATATATCTGCACCAGGGGGTAAGTAAAGAATTACTGGCATTTACCATGGGTAGGAGCTAGGCTGGGGATGGGAGCAGGGAGGGGGTCTATGTAGGGTTGGGGGGTAGGGGTTTTATTTATTTAGGGTTTAGTTCTGCTTTAAGTAACACCACCCAGTGTAAAAGTGCAAACTCTCCATACTTGCAATATACACATATTTTTGAGAGGACTGCATTTCTTTCACTATCGGCAAAACTCTATTACCCAGATAATTACTTATGTTGAAATAACACAGCGATCCCCAACCAGTGAGCAGCATGTTTCTCACCAACCCCTTGGCTGTTGCTCCCAGTGGCCTCAAAGCAGGTGCTTATTTTTAAATTCCTGGCGCCTGAGCTTTAATTTAATATAAACCAGATTGATGGCATAACAGAGCCTCCTGTAGGCTGTCAATCCACATAGGGCTACCAAATTTTTGGCAACCCAAGAACTTTTTACATGCATGTGTTGCTCTCCAACTCATTTAACATTTGAATGTAGCTCATAAATGGTTGGGAACCCATTACAATACCAGCAGCAGTGAGATACTTTAAAAGACTGTTGAACTAACTAGTCCTTACTCTGCCCTACACAGGCAGAAAAAGCTGCCAATATCAGTCCTTCAGAATGTAAGAAACGTACCCTGGTGGTCTAGTGGGGGGATGGCAGGGACGCCTGCCACCCCCTCAGCGGGGACGCCCGCAGAATCTTCTTGTGCCAATGGCGCCAATTCATTAGGGCGTGTGCGGCGCACTTCCAGGATTCTTAAAGACGCATGCGCACTGACGTGATGCTTGATAAAGGGTCCTGTGTGACCCAAAACGTTGCAGTTTTTCTACTTTTATGAGCTAATAAAAGATACACAACTTCACGGAATCAAGTTTTCAGAGTGCTACAGTCTTTTGGACGAGATATATGTTTAATGACCCATGGCAGGTCATGGGGGATGGACTGCTAAGCACCTGGTCTGGAAGGAGAGCTAAAACAGAGGTGAGCGCTTCACAATTGTGTGGACGTCAGCTCGCATTGGCACGAAATTCAAATGATTTAAAGCACAACTGGGCTTGTGATGGTTGCCTGTTATAGGTTCCGCCTGACTGATCTCCTGGTATGACTGATCTCCTGGTATGACCCTTGCCTGTTATCCGACTCTGATTCTGCCTGATTTCTCTGCTAGTCTCCTGGTTTTGACCTTGGCCTGTCTGACTCAGTCTGTGTTCTGCCTGTCCCGACCCAGCCTGATTTGACTAAGTTATCTGCCTCCGTCCTGTCCTGTGGCCTTCTGCCAATCGATATCTGGCCATGATATAGATCGCAAAGGATTGGTTTTTCAGACAACCGACCCGATCAAGCACTGATCCCAAGTACTGATTTTTTTTTTCTCAAAATGACTTCAGCCATTTTGCACAACTGCAACTGCACTTGCAGAACACAAATAGCCCCTTATGGAATGTTACCAGTTGCTGGACAAGAATAATGAGGCTGTGAGACTGCAAACAATCAGTGGGCCATAATAGCACAAGGGAATTTTTTCACTGCTGATTATCATTATATTTCACCGGATGGCAGCAATGGATAAAAAAGCCATGTCTGTCTATCACTGTGCTCAAACAAAACTGACTATCCTTCTTTTGCCATAATAATTCTTTAATTCCTCAGAATAGCTCTACTCATGTTCCTGCACATACTGTGGGAACAATCCAGCTCACCCTCTGATGCTCAATGATAAAAGATGGGAAAGAGGCATCTGATCTATTCTTTCTGTGCTAAGAGGCTCCCTGGCTAAGCCATTATTTAGTAGGAAACAGTATTCTCAGCATCACCATTATATTCCACATATTTCACAGTTAAGCCCCATTTGAAGGGGAGAATTGCTAACATCTGTGACACCTAGATTGGAGTGAATTACCTCCTATTACCTCATAGACTGGTTTCCAGGTTTGGGGTAAGCTAAAGTGGATACCCCAATGTTTAATGTGTCTATACATTCAAATAAATGAACAATGACTTTTATCTACAAAAGGGACTATAAATAATTTTTAATAACCAGACTGTAGATTATATAGTGGATAATGTACCCACTACTGTAATTTTTAAAGATATTATAAGTCACTAAGGAGTTATGCGACCATACAAAAGAATGAACCCGCTGGCCGATCCTGCGAGACCAGAGAGGCATCATGAGTGGACGGAGCGAAACTGGAGACGGATGGACTGGGAGAGAGACTGAGGGGCAGATAGCTGAGAGGCAGAGGGACAGCAGCGCCATGTGAAGTAAGAAAGCTCCCGTGCTTGAACATAAGATGGGAGGGGAGACCAGTGCAGGGAAAGCATCAAGGAGGGAGCTTCAGCGCAGGTGCTGTCTCTTTCTTCTAAACAGCGCGTTCTGATGTAAGAACACACCTTTTATAAGCATATATTTTAATGTGCATATTTTATATATAAATATAAATAATATATATATAATACAAATACATACACACACCAGATAACAATACCGATATAGCATAAAACAACAGTGACATTTCTACAGCTGTTTCATTGAGAAATGTAAGGTTCACACTTACCCTTAGATCAGCCTCTTTGCCAAGAAGGTCGTACAATGTTGCACCTTTAGAGGTGATTTCAGAAGCAAGCTGTCTGGCCATCTTCAAATCTGAAATCTGAAATGAACAAATGCCATGTTATTCTGCAGGAGCAAGAAGGAAAAAGCTGGCTGCCACTTCAGTTCATAGGCTCTTTCATAAAGATCTAACACTCTTTACCAGGCAGACTCATTTTCGCTACCTTATAGGAAGAGTGACACATTTAATATAGTGAAGGGCAAAGTTTCATTATAAAGGGAGACTCCTATAATTATGACTACTTTTTAATGCAATTGCATAGTAACATTATTCAAATAACAAAGGAAAAACAATCATAATATATGTGATACATCCCCTGAAGAGTTCCTCTCCAGAAACCCCATTTTTTTAAAAAATAGTTTTTAAATAAGCATATTAGCACATGGGGTTAACTGTGGCAGTGGCAGTGTTAGGCCTGTATTGCTGTACTGCAAGTTGGAGTGATATCACCCCCTCCTTTTCCCCCCAGTAGCCTAACAACAGAACAATGGGAAGGTAACAAGACAGCAACTGCCTAACACAAGATAACAGCTCCCTGGTAGATCTAAAAACATGTCCCACAGCGACATTTAGTTGGAGAAACAACAGCCTGCCAGAAAGCAGTTCCATCCTAAAGTGCTGGGTTTTTTTGAAGGCACATGACCAGGCAAAATGACCCAGGATGGCTGCCTACACGCTAAAAAAAAATTAAAAAAAATACCCCTTAGTTAACGGTTCCAATTCTGATGAATTCACCATACACAGAGGGACGAGACAGGGATGTCCTCTTTCCCCTTTGTTATTCAATTTGGCCCTAGATCCACTTCTACGTCACATTATACAAAACCCAACTATACCAGGAATCTTAATTAACCAAACTCAGCTGAAGGTCACAGCCTTTGCTGATGACATACTGCTATTCATACAAAACCCTCAACTAGAAATATCACCCATACTCTCTATAATTCACAGATTTGGAACAATAGCTGGTTTCCAAATTAACATAGACAAATCAGAAGCAAAGCTACTACGATAGGACGACACAAGACTGGCCACCGGACTTCCCTTTCAAAAAAGCTAACCAATATATTAAATACCTAGGTATCAAAATACCGAAACGACATACAGAGACATACCAACTGAACATCAGAGCTATTATTATAAGATACAGCAGGAAACCACTCAATGGAAACACATAAATCTAACTTTTTTGGGTAGAATTCACTTTATTAAAATGATTTTATTCCCAAAAATGTTATACCCTATTCAAATGCTGCCATACAGTATCAAAAAATCGGACTTGACACGTCTATACAAAATACTCCGTACATTTATATGGCAGAACAAGCGCTCTAGGATTAGCCTATATAAACTACATCTTCCTAAAGCCCTGGGGGGGTTAATTTGCCAAATATAAAAGAGTACAACGATGCTGCACTACGATATGCAGGAGACTGGCTTACAGACCGAAACTGGTTTACAACAATAGACCTAGACCAATCCCAATCCAACGGACTGACGTTAAATTATCTCCTACATTCGCCGTTATCAGTCATCCCACAAGCACTGAAAGAAAATCCGCTCTTCGCAGATACATACAAAAGCCGGCGCTCCCTAAGGCTAAAATTTCATCTCTCCCCGCAATATTCACCTTACCTCACTTGGAATGGCAATATAGACTTCCCTATAGGTATATCACATCCAATTCTGCAAACTTGGAAAAATAAAGGCCTATACAATCTAAGCAATCTACTCAAAAACAACTCTGATGTGTTATCCTTGACAGAGCTAAACGAAAAATACCCGTTCACACAATCACACCTATTCCTTAACCTACAACTATTACACTTTGCTAGAACCGCTATTCAAGAAATAAGAGGTCCAGATATTGGAAATATGATTGATAATCTTTGGAAAAACCAGAACACATATCGCTCCACCTCATACATCTATCAGGTAATACGCACAAACATAGACCCAGACACGGTAGGAGAATCCTTGTTGAAATGGACTCTGTCCACACCTCAACTACACCCCACAGAAATCTTAAAATACCACGTCCAAATGATGAGATCACTCCCAGCTAGCCGATATCAGGAAATGACCCTACAGATCCTTCACAACTCCTATCTAACCCCCGAAAGACGCCACAAAATGGGTAATCTCCCCTCAGATAGTTGTACTCACTGCCAAGCTCCCAAAGCAGATCTTTTACACATGTTTTGGCTCTGTCCTAAAATTATAGATTTCTGGCGA
>CM044448.1:100102389-100114832 GCA_024363595.1 Xenopus borealis | reverse complement strand
ACCTTTGGCTCATTTTGAGAGTTTTTCTTTGAGTGTGCACATCCAATTATTATATCTATACAAGACTAGAAGTAAAACATACTCAAAAATGTTTTCAAGAATGACAGTTGCTGCGAGTAAACAAAACCTTATCTAAGCTCTGCTTGATGCTAAAGGATTTAGCAATAGGAATTCTGCTTTCTCTGTGTACCCGGCACCTTGTTGGCTGCCCATGTGGTCATCAATAGAGGCACTGAACTATTTATTAGCGCTATATACATTGCTACCAGCATTATATCAGCAAGAAGACTGGGATGGGAATCAGACTTTGTTAACAAGCAATACAGCTAATCAGAGAACTCTGTAGCCTCTGTAAGCAGTTTTATGGGGGGGGGGGCTACTTTAGGGAAATAGTGGATTTAAGTGGCAGAGTTGTAGAGAGAGAATATGAGTAGAATTTGCAAGTGAAGCTTTGTTCCACTGTAATTAGTGAGTTAAGCAAATGTTGGTTTGAACTTCAGGACATTCAGATCTTCTCAGAGTCACATACAAAATCTGCAGCTATTTGAATAGGTGCTGGAAGACTCCCATAATGCTTTGACATACTTTTTGTAGAAGATGGATATTTGCTGTTACAATACTCAATTAAAACAGGATTTGGGTATTAGTGTAGAGTAAATGTCATATTGCTATTTTAGGAATTCAGATTTTTCATTCATGGCTGCTTTAATGAACACACTCACACCACACAAGCATTTCAGAAATCTGTTTAAGATACTGAATGGTATTTTAGTGTCCTCCAACACTTGGTTTCCTCTCTTGCTGTTTGACAAGAGGGCATTCCATATCATTCATATGGACCATATCATTAATTTAGACCAGAGAAAACACTAACTGCCACTCCCTTAACCTAATCATATTTTATCTTATACAAAAAGCCTCCTGCTATGAGCCTGGCAATAGCACATGGGGCATATTGTCAATTTCACATATTCATTCATTTAAAGGAACAGCAACACCAAAAATAAAAGTGCTTTAAAGGAATAAGAATATAGTGTACTTTTGCCCTCCACTTGTAAAACTGGTGTGTTTGATTTAGAAATACAACAGTGGTTTATATAAACAAGCTGCTGTGTAGCCATGGGGGCAGCCATTCAAGCATAGGATACACAATAGATTGCAGATAATTTCTGAAGAATCCCACTGTATAATACAGAACTTATCCGTTATCTGCTGTATATCCTGTGCCTTTTCTCCTCTTTCAGCTTTTATTAGCTGCCCCATGGCTACACAGCAGCTTGTGTAGATAAACAATAGTTGTGTTACTGAAGCAAACACACCAGTTGTTCCAGTGCATCACAACACTACAATATATGTGCATTACTTCAAACCACTTACATTTTTTCGTATTACTGTTCCTTTAAATAGGAAAAACACACAACCCACCTTAGATGCCAAATTAAATTTGAAGGTGGATGTTTCCTGTTCATCAAGCTGGGTGCTCTCCATGCCTTTGGATTTCATGGCATTGTACAACACCGTGGTGATCTTCAGCAGCTCCTTTACTGCATAGCCATCTGCCTGGTACAGCTTCCTTGTATTTAGCTTTATGTGAGCTTTAGTGGCCTGTAACATAGTTAGAAAACACAAAACAGTAAGAGACCAATTTATTAAAATGGCAGTCAAACACACCACATATCACCAGGCACTGCCATGTAAAAAAACAAAAAAAAAACATGTTTATTTAGATGTGTATCGATTTTCAGTGACTACATGCTTCTGTCTAAAAATCCAGTGTACAGGTAAGTAGTCATTTGAAAGTGCCATGAAAAAATCCATGACATTTGTAAGCATTTTGTTTAGAGTTACATACACCCACCAACATGTACTTGACTCATGAATTTTCGCCCTACTAATATATTACAAGTGGTGTTATAGAATGTTAAGTACAATTATTTTATTTGCCATTGTTTTACACAGTATGTTATAAAAGCCCCTGCACAGAATAGGTATAGGGTCCCTTATCTGTAAACCCGTTATCTAGAAAGCTCCGAATTACGAATGGTTGTTTCCCATAGACAGCCGCTAGAGCTGCTGGTTTCTGTATTGGGGCTAGGCCACATGGGAAGATTCAGGGAGATTAGTAGCCTGGCGACTAATCACCGCTTCTTTGGGGTGACTAATCTCCCTGAGTTGCTTGCCCATGTCTCGTGCCCGCTAACTGTAAAGACGCCTGCATCTATTCAAACATGGCATTGCGTTTTTCGAAGTCGCTCGAAATTGCTCACGAGGCAATTTCGAGTGACTTAGAATGTCGCCTGCACCTATTCACACATGGAGATGCATTTTTCTAACGGGCGTGAGACATGGGCAAGCAATTCAGGGAGATTAGTCGCCCTAAAGAAGAGGCGATTAGTCGCCAGGCTACTAATCTCCCTGAATCTTCCATGTAGCCAAGCCCTTGAGTGCAGACCCCCAAAAAGCTAATTGGGTTAGAACCTTAATACACCTGTGCTGAGAAAGCTATGAATATTAAAGGGGTTCTTACTAACTGTTTTGAAAGATTATTACTGTCCACAAGGACTGCAAATTCTCCAATATAATAACATGGGAATAAAAGCTATAAACCAAGTAGAGGTACAGTATGGGATCCATTATCCGGAAACCCGTTATCCAGAATATTCTGAATTATGGAAAGGCTGTCTTGCATAGACTCCATTTTATCCAAATAATCCAAATTTTTAAAAAACGATTTCCCTTTTCTCTGTAATAACAAAACAACATCTTGTACTCGATCCAAACGAAGATATAATTCATCCTTGTTGGAGGCAAAACCAGCCTATTGGGTTTATTTAATGTTTACATTAATTTCTAAAGGTATGAAGATCCAAATTACAGAGAGATCCATTATCCGGAAAACCCCAGATGCCAAGCACTCTGGATAACAGGTCCCATAACGGTACTATATTTAAATTTTCTTGATAGCTGGTCTCTCAGTACAGATACACAGCTAAAACATTACATGGCTTTCAGGTCCAAACATATTTAAAAATAGGCACTGGTATTTCAGATACACAGAGGCCCAAACATCCCCCCCCAGGGCCAATTAATGGTGAGTGTCTATGCAACAGCCCCTCTGGAATTAGCCAGAGCCTACAAATTACTAGCCCAGGCCTGTTGGCTCTCTCTCTAATGGAACAGAAGCTTTTAATTGAACAGCAACCCCAGATATGAAAGTGAATAGACCTCTAAAGCTTTCATTTTTAGGGATGCACCGAATTCACTATTTTGGATTCGGCCGAACCCCCAAATCCTTTGCAAAAGATTTGGACGAATACGGAACCTAATCCTAATTTGCATATGCAAATTAGGCGTGGGAAGGGGAAAACTATTTTTAATTCATTGTTTTGTTACAAAAAGTCATTCAATTTCCCTCCCCGCCCTAATTTGCATATGCAAATTAGGATTTGGATTCAGATTGGCCGGGAAGAAGGATTCGGCCGAATCATGCTGAAAAATGCAGAATCCTGGATTTGGTGCATCCCTATTCATTTTATTAATATCTTTCAGCTGCTAGTTAAATTGTTTTTTGAGGAAAACCCTCTGGTAATGAAGCATCATTCATTTACAGTCAGCGAGGCCCAATAGGGAACCCTTGGTGCTCCAGATGGTGCAGAACTTCAGCTTCCACTAAAGCTTTAGCACTGCCTATTGCTGTGTTTTTACAGTTAGTTAGACATCAAAGACAAGCAATGTTTTCACTATGTAAGCATTTATATGCTGCTTATACAACACCGCTGTGTGTTTTACCTTAGCTGCTGTTCATTCATGTTCCCACAAACAGTAAATAGAGAAGAGAAGCATCTGCACGTAGGCATCTGTGCTTACAGATAAGCAGCCAGCACAGCACAGATTGTGAAATTAAAACTACATTAGAAAGTACATACAATATGTGAAGCAATATACACAGCCCAAGTAGTGAATGGCAAATAATGACTAGGGGCAGCTGGGAAATTGACAAAATGTCTGTCCCCGTGTCAGATTAAAAAATTTAATATAAAAAAAATCTGTTTGTTCTTTTGAGAAATGGATTTCAGTGCAGAAGTCTGCTGGAGTAGTACTATTAACTGATGCATTTTGAAAAAAAACATGTTTTCCCATGACTGTATCCCTTTATATACTGCATGTCTAGAGGTAATAACGGAATGATCACATTATACAGAACTGTACATGCAATGTCTCTGCTATGGAAAGCAACGTGACTGCTCCCGCTCACATCTGAATGAAGGTATTAAGAGAAGGAATGGTCTTTACTCAAACTATACAAAGTTACATTGCTAAAAAACTTATTTAAGAGGCAACTCTGTGCACTTTATATGTATTTATCTATTGCTACTGAAAAGTAGTGTTTGGCTGTACCTTTCTATTGGCTGCTCATCATGATGGCTGAGACCTTTGAAACAATGTAAGACACGTCAACAGATTCCCAGACCTGTCTTTGCTGGGGAACTAAGACTTTTGCAACATTGTTTAAAAAGTAACAACCAGGAGTTGTACAAATGCTGCTTTCAACAGCAACTGTTTTTACAAAATAACTTTAAAATCACTGAAAATCACTAACAAATGTATATTGGAGAGTTGCTAAGAATGATGTTTTCTTTTATTAGACAAAATTTTATTTTGGGGTTGACTTGCCCTTCAATATTATGAATACTGTCTCTGGAATTTTCCTAGGCATTTATGGATTGGCTAAGCAAAATAAACTGTATTAAATATCATTGTGATTCCAGTCAAGCTGACACTACTCTCTCTATATTGTTTCTCAATAACTTGAATGTGTAGCACTACAGGTTGCCCCAAATACAAATGCAATTTAGACATTCAGTTAATGAAGGGCAGGCTGAGGGAGACATACAGAGAACCCCCATCCTGCCCCCATACATTATAAGACCTCACAAAACAAGGGGATATTTCACCACCTTGAGGTAGGCAATATCGGCTAAACCAACCGTTTAACCCTAGGGCCAAAATCAAATCATAGCTACCATTATACAAGATGTTGGATCAAGTACTTAAGTGATATGCAGTTGTGGTCCTTGATTGGATAGGAAAATTAATGCTGCCTGAATTATATCTGCACATTTTCAGCCCATTATTGCTCTTCAGACATGTCAGCTCGCAGCATGAATGGCCCAATGAGCTTCCGATTTGGCCAGAAGGATGAAGTCTCCAGCTTTTATTGGCCCCTGTATGACCAGCTTAACTTATGTGTCATTCAGACGCACAAGCTAGGAAATTCAATGACCAGTGGCATAGCTATAGAGGAAGCACACCCCACTTTCGCAAGGGGCCCAGATTGTGGGGTTTGCTTCCTCTGTAGTTAATAGAAACTCCACCCCCCTCTTCTCTTACCTGTGGCAAGGAAGGGGGGTGCAATTGGGAGGGAGTGGGCAGAGTTGGGGTGGGTTGTGGGCAGAGGCTGAACAAGAAGTGGGTGGGAGGATGGGGATCGTAGTGCACCATTTTTGTAGGGGGGGGCCTGGCGCACACTAGTTACGCCACTGTCAATGACCCCTACTAAGTTATAGTTTCTCCACTTTAAGCTATCCCATCATGTAATGTTCACATGCCACCACCAGAACTAAATAGCCTTCACAATTAGAAATGTGACATTATTACCCTTACCATAAACTGGGCAACTGCTTTAATGAAGAACACTCTGTCCTGCTCTGTGTCCACATCCATAGGTATGTCTGTGTGTGGTTCATACCTGTTTAACAGAGACAAGAAATGCAGAAAGCTGTAAAACAGGCAAAATATAGCTGAACACAGCAAACACTTTCTATCCATCGTCGGTTTTCTCTCGGTTTCCATACACTGAAGCTGGCCAAAAGCAAAAGCTGATAAAAGGGCCATATATTAAGGCTGTTTAGAAATGGATTGTAGGGAAATTCATATTTGCTTTCATGGGAATACAAATAAATATTGTACATGATATAATTTGGGGGTCAAGGGAACCCTTATTAAAGGGGAATTCAACCCCCCCTAGCCCCTGTAGGCCCCCGCATCATCCTGGATCCGGCAGCGCATGCGCAGTAGGACGCTGGTACTACAATTTCACTGATCGAACTTCGTGAACTTTGTGTGCATGCGCAGTAGTGCCAGCGTCCTACTGTGCATTCGCTGTCGACGGAGCAGCATCCAGGAAGAAGCCATTGGAACAGAAGAGGGCCCCAGAAGCGGTTGGAAGAGGAGATGGCCCCTGTGAACTTCGCTGGAGGGGACTTACAGAGGGGTAAGTAGCAACTTAGGGGCAATAGCCCGGTTGGAGAGGTAGATCGTGGGGAGGAGGGAGGGGGGCCTATGGAGGGAGGCCTATGGGGGGTGGGGGAAGGGTTACCGCCTGGGGGGTTTAATTCCCCTTTAAACAATGGGCTGTACCAAAAACCTGAAACCACATAAAACCAGTGATTTAATTCTCTGGCCAACATTCTAAACGAGTGCACTCTCTGGAAACTGGCAATGCTCCTGCTGGTCAAATAACCATAGCGTCCCTTTCTCACCGCTGCACCGGCTGCATTAAAGCACAGGCACATGATGATGATTCAGCTGCAATTTTCAGCTCACTGGGAAGCAAAATTCTGCCCAGTTTAACATTGCCCTCCAGTCACTGCAATGGGATCACCTGGACTCGGCACATGCAAAATAGCTCTGTAGCATCCCCTGTGCCAGTGCCCAAACCCAATTTTATCAATAATATCAAATCTTTTCTAACATCAATTATCAGCAGTTCCAATACGTGGATACTTTAATTAAAGGAATGATGCCATACCTTTTTACAAGCCAGATAATTACTTCAGCAACTAAGGGGAAATTAGGGCTCCTAAAGTTCTCCATTGAGATTAGCCGAGGGTATCCGAGTGCCCGCATCATCTCTGTAAAGTCTTGGGAAACAGAATGCAAAAAATTAAAATATCAGATTTTATCACCTGATTAAACTACAGTGAAAGTTATTGCACAGGATAATGCACATGCTTTTAAAGTGACAAACAGATTTTTCTCCTGTAAAACAAAAAGGAAAAACTAATTTACAACTTAAAAGGGGTAGTTCGCCTTTGGAACACTTTTTTCAGTTCAGTTGTTTTCTGATTGTTCCCCATAAACAAGTATTTTTTTTTTTTTTTTTTTTTTTTTTTTTTTTTTTTTTTTTATTGCTTTACATCTTTATTTTTTTTTTGCCAGAATTGAAGTTTAAAGTTTAATGTTCCTGTTTCTGATGTTTCAGTCTGGCGATTCATTGATCCATCTGAACTGTTACAGTTTGCTACATTTAATTGATCCATTTCTCAGCAGCATCTGTGGAATATTAGCAACTATTGTATCAATTCTAACAGCTGTCTGTAATGATGAATTCTGCTTAGCAGGGACAATAACAAATCTCAACTAAATGTATCAGTTTTAAAAAGTTTTAAAAAAATCAGTGACTTCAGTGACAGTCACAAATAGAAAATAGAAAGTAATTGGAAACATTCTTTATTTCTGAAACCAACTGAACGGAAAAAAGTGTTTGAAGGTGAACAACCCCTTTAAGCACCAAAATGGCTACTTTCTGTCCTCCAAACCAGTGTGTCTCTCCTTTAAACAAATTCACTGGCCCAGGGTCCTTAAAGGGGATGTTCATCTTTGAGTTAACTTTGATTATGATGTAGAGAGTGATATTCTGAGACAATTTGCAATTGTTTTTCAGTTTGTGATTTCAGCAATCTGGTTGCTAGGGTCCAAATTACCCTAGCAACCATTCACTGAATTTGAGGCTGGATTATGAATAGGAGAGGCCTGAATAAAAACATAAGTAAACTTGGGATGCACCGAATCCACTATTTTGGATTCGGCCCAACCCCAGAACCATTTAAAAAAGAATAACGAACCAAATCCTAATTTGCATATGCAAATTAGGCGTGGGAATGGGAAAACATTTTTTACTTCCTTGTTTTGTAACAAAAAGTCATGCGATTCCCGTCCCCACCCCTGATTTACATATGCAAATTAGGATTCACATTCAGTTTAGCCGGGAAGAAGGATTCAGCCAAATCCGAAAAAGCCCGAATCATGGCTGAATCCCGAACTGAATCCTGGATTCAGTGCATAAATAACTATAAATTTGTAGCTTAAAAGAGTTTTTTTGGATGGGGTCAGTGACCCCCATTTGAAACCTCAAAAGAGTCAGAAGGCAAATAATTAAAAAAAACTATTTAAAAAAATGAAGACCAATTGAAATTTTGCTTAGAATTTGCCTTTCTGTAACATGCTAAAAGTTACATTAATGGTGAACGACCCCTTAACTGTTTTGCCAACATTTTCCCCCTGCTCCAAAGTGCCATGTCACATCTGTGCGTATGCGTGCTGCGCCAAGGACACACAAATATTTTTTGCTGCAACCTCCTGACAAAAGGAGGTCACGTCATCGAGAAGTGGATGTGGGCCAGTGGGGCCCACAAGAGCCCAGGGCCCACTGGGTTTTTTCCTGGTGTCCTGCCGGCCCAGCCCAACCCTGTCTACCTGTAGCTAACAATTCAGCACTAACAATAGCTGATGTTAAAGGGATACTGTCATGAGAAAAATTTTTTTTTTCAAAATGCATTAGTTAATAGTGTTGTTCCAGAAGAATTCTGCACTGAAATCTGTTTCTCAAAAGAGCAAACACATTTTTTTATATTTCATTTTGAAATCTGACATGGGGCTAGACATATTGTCAATTTCCCAGCTGCCCCAAGACTTGAGCTCTGATAAACTTCAATCACTCTTTACTGCTGTACTGCAAGTTGGAGCAATATCACCCCCTCCGTTTCCCCCACCCAGCAGCCTAACAACAGAACAATGGGAAAGTAACCAGATAACAGCTTTTTGTCTCCATGAAAAGGTACTGTTCAGCATATGATCAAAATTTTCCGTCCAGCACGATCGACAAATATCCAACTCTTCTGCAGATTGGCCGGCTCATTTCCCACCATACATGCACCATATAGTGTACAAAAATTTGTTTCGTACGATATTATCTGTGAGTCTATGCCCACCTTTAAAGGTAACATGGCTTTTATTTCAGCCAGCAGCAACAGGTTGAAAAATAAAGGCAGTTTTCTTCCAAAAACAATGAAAAAAGTTTCCAGCAGCAATAAAACTGGCCATAGACGCAAATATCCGCTCGTTTGGCGACATCACCAAACGAGCAGATCTTTCCTCGATATGCCCCGAATGGCAGGGCTATATCGGGGTAATGTGAACGTTCAGCCATATGGTTGAACAATCAGATTACGGTGACGCCAAGGGGCTCTGACAGGTCAGTCACAGGAAAGAGTAAACTTTCCCCATCAATATAGTGGCCAGATATCGATCGGGAAGCCCCCATAAAAAGCTGTCTGCAGCTTTATCTGCCTGTGTATGGCCACCTTTACAATACAATAGATATATAAAGGCAGCAAAATGACAGATCTGTGTAACAGGTAACTGTGTGTGTACATCTACATAGACTTTTATACGTTCAGTTGTCAGACCACTTTCTGTGTCTCCCTCAGTCAGAGCTTGTGAGAGACTGACCAGCCTGGGTTTTAAATACTAATCTCAGTGAAGACTCTGCTACAGACATCCTGGAAGATGAATAGTGGGAAGGACTTGTTAATAAAGAATATAAAAAAATATGAAGCCTCAGAATGAACTTGGTTTTCTAGTTGCCGGGGGTCTCTGACCCTAGAAACCAAGCAACACTCCCACATCTAAAGGTATTGTAACAAAATATGCTCCAAAACATCCCACTATACAGAAGGGAACATCCACCCCTCACGTCTCCAGCTTTTGTCACTATAAATCCTCGCATCCTCACTCATTTCAAGACACCTACATACATAAAATACCATCAGAAATAATTATTCCCCGTTAAAAGAGATACCAACGACATAGGCCATACAAGCACCGCTCTGCGTAACCAGAGCAGATATATGTATACATAGCAAACGGTTCTTACTTCTCAGATCCCGGTAAGACATGATTCCAGCGTTACTATTCCGTAGGATGTACAGAATCTCAGTAGGCCGTCACTAAGCGGATGTGTCGCGTATCCTGGCAACAGCGGACGCTTCTTCTACGGTGGCACGGAGGTCTCATAAACATCGGAAATGATAAAAGCAAAAGCTCGTATGGACGTCTTGCGCATGCGTGTCTAAACATTTCTAATATTCCTATCAGAACCGCAAACTTGTACACAAAAACACCTTTATTGTATAACAACTCCCATTATGTAGAAATATAGAAACGTCACTGGGTGCAGTGCGTAGTAATCTGAGGTTGACCTACTGGAAAACCGTGGGTTGAGGTGAAGGGTAATTTATGGACACCCGCCAAATACAAATGGACTCGCCCATGTTAAAGCAAGATACATGTTCCTAGTACCTGCTGTCAGTCACTGACACTGTCTCACCAAGCCTGGATGTGAATTAGATCTCTGGGCCCCACACTCCATTGCTTGTGCCTAGAGTTGCCACCTTTTCTTGAAAAAAATACCTGCCTTCCTAATTCCTATATATTTATCTTTTTTTCCTATTAATAACATTGGGATCAACCATCAAAAATACCAGCCAGTTGGCAATCCTACTTGTGCCACATACCTTGCTTCAAAGTTCCAACCTCTGATTGTAATCATGTGTTGTGGTTAGGGTTGCCACCTTTTCTGGAAAAAAATACTGGTCGTCCTATATATTTATGTTTTTTTTCCAATTAATAACATCGGGATCAACCATAATTTTTATCGGCCAGGTGGCTTGCTGTAATTGTAGACCCATCTCATTTTACATTTTTCAGGGGACAAGAAAAAAAAAAGTAATGTAAAAGCTGGCATAATGTAAAATCTGGAAAATATGCATAATAGATATAGGTGGGAGTGGGGCCACAAGAAACAGCTAAAAACAAGGGTATGTGTGGTTTCATCAGGGACCTAGAAATGATCAAGCCCCCTTTTTTATCCACTTGGCCTATGGAGTAGTCAGTGGATGGTGGCTCATTACCACAGATAATGCCAATAGTGAAACTAGGGTTGCCACCTGCCTACCAGGTAAAACACCTTCCAAGGCCAGGGCCGGTATTACAAATTTACCGGCAATTTAGCTGTGTAGCGGTAAATTTGTAATACCCCTAAAAATAGACCCAATCAAAACCTTTTTCGCTGCCTTCTGCCGATCGTGTGCCGTGGCTCCACCCCATGATGTTACAACATGTCCCTTTGATGTCACGGCCCTTTTGTTCCCGCCCCCAAAGCTGGCTGGTGAAAATTTTGTAAAAACGGCAGTAACCCTAGGTGAAGCAGATCCAGCAAAATATTTGTTCCCTACTACCTAGGGTTGCCACCTTTTCTGGAAAATAAATATCGCCCTTCCTATATTTTTTATAGTTTTTCCCTATAAATAACATTGTCATAAAGCAACATTTTTACCAGCCAGCCCTTAAATACTGGGCAGGTATCCAGCGGAGGAGTTGAGGCACTCACCTCAGGCACACCCTAGGCTGCATGAACGTGGCGCCCGGCCACACGGTCCTAGAAACAGCGTAACAGCGCCTGTGCACAAGTGCACAAGCAGCGGAGCACCGGGAAACAGAGAGTCCCCAGTGCTCACCACAGAGCAGTGGCAGACTGGGCCGGCAGGACACCAGGAAAAAGCCCTGTTGACCCCAGTCCTCATGAGCCCCGCCATCCCAGATCCATTCTTTCGTGGAAGTCCATCCCTGGCCCCCAGCACAGCAGAAACAAAAAGAAGGTAGGTGCAGGAGCCATAGGGCGGCTGGTTTGCGGCTCGGTGAGGGGGGCCGGGATGCGGCACATGGAGGGGAGCCCAGAGAGCATCACATCTGGGGTGGGGGGCCCTGAGGCAGCAGCCCCAGTCCAATGCTGCATGTAAACATTAAATAAACCCAATAGGCTGGGTTTGCCACCAATAAGTATTAGTTATATCTTAGTTTGGATCAAGTACAAGCTACTGTTTTATTATTACAGAGAAAAAGGAAATCATTTTTAAAAATCTGAATAAATTGTATTAAATGGAGTCTAGCCTATGGGAGACAACCTTTACATAATTTGGAGCTTTCTGGATAATGGGTCCCATACCTGTATATCAGAATAGCCAATTCTAACCAACTTTTCAATTGGTCTTCATTTTTTAATATCGTTTTTTTTATTTATTTCCCTTCTTTCTGACTCTCTCCAGCTTTTAAATGACTCCATTTAAAAAGTAAATGTTCTGTAAGTCTACAAATCTATTGTTATTGCTACTTTTTATTACTCATTACTCATATTCAGGCCTCTCCTATTCATATTCCAGTCTCTTATTCACATCAATACATGGTTGCTAGGGTCATTTGGACCCTACCAATTGGGTTAATGAAATTGCAAACTAAATGAAACCATAGAAAAAAAAAAAAAA
>CM044448.1:100038784-100102274 GCA_024363595.1 Xenopus borealis | reverse complement strand
AAAAAAAAAAAAAAAACACAAAAGGAAAATCAATTACAAATTGTCTCAGAATATCACTCTCTACATCATAATCAAAGTAAACTCAAACGTGAACAACCCCTTTAACAGAACCTAATATTGGCGGAACACCAGTCAGGTTCACTGTCACAATGTTCTCATAGAGAAGCAGCAGCAGGTAAAACAACCTTCCTACTTGTCACTCATTCGTGGTCAAATGAATGGAAAATTTTCTGCTTAGGACAAATTCAAGGGGTCTTGACAGAAATGGCCACAAAGGCTATCACAGATCTGGAATACCAAAGTAAGCAGGCCAAAACTCTAAAGCCCTGTATGCAATTGTGTCTCAGGTTTTTAGCTGTCTTGATATTTGGTATCTTCACAGCCAAGGATTATACAATGTACATTAGCTTTATTGCTTTGTGAGGAAGGTGATATTTGACATTTGTTGTCCTGGTACAAAATAGGAGTCAGATGCTCAGTCACACAGCGGTGGGGTTTGCCAAGTCCACATAAGCATACAGGTTAATATGAAGAAAGTCCACTGGAGAGCAGGTACAAATCAGTGTTGTGTTTTATTGAAGAAGCATGAGCACTACATGTTTTGGACCTCTAGGGTCCTTCCTCTGGTGCAGTTTGAAATTGCACTGTGATTTGGGGGTAAATAAATAGCAGACAAAACCTTTTGGTACAGGATATTTCTTTTTGTCATAATCCACTTTTAAGTAGTCCTCTGCTTCTGTGGGCACCAGAATTTATCCTGCACCCTTATTCCACAAATGGCCTGTTAGTTTGTACTGTGCATTCGGTAATCACAGAGGACCCACAACTCCTGTACTACAGGCTTAACTTTGGCGGCCTGGGTCCCCCTACAATAATTATTTCTGGCCCCCCCTCCACACATACTCATGGGTCACCTCTAATCCCTCAATCCCCCTGTCGCTCATAATTCTGAGGAAGCAGACCCCTGGTGTAGTTACACCACTGCCCCCTACTCCTCAGCTCCGCCATCGGAATCAGTCATTCGTTTCTAGCAGCGGTTTGTCGGGATTTCTTTGCCAGCACCAGTAGTAGTTGACGTCACAGTCCTTAGAACTGAGAGAAGGTGGGTACCAGAACTGGTGTGTGGGGAGCCTAATTTTACTGTTGGCAAGATATGTACATATAACCTGTATATATTATATATGTACAATATATATTTCGGGTTGCCATAGACATACCCACCCCATGATCTAATCAAACCCTGCCCTGGTCTGCCCAAGTCCTACACTGTTCACAGACACACCACTTTCATGTAGGGTGGCCGGTATTTTACCAGCCTGGCTGGTATTTTTGATGGTCGATCCCTATGTTAATAATAGGAAAAAAAGATAAATATTTAGGAAGGCCGGTATTTTTTTCAGGAAAACGTGGCAACCCTACTTTCATGGCAGTCCATGCACTTACTTGTTTCCACTTCTGGCCCTGACAGGAGTTCTGCCTGTCGTCTTCCACACAACAGCAGTTCTAAAACTTATATATAAATAGTCCACTTGGTGCACACCTTATACTATATCTATACCTGGGTGCCACAGCAACAAAAGCATATAATAACAAAGAAAAGAAGTTTATTTAGAAAGTAAACACATGCAAAATACTCACATTCAGTCCTATACCAGGACCTACATAAGGCTTGCAAGTATATTCTACTGATGACGTATAGTTTATTTAGAAAGAGACCACATGCAGAATATGAAATGTTTCGGAGTGCTGCAGCTTTGTTCATATATATGTATACACACACAAATTATTTGTCAGGTAACTGTTAACTGTTACCATAGCAGGGGTTCATATTTAAAAACATCAGTTTTCCGATTTTCTTTTTGTATATGGAACTGATGCTTTTCTTCTTGTAAATGGAACTGATGCTTTTCTTCCTGTAACACTTCCTTTTTCTTTCTGAAAAAAATAATAAAAACATAAATTCTAAAAACAAAGTGTTGCTAATAATTGTTCTCTGGTTTAGCAAAGCAATTAGTTCTGAATTTATTAGATACAATGTGGAGCAAACCAAAAACAAATGCCTGTATTCTAGAGAGCATGGCAAGAAGAGATATAGCGAAGTGAAGTTCACATTTAATTAGTGGGTTTTTTTCTTGTAATTAATTCCACCCATACACAGGAATCTGCAATCAATTAAGGTACAACAAAATATCATCATGCCGCTGTGTTCCTGAAAATGCTCAAAAGATTTATTATTGCAGCAAGCTAAAGGGTAACTGCAACATGATTAAAACCTTGAATTGGTTTACATTTATTCTGCCTTTTTCAGCATGAGGGCATGCTTTGGGTCGTAATATTGGTCACTTGGGTTTCTAACCAGGGCCCAGGCAACTGGCAGAAAGGCACAATTATATCTGAAAGGTACATACTTAATCTTTGCTTTCTAACTTATAGAAGACTCAAGACTAATTACCAACTGGATGCTTTTGGCGACTGCGACAGTGCCATTTAGCACTTATGGTAGTAAATGAGCCCCACTATCTCAAAGAGATAAGCCAGTGTTATTTACCCTTATATTATCATTATTCCTCTGATGCTTTGAAGCTCTTCACAATCAAGGTCCTCCATATCAAAGAAACACTCAAAGACAACATGGAGGGAAGCAAACAATAAAGGTAAATACTGTAGTATAATTATGATTGCTAATACTTTTGTACACCACCCCACAAGTCGGTAAGTCTTCTCAATGATTGATGTACAATCAAAGGTCAAGTGAACGAAATTAAAACAGTGTCAAAAATAAAATATAACAACTTATTGCATTAAGCCTATGGAAGTGTGTTTCATAATTCTTGGTCTCAGGTCCCATTTTGTTTTCCACCATTTCTTCAAACTCACATTTTCTTAACCTATAAGAAGTTTATAGTTTAGTTTATAGTTTAGAGTAGTGATCCCCAACCAGTGGCTCATGAGCAACATGTTTCACACCAACTCCTTGGATGTTGCTCTCAGTGGTATCAAAGCAGATGCTAATTTTTTAAATTTCTATCTTAGAATCAAGTGTTGGTTGCATAAAAACCAGGTGTACTGCCAAACAGAGCCTCCTGTAGTCTTCCTGATATGATCGACCAGCACGCTGAAAGGAGGGGGGCCTGTCTAATCAAGTAAGTGAAGCATGGCCAGGACCCCTTAGACACAAAACCCTGGAAAGCAATTTTTTTTAAATTGGGGGGATCTGGCCACCAAGTTAAAGGAGGCCACCAATGACTTTTTATAACTTGTGGGTGGGCCAGGCCATCAATATTTTTTTTACTTGCAGGGGGGCCCCTGATCGCCAATGGCTTTTTATAACTTGTGGAGGGGGGCCCTGGCTATCAATGTTTTTTTTTTCTCCGGGGCCCCATTTTTTTTTTACTTGTAAGGGGGGGCTGCCACCAATGTTTTTTTTTTACTTTTATAGAGGGCCCTGGTCATTATTTTTTTTTTAACTTGTAGGGCGGCCCTGACCACCAATTTAAAATAAAAATTATGGGGGGACCTGGCACCACAGTTTTTTTAACTTATAAGGGGGCCCTGATCATCAATAGCTTTTTATAACTTGTGTGAGGGGTGGTTACCTTTTTTAGCGCTGAAGTCTGTGTGAACTTTTAACTGTGGTGAGGAGTGGGCGGGATCTGTGGTGGGGCTTGGGGACAGGGTGGGCGGTGCCCAGGGTAGCCCTGAAAATTTTGTTGTATGGGGACTTGTGATTTCTAATGGCGGCCCTGAGTGGAAATAAGAAAGGGCTAATAAGATTTTTTTACAGATTGGAGTTTACTAAGGGCTGGTCCCACTAAGAGTTCCTCAGGTACTCTGGTAGGCCAATCTGACCCTGTACGTGCCACAAGTGTTGCTAAAAGCGTTATGGAATATATTGGCGCTATAGAAATACATGTTCATAATAATAATAATAAACCACACAGGTCCCAGTGTTTCACGTCATTGGACATGTTCTACGTCTGTTCATTCAATTCTTCCATTTTGGGTCTGTAGTGAATAGCTTTTGAGAATAGCAACCACATGAAGACCCTTAAGGCTATGCAACCACAGCTGTTTCTACATGCTGTGTGCCCCGCTACAAGTCATTTAATTCAGTGCCAAAGGGCTTTAACATTTTAATGCAATTGCTTACCAACCTAGGGCTATGCGTGCTCAAACTGTGTTCCAACTCTTGGCACAACATCAGTCGCTTTGTTCAATTCTTCCCTATCGGTCTGTAGCCAATAGAACTTGAGCATTTTAACCCAACTGCATAGCAAGCGAATGAGGATACATTAGTCGGTATGTGCCCTTACTCATAAACGAATACTTAATGCATGGCATATATAAATCTGTCTGCTCTGTATACTGCTCACATTTTTCAAATGACTTAGTCACCTACCCGTTAAATTAAATTGGATCATCTTGTTTGCTCAGACCTACATGTGTTTTGATGTTAATATAATATAATATTACACCATGTGCACCTCGGGTGCTCATTTGATGTTACAATTCTTCTGTGTTGGGCAAAATAATTGACTTAACCCTGGGCAGCAAAATTCCTGATATGAATATATGTTTAACTTTGCACTTAGTCCTTAACTTAACAAGCAGCACTGACTAAAAACAGGATCCACGTGTCCTTTTTCCAAATAAGAAAAAAATATGTCCAATAGTCTTGGACTAATAGCGCACAAGACTATTGAAAAATTCCTGATATATTTATTACACAAATAAGACGTGACATCTTGAACAATTGTGACCCTACTACCATTTAAAGAAAGCATCAGTTGATTAAAGCTTTTCCTCAATGGCACATCCATTATAGTTGGAAAATGAAAGCTCATTATTTCCTATAAAAATGCTACAGCGTTCTTCTGGCAGCTGTTTCTTGAACTGGTGGGGGTGGTGGGGTCATAGATTACTCCTTTCATCCTGAGCAAACCAGTACTTTATTATGAACATTGGAGGTCATCTTTTTTTTTTTTGTACATGGATAAGAAAGATGTAAATGGCCTATTTATGTAAGATATCATGGGAGGCAATTAAATGTGTAGCTATATAAGGACATATAACATTTAGGTTAATGAGGTAGTAAACAAAAAAAAGAAGACATAAGGCAGTTGTCCATAGACGCCAGTTCAATATTTTCTTTGATTTTCTAACCTGTAGTAGACTAATCCAAACTAATTACTAATTGGTTGCTACAAATTTTAAAAATTGTATTTGTTGAGCACTGATGTGCCGAATCCAGGTTTTGGTTTTGAGTTGAGTCAGAATTTGGCTTTTTTCAGCAGGATTTGGATTTGGACACTGAGTCCCCCTGCAAAAATCTTTGGTGGGGCCCAGTGCACACCTATCCATACCTCCCCCCACGTGTCTGCCCCTTCATGCCTCCTCCTCCACTGCCACTCGTGCCGGTAATATTGTGACTGGGAAGGGGGATTTCTTATATCTATAGAGGAAGCAGACTCAAATGGTTCGGGCCCCATGGTCCCCTCCAAGTCTACAGTGTCTGATTCCTCTGTAGTTACTCCTCTGGATTCAGTTAAATCAAAGTACCTCGCTGAATCCTTAAAATCACATGATTTTACATTAAACAAAAGGACGTTTTTTTTTACTGCGTATGTAGTTCATTGTTCCCTTTGAACCTTCCTTGCCATAATTGCCATATGAAAATTAGGGCTACGATTCTGTTTGGGATTTTGCTGAATCCAAAAACAGTAGATTTTTGTGCACCCCTATTGTAAAGTGCAAAATAATTCTTCAGTTCTTTAAAGTCACATGAATTTTGACACAATTATTAGGTTTGGTCCAAATCCCAGACAAAACTGCAGCAGGGCAAACTATCAGTAAAACCGAGTGGCTTGATGGCTGCTGGGGAGGGGGAATGGCAATTGAATAGACTGTCCAGTTTGATGAGAAATTTTAACATAATACAGATAAAAGAGAGAGATTTTTTTTTTAGAGAAAATGGCCAGAACAAAACAACAGATTCACATTTGGGATTTCAACCTTGTGAGGATGCTGTGTAATCATCTAGCCCACAGCATATTCCATCTCCCTTCCTGAGTGTGTTTACAATAAAGAATACCCCCACAGCTATATACCACTCACAACTTCAATAATCCATGAATCCAATATGTGTTCTTCCATTTTATTGCAATTTATGAATAAGTACCCAAAAGTACAATATGCTGCTTTGATTTTCACAGTCTTCAAAATCATGTCTCACAACACATGGCTTTATAATCAGCACTTTAAAAAAATGAAAGGCAGCCATGCCTGTGTGTATACATAAGTAAATAGCAATAAACATGCAGGAAGGAAATGAAAGAGCTCCTTTGTGCCTCTGTACGACACTGAGACACACTGCAATTTGAATAGTCAAATATGAGATGAAGCAGAAGCACAGTAAAGTAATCCAGAAAATAAGAGAACCATTTGGAAATAATCCACACCACTCTTTGAAGTCAGTCTAAAAAGATGCTTTGAATAAGGCAGATACAATATTACTAATTCATAAATATAAAATGTATATGAAGATATAGAAGAATATTTCTATTGTTAACATAGTTGCAATGCAGGGCTAATTTTAGGTGTACCCATGAAAAGATGACAACTCTGGGCCCCTCAAAGCAGAGTTTAGATGTAGGAATAGTGCTACTAATGTACCAAAATCTCTTGGCTAGGCAAGCAGTGAACCATGGCATGTACTTGGAACTGTGTTTGTGGGATAACATGTATAGTAGGGAGAGATGGTGCCTATAGTAGCAGTGGAATAATAGTCTCTGGGAAGGGACTGTGGGATAGTAAGTATAGTAGGGAGAGACGGTGCCTATAGTAGCAGTGGGATAATAGTCTTTGGGAAGGGACTGTGGCCTGTGGCTGTGGGATGTCAGGTATAGTAGGGAGAGATTGTGCAGTGGGATAATAGTCTCTGGGAAGGGAGTGTTGTTGTGGGATAGCAGGTATAGTAGGGAGAGATGGTGCCTATAGTAACAGTGGATAATAGTCTCTGGGAAGGGAGTGTGACTGTGGGATAGCAGGTATAGTAGGGAGAGAATCAGCCCTGTAGCATCAGCTTATATTACAGACCAACCTCATTTTCTGCTGGATAATTAGTGACGACCCCTAAGCTTAGCTTCTCAACAGCTGCTCAGAGCCCACTGAGCATGTGAGTGTCACAGACACTTTCCAAGATGGTGACCCCCTGTGACAAGTTTGAAGTCCTGGATCATTGCTGCTAATGACAAGCTGAAACTTTAAGCTGGTGCAATAAGTTCAGTAAATAAAACATTGCATTATGAATGTATCTTTGCTTAGCTTAAATTGTGACAAATGTATCTAAATAGAGGTGCTTTGTGTTTTGAGTTCTCTGCCAAAAAAAACTTATTTTAATTAAGCTTCAGAAACGTTGTATCTTTTTCTGGTGCAGGAGATACTTGGGACATTTCAGTAAAAAAACCTGAGACTGGGGGCTGAGCTGTCAAAATTGGGACTATCTCACAGCAAACAGGACAGTTGGAAGGAATGTCCATATGTAATAAAAATGCTCAGGACAGATTTGCTCAAGCCAATCACCAGGTAGAATTCACCTGTTTGGATGTATTTTAACATATTTAAAGGGCAAGGAAAGGTAAATAAATAAAATCCCATTTTTACTTTCTTTAATGAAAAAGAAATCTATCTCCAATATACCTTAATTAAAAAATGCGTACAGAAACCTGACTGTATGCAGTAAAATTGTCCCTTCATTTACTGCTGTGGATAGGAATTGTCAGACGGTCCCTAACTTCTGGCAGGGAAACAATCATACTTATGAACAGCAGGGGGAGCCCCTGCCTTAATTACCAGCCATGCAGAACTCAAGCAGCTTTGTTTTTTGATAATTTATGACGATCCCTAAGAAGCCCAGACCACACTGAGCATGTGTATGTAGTCTAGTCTTGCAAAGATGTATAACAAAGTTACAAGATGACAGCCCCCTGTGGCCAACTTTGAAAGCATAAATCATTTGTTTGATTAGGCTTGTGGTGCAGTAAGTTCATGTTTATGTTTAGTATACAAAATACAGCATTTCCATCCTTATTCTATTTTACACTTTCCTTGCCCTTTAATAAAGAAAATATTTTTGACAAAAACCATTAAAACCTCTGAGCAGGGCCAGAAATAGGGGTAGGCAGAGTAGCAGGGCTGGATCTAGGGGTACCCTGACTAGGCATGTGCCTAGGGTGCACCTTCTCTGCTTCTCCTACCCCCTAGTCCGGTCCTCGCTCGCTGCGGTGTGCTCTCTATTAAGCACTGATCCTATTGGGCACATCTTATTTTTGCACATGTGCATGCCCGTGTTTTCAAACATGTGTGCGTTTATTTTCACATATGCGTGCATTAGGTTTTTTTTCGGAATGTACGCTCATGGGGCGCTCCAACCAGCCAGCTGCAGCTGCAGAGTAGGCCTGTACCTAGGGAGCAGTGGCGTAACTACCAGGGGTGCAGGGGGTGCAATTGCACCAGGACCCCATCCCCTTGGGGCCCATCGGAGCCATGAAAATGGTTAAGGCAGGCAGTTATCTAGGGGAAAATTTTACATCACACATGCCATGAACACTGCAGCATGCGATTTATAGAGGTAAGGGCCCCACAGGGGGGCCCAGGTGCCCATTCTGTGCCGGGGCCCACCAGGGAGTAGTTACGCCAATGCTAGGGAGCAAAGCTTGGGGAGGCAGCAGACACATACCTTCTCTACCTCTTACTAGTCCAGTTTCCCCCAGTTCAAGGTACTGTTTTATTAATACAAAGAAAAAGAAAATAATGTTTTTTTTAAAAAATTGGATTATTTGGATAAAATTGAGTCACAGGTAAATTCATTAAAGCGTAAAGCATCTAACGCTAGCGCTAATTCGCCAGCGTGAGGTCAATTTGCAACTTCGCTGATTCACTAACAGTGTCCCTGGCGAAAATTCGCTAGTGAAGGACATCGACTTGAGCAACTTCGCACCCTTATGCCAGTTGAAGTTGCGCCCTGATGAAGGGACATAACTACGCTAATTCACTAAGATGAACATTTCTGTGAACATTACCTCTTCCGCTAGACGTTACTTTGCCAGGTCAGACCTGGCGAAGTTCAATACAATAGATAGGAGTTTGAAAAAAAAAAAAATCTGGCGTCTTTTACCTTTTGTAGGGTGATAGTCTGAAAAAGAGGTGAAAAATTTTTTTTTGGGGTTACCCTCCTTCCCCCCCTATATTTCCTAACATTTGGCAATTTAGCTATACAGGGGGCACATGTTTAGGGCAATAGGACAACTTTATTTAATTTATTAAAGGTTTCCTGGGCTTGTGTAGTGGAATGTAGTGGCTGTAACATATACTTCTATTATACATTGCTGTATACAAATTAGGCATCGCTAGCATAAATGCGCTTTGCCTGGCGTAGCAGCACGGTAGTGCAACTATGCTAACATTCGCTGCCCTGAGTGCAAATTCGCATTTTAGTGAATTCACAGCAGCCTGGCGAAGTGCGGCAAACGCCGGCGAAGCTATCGCTAGCACAATTTTGTGCTTTAGTGAATTTGCCCCATTGTGTGAAAAACAAGAATGTGCCAATGCATCATTCTCTTTTACATATAGAAGGAATATGCTTTAAAAAGTAGTGTTTTCAGGCAAATTTATTGAAAAATTCTGCAAATACCCCAGCCATCTCTTCCACTTCCTGCTGCCTCCTTTCCAGGCTCTGCAGGGGAACGGCAGCACTCAGCACACTGCACTGTAGGACAGGAACCTGAATAACTGCTAGTTGAGTTGAGTATGTAAAAACAATGGGAAGTAAACTGTGCTTAAAAACAGGGTATAATTTCCCATTATTGTCATCTGGCCCATTGCTGGAGTTACAAATACCAGCACATAATCTGCCTGATGATGTAACAACATACTGTAAGTATAGTACTAGAGATTAGAGGGGCCATAAGGAAATTCAGTAAGTACTGTACCTATATCTCTTAGATTGGAGAACTCTGTATATTTCTTTTTAATTAGGTATCTTTATGTGATTTTCTTTTTATCCACTCAGTCTTGTATTTCTAAAAATAAGACCTCTTGTCAATTTGGTAAGTGTACACTAATAGAATATTGGCATTTGCAAAGCTTCTAGCAAAACGACCTTCGAGCAATATTCTCAGATCTATTCTTCATTGTATAACATTAGGATTCCCTGTTGCCTGGAAACATGCCCACTGCTCGTGGTGCCGCTGTTCATCAGAGGGGGTTCAATGCATCAAGCCTTGCTAATCGTGAAAGTTGAAAGAAGAATGCATTGACAAAATCCAAGCTGAAAGAACTTGATGGTTTGTTGGAATCTATTTTGCAGCCAGAAGCCACACTGGTGGAGGTTCAACTTTGTGATTACATTGTTTGCTTATGTTTGATTTAGTTTGTTCATGCCCACATCATCGGTAGCTACTGAGCACACTTAGGTTATGATTTACATCTTATGTTTGAACATCATGCTTCCAAGACATTTGGTGAAATGGTGAGTATGCAAATGATCTCCTGGACATTTGTTGGTTAAAGAAACTAAAACTGCGTGGGTTCCTGTTGGGCTTATGGTATAGGATTACCAGTAATTTGCTATACAGATCATACCCCATTTGAAAACTGAGAATATCCCACAAATTTTTCAATATGGAAGTAACACCATCATTATGAGTCCAAAACAGCAAAAATTATGGCGGCTATGGGATCATATATTCAGAAAACCCCTGCAAAATTTAAGACAGTTTCATTGTAAGAAATTGCCATCTTGGGTTAATAGTAAAACAGCTGTCCAGGGAAATTATCATAACAAAGGGTTTCCTGTGACTACTAAGTCTTATGTCTGCTGTGGGGACCATAAACCAACTTACTGTGTGCAAGAAATCTTGCTCTACAGGATTTTGGGGGGGATGTTGAGGGTTCAAGTTGGTGGTTTATCTCGGCATCTTGTCAGTTGGGAGTGTTTCTGTGGGGGCAGGTGAAAACCCAAGATAAAAGAACCATGGACATGAGACCAGTGGACTGAGAACCTGAGCTGAGCAACTGGGAGGAAGAAGGTGGCAGCTGGAGAAGCCAGAGGAGCCTGGGACAAGACAGGATGTGAGGACTACAGACCAGAGTGGAAGACATGATCAAGTGGACCTCTATTCCCATGCCTTTTTGGTAACAACAATGTAGACTTGTATCATGAATTACTGTAAAAATTGTAATTATTGTCTTAGTTTTAGGGGCAGATTTATCAAGGGTCGAATATCGAGGGCTTTTTGCCCTCAAATTCAACCCTTTTTCGATTTATCGAATTAAAATCCGACAAAATCGAACATCGAATTTGTTGGATTTTAGTGCTATTCGATTTTTCGATAAAACCGTATGATCGAACGATTTTACGAAAAAATCATAAATTTTCGTTAGATTGTTCTAAAAAATAGTACGAATCGAACGATCGAAGCGTTCAATCGTACGATTTGTATTCGAACATGAAACTTTAAAAAAAAAAAGCCTATGGGGGATTCCCATAGGCTTCTATTGCAATTCGGTAGGTTTAATCTAGCAAAGTAGGCAGTCGAATAAAAATTTAAAGGGGAAGTAATTTGAGCATCGAATGGTCGAATGATCTAATAGATTTTTATTCTATCTATTTCATCCATGGACAGCACTCCAATTCAAATAAAACCTTCTTTAATTATTACATCACAGGACAGCAGCAAAAGTGCAACGTTTCGAGTGGCACTCCACTCTTTTTCAAGCAAGAAACACCATCTGTACACGTGACCTTAAATACAATGGGGTGTAATGCCCCCTGGTGTTTACACGTATTATAACATTAATTCAACAAACACCAATTAACTATACAATGTATCTGTAATCTTACTCACTTAACTAGAGACAAATCTGTCCAATCCACATGGTAACTCAATCCCTGATACAAAATACAGACAATATGTATAGTGATCTGTAGAAAACTTAGTTCACGTTTAAAATCTGTATACAATAAGAAACTATTTGACTACAAATGGGCTCAGAAACTATTTTGCAGTGTACAGCTCTGCAGCTCCTTAAAGGGATCCTGTCATGGGAAATACATTTTTTTCCAAATGCATCAGTTAATAGTGCTGTTCCAGAAGAATTCTGCATTGAAATCCATTTCTCAAAAGAGCAAACAGATTTTTTTATATTTCATTTTGAAATCTGACATGGGGCTAGACATATTGTCAATTTCCCAGCTGCCTCAAATCATGTGACCTGTGCTCTGATAAACTTCAATCACTCTTTACTGCTGTACTGCAAGTTGGAGTGATATCACCCCCTCTCTTTCCCCCACCCAGCAGCCTAACAACAGAACAATGGGAAGGTAACCAGATAACAGCTCCCTAACACAAGATAACAGCTGCCTGGTAGATCTAAGAACAACACTCATTAGTAAAACCCATGTCCCACTGCGTACTATTCAGTTACATTGACAAGGAAAAACAACAGCCTGCCAGAAAGCAGTTCCCTCCTAAAGTGCTGGCACAAGTCACATGACCAGGGGCAGCTGGGAAGTTGACAAAATGGCTAGCCCCATGTCAGATTTCAAAAATGAAATATAATAAAATCTGTTTGATCTTTTGAGAAATGGATTTCAGTGTAGAAGCCTACTGAAGAAGCACTATTAACTGATGCATTTAAAACCACCCCCAAAAAAAACATGTTTTCCCATGACAGTTTCCCTTTAACAGCACTTTCAAAATAACATACTGTACACACATACTGTGGGAGTATATACACAATGAAAGCTTTCCATCTAAAGAGGATTTATAAATATTTTACAGATGTCTATCAAATAATGAATGCAGAAATACTTAATTCTTTAATTCCCACCAGACACTACAAGGGAGTGCCAAGCTTTCACTAATGACAACCATAAGGCATTTGAGAAAAGTGCTGTTCCTTAAATATGACAGAAGTGCCACGGAACAGAACATTCTCCTGCAGAACTAACAGGGCAGATCACTCTACTAGACTTTCTCTGCAGGTAGTCACAAAGGGAAATGTATTTAATGTCACTGCTGTAATAAGTTTATCTTAGTCATTTATCAAACCTTTCTATACTTTATGCAACAGAAGAAATAAAAATGATGGACCAAAATAACCTTGGAGTCTCATTCACAGCTTTCTGGAATGTAACAGGTTTTCCTGTTAAGTACAAAGAATGTGTTTCTGACATCCGCTTAATTTGGGTATTTGGACTACATATGTTTTCAAATGCGCAGGCAGTGCCTCTGGATTCATATACTGTTTAATCATGGGTATTACAGAGTTCACTAGGTTGATTGAGGAATCCCATGTTTGAGGGTTGAGCCCCATCCAGTACATAATTACATATTTTTTGGCATAAAACAGTAGGGTTTGAAACCTTGGCCTTGCCTTGCATAGGCAGTAGGTACTACGTGATCTACTCTACCCTATAGACATACTGTAGGGGAAATATCAATGCAAAGTCAATGGCTGGCTGTTCAATGCAGAGGGTCTTCTCCAATGTGTGGGTAAGGCAGAGGTGAGTGTACCTAACTGAGCCCTGAATATATGATGAATTTGGAAATATCTAAACATTGGGAGATTCTCTGTGGTGCATTTGGATAGCCTATCATATTTTAACTTATAGTAGAGCAATCAAATATACTTTAATTGCTGGTTAGTTGCTGTGGGTTAGCTGCTATGGGAAGTGAAATGTGTAACCTATGTTAGTTAATCATCCCAAGAGGTAGGTCATAGCATAAGTTGATCCAGGGACTGGTCCGATTGCAATCTTGGAGTTAGGAAGAAAAATTTTCCCCCTCTGAGGCAAATTTGAAAGGCTTCAAATGGGGTTTCTTGCCTTCTCTGGATCAACTAGCAGTTCAGGTCATATAGAGCTAAAAGGTTGAAGTTGATGGACATGGTCTTTTTTCAACCTAACTTGCTATATTATTATGTATTGTGAGACTTTGAGAGGGTTTTCAAAATTGGTGCCAGCATTTACAGTGGGAATGAGGGAGATGTGGTCAGACTTGAAGAATGACTGGTTTCCATGGACCATGGATTCAGCATAGACAATTGTACTTTGAGAAAGGGGCCAAATAACAGAGAAATATAACCTGGAATAAACTTGACATATTGACTGTACATCTCATCCACTAGTTGTGCACCTGACTTGTACCTGCTGCACTCAAGTTAGCCTACTCATATATGCAACCATCTATTGACCCACTATACCTACAGCCTAGCCTTCATCCCAGGTTGTTCCAGGACATGGAAGTGATATTACCAAGGGGCATGAAGGAGGGAGTAGGAGGGAGAGGAGCGGTACGAAACAAGTTGGCGCTATAGAAATACATGTTATTAATAATAATAATAATAATAAAGAGGTGGCTCCAGCATTCAGCCAAATCAACCTAGCCCCATAATCTATGGGAGAGTATTGGGGGGGTCACCTGAGGATACCACAAACCCATGAAGCACTCTACCAAGAGACTCAATTATATCATTAACTAATCAGTGGGTAAGTCAACAATGCCTAAGTTTAAAAAGGGACACTCATTTTTCTACTGCGCAGACTGAATTCTAAAATCAGTAAAATCAGTAAGTCCCTTACACAGGTATTAAAAGTGTCTCTATCTTAAAATAATATTCAATAAAAATAAACAAACAATAAACAAAGCATTTTAAGTGCAAATAATCAAATTACGGTAGCTGATCAAAATCTATATATTTTTTAATATTATTAATACTCACTTGGATTTATAGGTTGAAGCAAGCAATCAGAGTGGAACCAACAAAATCAGATTAGGATCACACTGCTATATAATCTACATAAAGAATATTATTTCTGAGAAAGACCCAGATATTATAATGAGACCCAGATATTACAATGATAAGAATAAATCTGATGGTATAATGCCACAATGAAAAATGAGTTTTGAGAATACAAGCGTGTAAATGGACATCCTCACAGAGAAACTCCAGTTATGTAGTTTATTGGATCTGTGGTTCTCCTAAAAACAGAGCAGTTAGAAATGTGGAAAAAAAGAAAAACTGAACTCCCCCCAAAATAAAACATAGAAGGATTTCACAGATAAGACAACAAAGTTAGAGGAAGAAGCAAGATTCCAAAAATAGGTAGAAAATGAGAACTTAGGTATTATTATTCATGTAAGATTCATTCATGTAGCACAAGATTATATTTCACCCTTTTCCCCAGTGGAGTTTTGCAGTCTAATTTTCTATCACATTTACTGTGTGGTCAGTTCTATCTTTAGCCAACAGAGATCATAAAACACACACACACACACACACACACAAATGGATGGGGAGAAGATACAGACTCTTTATAAATAATGTCCTGGCTGGAATCAAACCTAAATCAGAAGGATGGTGGGTTGAATTGCTCAGAAGAGTTCAACTATAGCTTAATGCAGAAAGAATACAGAATTGGAGGGAAAGCCAGGGACAGATAGGCAGTTGGATTAGGAGGGGAAAGACTATAGTTGAGCATAAGAGAAAATGAGTAGAACTGGTGAGGGAGGAGTCTTTGCCAGAGGTAGAGAGGATGGAGAAGGCACAGAGAACAGGCAAAACATTAAAACCGGAGAAACAAATGCTGGGTGCTACAGAACTGCTGTAAGGAGGGGGGCACTGTCAGTAAAGAGCTCCCACCTACATGAACAACCTTGGAAGAAACACACAGGGCAAGCAAGGTTTGCAATAAAGTAATATCACCTCTCTGCCAGGTAAGGAGCATGCTTCGATGTTTGGCTTGTCATAATCCTTTAACTGTCAGTTTGCTCACCTTATAGGGGAAAGTACCAACTTGTTACTATACAAATAAGTACCAATTCCAGGGTACAGGGTAAAGGGTCAGGTCTTAACAAACTTGCTGAAAAATTAGATATAATGATATAGTTTAATTTGGAATATTTTATAGAGTTTTGACTCCTACCTTTGATAAATGCATGTCTCAAGTTGGTTTTTCCTGGGTTGGGGGCAATTTTGTAGATTTTGAGCTAGATCTTTTGCTTTCAATCAGAAAAGTCACTTGCTGAGATTGTTATACATGTGTAAACATTATTGGCACCAGAAATACAATCATTTTTAAACTAAGGTTAAAGGAGATGAACTGACACTTGCATGGTTGTCCACCCTGTAAAGAGACATGTGGGCTTGCAGAATGCAGAGTCCTGGAGACAGGAGCAGAACTTTGAGACATTATAGTGTCTGTACTTGGTGAGAGCAGAGAGTTTTTGGGGAACGACAGGTCAGATTACTTAAGGGAGGAACAGAGAAGAGATAGGATTAAGCACGGCTGATAATTGTAATGCAGACTGTAGAATTGTAGAATTATGTGGGGAATTGTCAGCCTGCGTGTGTCACTGCATAGTAATTAAGCTATTAATGAGTCTGCTAAAAGTATACATTATTAGATTTTTTTTGTCTCTTTTTCCCTCGTGATGGTATATGCATCCTAAGGCATATAGGTAGATAGCTAGACAGAGAGATAGATGATGGATGATGGACTGGTAGGTAAATAGTTTTTAATATATATATATATATATATATATATACACATACACTTATTACACATGTTATTATATATCTCTCTCCACTTTCTCTATCTACAGTCTATCTATCTCTAGCTGTCTAATCTTTCTATCTCTCAATCTCTATCTGTCTGTCTAATCTATCTGTTTATCTATCTGTTAATTTCTAATTATCTATCTACCTATCATCTGTATCAAATCTTCTATCTATTTATTTATCTATCTATCTATCGATCTCTCTCACTCACTCCCTCTCTATATGTCTCTCTCCGTTTATCCATCTAATCTATCTATCTATCTATCTATCTATCTATCTATCTATCTATCTATCTATCTATCTATCTCTATCTTTATGTCTCTCTCTCCGTCCGTCTATCTATCTATCTGTCTGTCAGTCTGTCTGTCTGTCTGTCTGTCTGTCTGTCTATCTTTCTATCTATCTATCTATCTATCTATCTATCTATCTATCTATCTATCTATCTATCATCTATCAATCATCTACCAGTCCAGCTATCTACATAGCTTTATTGCACTGTATAAGAGGGTTTAATAGTATAGGTATGGGACCTCTTATCCAGAATGCTAGGGACCTGGGGTTTTCGGGATAAGGGATCTTTCTGTATTTAGAAAATCATGTAAATATTAAATAAACCCAAAAGGCTGGTTTTGCTTTCAATAAGGATTAAGGATATCTTAGTTTGGATCACATACAAGGCACTGTTTTATTATTACAGGAAAAAAATTAATGATTTTGAAAAATCTGGATTATATAATCTATGGGAGATGGATTTTCTGTAATTCATAGCTTTCTGGATAATGGATTTCTGGATAATGAATCCCATACAAGTATTTTACAATAAATCATTATTCAGACAATGCACCATTGGCAATAACAGGTGCGATACTAAATACCTAAATACTTAGGTTCTATAATATATATATATATATATTACACTGTGACAGTCCTGATTTTGTCACATTATTTTGTTAAATTGTTATCTGTTGCTATGGGTATTTATTAATAATGTAGATGAAATTAACCTTGTGTAATAAAGGTATCAGCCTGTACAGAGCCAGTAAATAGCACACAGATTTTTAGTAATAGGTTGCTGTATATCTCCCTGAATACTTGCAGAGTATTGCATTATTACTCTTTGTAGGTTTATGTAAATGTTGAAAGTGGATTATAGATTATTGGTACATTGTTGGAAGACAATATGAGAGTTTATGTATATAATGTTTCTTCAGGTATATATTGTACAGAGCTGCTCTATTTGTTACTCCCCACACAAAATGCTCCATGGATCAGATTATAAAATACCCTGCAGGTATCCATCTGTTTGGGTAAATTGTTCCACAGGTCCTAGTTGTACCTAAATGCAAGTATCCTAGATGGGCCAGTCTGTAGGCATCTAACTGGATGAAATGCTCTGCCAATCTATGTATATATCTGGTGCTCTTCAATAGTAATAAAGGACAAGGAAAGTGTAAAATAGAATAAGGCTAGAAATGCTGTATTTTGTATACTAAACATAAACATGAACTTACTGCACCACAAGCCTAATCAAACAAATGATTTATGCTTTCAAAGTTGGCCACAGGGGGCTGTCATCTTGTAACTTTGTTATACATCTTTGCAAGACCAAGACTGTGCACATGCTCAGTGTGGCCTGGACTCCTTAGGGATCGTCATAGATTATCAAAACCACACAAGTCAAATAATATCTGCCAGAAGCCGATACAGCAAGACTTTTCTAACTTTCTCTAACTCTGCAGAACCAGTGGCTGCAGCAAATTAATCCTCCAAATAAAATCCCAGTTTATCTGTTTAAATCTGGCTCCATGATCTTTGTCCCTGCGGCTGGAGTTTGAAACGGTAAAGGGGATTTAAAAGCAAAAATTAAATCCAATACAAATGTTTACACAGTCGCCGACTGCTCTACAGGGAAACAAACAAAGCTGCTCGAGTTCTGCATGGCTGGGAAGTAAGCTCCCCCTGTTGTTCATAAGTATGATTGCTTCCCTGCCCAGCATGTAGGGACAGTCTGACAATTCCTAGCCACAGCAGATAAATGAAGGGAGCATTTCACTGCATACAGTCAGGTTTCTTATAAAAACAGTACATATTTTTAGTTAAAGTATATTGGAGATAGATTTCTTTTTTACTAAAGAAAATAAAAATGGGATTTTATTTTTTTGCCTTTCCTTGTCATTTAATTCTAAACATGAATTTAAAAAGTAGTACTTCTTACTATGAAATGGTGTTGCTTTTTGGTGGGAGAAAAGTCTTAAATCCTGAGGGGGTATACTATATACGGCACATCTCCTATAGTTGCTGACCTACTATTCTTAGCATACTGTACCTCTCAACAGAGTAATTGAATACAATGCACAGACTCAGAAGACAGGATTAGTGGCAGATATACAGCTTGCAGTCTTAATATTGGTGTTAATCCATTGGAGCCATTCTTAAAAACTGAGTAGCATTGGAGGTTATTTATTTCAAAGGTTGAACTGCAGGTAACTGTTGGGCTGAGATGGTCTGGAGTAATGGCATAAGAAGAACTTACTATGGTGCCATAGTAAAATTCCATACATTTTGTGAACACCACACCGTTCATGAATTGGTCATTGCCTCCTATACTTCCTGGGACATCCAACAGTTGCAAGATCTTGTTCCCCATTTGCAGGGATCCCCAAACTTTTTTACCCATGAGCCACATTTAAATGCAAAAAAGAGTTGGAGAGCAAAAGAAGGGATGCCAATTATGGACTTTTGGTAGCCTACATGTAGTGTGGCAGCCTACAGGAGGCTCTGTTTGGCAGTACATCTATTTTTTACACCTTCAAAACTTGCCTCCAAGCCATAAACATAAAAATAAGCACCTACTTTAGGGCCACTGGGAGCAACATACAAGAAGTTGGAGAGCAACATGTTGCTCACAAGCCCCTGGTTAGGGATCACTGCTTTATATTTATACCCCTGGTGTAGCTGATGCTCATTATATGAAAAGTGCCTCTCATATGATGTGATGGTGGTGGTTGGTCTTTAAAGAAAATCTCAATGTTTATTAGAGTCTGGAGGGAGATCTTTTATTATTCGGAAGGCTGTGGTCAACTTTTATAGAAAATTCTTGTTGTTTGAAATACGTTGGAAGGATTGAATTGTTTGCATGATCTCTAGGTCTCTCATTGTTTACAATAGTCTGAAGGTCTCAGTGTTTTGAGAATGTCTAGAGGTATTTGTTTAAGATGTCTTTCATTTTTGAAGATTATCTAGAGGTCTACAGATGGTCTGGAGGTCGATAATTACATTACAACATAGGACATGCTTTGGAGGTCTTTCATGGACATCGCTCATTGTCTGAGATGGTCAGAAGTTAGTTCATTGTTTAGGGTGCTGTGGAAATCTTTGATTGCATGGAAGTCACTCATTGTGTAATATGCCTTGAAAGTTTCTCATTGTGTGAGATATTATTGAGGCCTCCTTCGGTAGGTCTCTCATTGTACAAGATGAGTTGTAAATGTTTCACTGCATGACGTGCTAGAAATCAATCTACATTGTTTGCTCTGAAAATCTCTTATTAAGGGAAATGATTTGTGGTCTCTTATTAAGGTCTTTTATTCTTTGATTGCTATAAGGTCACTTCTTATGTAAATATGCTAAAGTATTCTCATTTGATAGTGTAAAAAAACATTTGTCCTCATGTCAGAAAAGGTCTGCTACTCCCATCTCAATCGCAGCTGGAAACTGGCTGAAACTTATGGGAGTAGTAATTACAGCTGCAATTTGTATGTCTTGGATTTCAAATAATTCTGGGTTGCTGGAAAGGCAGAATTATTATTAGGGATGGAAATGCCAGGTGCTGAGCTGTACGCAGTGCATTGTAATACAATAATACTGCTTCTGAGCCATCGAATTTGGAAATGTTAATGGTCATACAAATGACATGACAGAGACAGTGAATAATAGATATCAAGAATTGGAGGAGGGGGTAGGGATTTTTATCATTAAAGGGCCATAAACACCATTAAATGAAAAGACTCATTCATCTGAGTGTGCTCGTTTTAAGGTGGAAAATGCATTGGAAACGGAATGTAAAAGATTGATCTGTTCCTGTTCAAGTTATGTTCTGGATGGATTCTGCTTTTGTTCAGTGTAATCTCAGGATTATGTGTGCAGACCAGAAGCTCAGAAGGCTGACAGGGAACACAGCACAGAGACTAGAAGCCCATGGGGAATACATCTAAAGAGCTCCATTTTACCTGGACTCATGTACAGTCAAGTACATATGATCCAGATGAAATATTCTCAGAATCTCTAAAATATAATGTACATTTGTCAGTAAAATGGCAAACACCAAGGGGGTTATTTATTAAAGTCTGAATGCTAAAAACTACATTTTTTGAGATTTATTATACCCCGAGGCTACAAAAAGTGCAAATCCGAAAATCGAAAATCCGCCATCTCAGACCTGCTGAGGTTGTATATAAGTCAATGGGAGAGGTCCCTATACTATTTGGAAGTTTCTGTCATCTGAGCTGAAATTAGCCTGACTATTTTATAAAAATCGAGCAATTTGGGAAAAAAAACCTGAAAATTGTACAATTTGGGTTTTCTCAATTTTATCGAGTTTTTTCCCGATCTGATTACATTAAACTTTTTTTAATAATAAAATAAATTCAAATTGTGGATTATAGTTTGGTCGGCCTTTTTTAAATCAAAAATAATCAGAAAAATTCGGATTTTGATAAACAGCCCCCCAAATATATTTTCTATATAATTTGCTTTAGTTGTTTGCTAACATGGTACCTTGTAAAGATTGCCTTCCTAAAGGAACAGTATCAACAACAAATGAAAGTGTTTTAGAGGAATGACAATATAAAGTGTTGTTGCCCTGCACTGGCACAACTGGTGTGTTTGCTTCAGAAACACTACTGTTATTTATATAAACAAACTGCTGTGTAGCCATGGGGGCAGCCATTGAAGGCACAGGTTACATAGCAGATATCAGATGCCATTGTTTTCAATTACAGAGCTTATCTGTTATCTGCTAAGTATTATGTGCCTTTTCTCCCTTTTGCTGCAGACAGGAATATTCGGGGAGATTTTATCAAAATAATCCAGTATTTTCTTTTTCTCTGTAATAATAAAACCGTAGCTTGTACTTGATCCAAACTAAGATATCATTAATACTTATTGGAGGCAAAATCAGCCTATTGGCTTTATTTAATGTTTAAATTATTTTCTAGTAGACTTAAGGTATGAAGATCCAAATTACAGAATGATCTGTTATCTGGAAAACTCCAAGTCCTGGGAATTCTGGATAACAGGTCCCATACCTGCAGTATATATAGTATCATATAAGAATATATATTTTAAATTTAGAGGAATATAATATATTCACAGATAATCAGTGGTGTAATGCTTTGAAACAGCTAATAATTCTGCATGACAGTATTTATTGATCATTGGATTTCTTGGGATGAATGAGCGTCTATTTATTAATGGAATTCACATTGCTTTTGAAGTAGACAACAAAGGATTGCAGTGTGTCAAAGCAGTGCAAGAAAAAAAAAGAGGTGACACAGGTCTCATTTCACATTGTTGAAGTGAGTAACCCAGTTCTGTTGTTTCTCCGGCATTTAAAAAAAAAAAATTATGCCTTTTAAAGGTGTGGTTCACCTTCAAGTTAACATTTAGTATATTGTATAAGGGCCAATTCTAAGAAACTTTTCCATTGGTCTTCATTATTTATTTTTCATAGTTTTTTAATGATTTGCAATTTTCTTCAGTTTCTTTTCAGCTTTCAAATGGGGGTCACTGACACCATCTAAAAATAAATGCTCTGTAAGGCTACAAATGTATTGTTATTGCCACTTTTTATTACTTATCATTCTATTCAGTCCCTCTCCTATTCATATTCCAGTCTCTTACTCAAATCAATGCAGGGTTGCTAGGGTAATTTGTACCCTAGAAACCAAATTGCTGACACTGCAAATTATAGAGTTGCTGAATAATAAGTTAAATAACTCAAAAACCACAAACAATAAAAAATGAAAACCAATTGCAAATTGTCTCAGAAAATCACTCTCTACATTATACTAAAAGTTATCTCGAAGGTGAACAACCCCTTTAACTATTTAAACTATAAATATTAGCACAGGTAGCGTGGATGATAACATTAATTGAGGATTGTGGACCCAATTCTTTATGGCAATTCCAAGCCTTGCATTGTATAGGTTGTTACGTTTTAATATAATGTAGGCATCATATAATTAGTTTTAATTTTTTTTTGTTATGCAAATCTGCAACTCTGTTGGTCTGATTGGTTGCTATGGGCTTTTTAAAACCGATGCAAATGTCACAGAGTTCATGATGTTACCCCTACATTTCAAACTGAAAATTAAATTTAAGCAGAATTAAAGTGAAATTAGAATTCTAAATATGTCTTTTATGCTTCAGCTGGATGAGACTTGTATTTCTGCTCCCCCTCCTAACACTCTCACAGGTGAGTGGTGCAGATAAAACTTTCCACCCAGAAAGTCATTCATGTCTTTACCATTTCACACTCCTTGATTATTGTTACCCTCACTAATTAACTTTCATCTTCTTAGCCCATCTCCTCTTTCTGGTTGCTGTCATGGCTTATTCACCATCTAAAATTGTATCTTCACCTTACACATTGTTCCTAATCATCCCCTGGATTCTTGTAGCCCCTGAATATTATAAGAGGTCTGCACAACAAGCCACCAAACTGACCTCCAAGCTCCTCAAACCCCCAACTGGCCTCTTCAAGTCTCCTTCTCCCATGGCCCTGGTCCATTTCCCATAAGCCTTGTCACTTGAAGCACCCTCTGGTTCTGAACTGCTATTGGTGCTTACAGGAATAAGGAGCGAAGCAAAGTATCAAAAGAAGCACAACCTGATAAAATGAAATGTGACTAAGAAGACTGAATAAACCATCAATAGCTGGGAGGTTAAGGAATAGTGCAGAGAAATGGTACACAACTATGACCAAATCAGCCCCTAACATTGAAAGCCACCATTGGAAGATGACTTTGGGGCCAGGACTGTAACCAGGGCTGTATTTATATATAGGCACCCGAAGGCCTGTGCCTAAAGTGGCAGCTTTAAAGGAGAACTAAACCCTAAAAATTAATATGGCTAAAATTGTCATATTTTATAGAGCGAACTCTTGCACCAGTCTTAAGTTTTGACTTCTCAATAGCAGCAATGATCCAGGACTTCGAACTTGTCACAGGGAGGTCACCATCTTGGAAATGTCTGCAACACTCACATACTCAGTGGGCTCTGAGCAGCTGTTAGTTAAGCTTAGGGGTTGTCACAAATTCACAAATGGAAAATGAAGTTTGTTATATAAGCTGATGCTACATGACTGATTATTAATTTTGGATGCTAATTGCACTGGTTTCTGTGCTGCCATGTAGTAATTATCTGTATTAATGACTAATCAGCCTTATATTGTGACTATATTTCTATTCTATGTGTAGTGTATATTGTGAGTGGGTCCCTAAGCTCAGTAAGTGACAGCAGCACAGAGCATGTGAATCAGTGAATCAGAATCAGAAAAGAAGATGGGGAGCTACTGGGGCATCTACTGGGGAAGCAAAAATACCAATGGCGCACAGGATAAATGCAAGAAAGTGCTTTGCGTGTTTTTACTTAACGTGTGTAAAAACATTTTTTTCCAGATGAATGTTATACTGTTCTCATTTTAGTTCAGGGAAGCCTTTCCTCTGATTGGGGTAAGATGTCCTCTTTTTTGTAATTTGTAATTTTAAATGATGTGTGGTTTTAAATTTTGTATAGCTTTTTAAATAACACAGGCTTGATTCACTTGGTTACAAATTGGTAATTTATATAATCTTAGAATGTATCTCATTGTATATATTATGTACACATATTTTTAGGAAAGAAGATTATTTCTACAGGGTTTTGCACTATTGCACACACAGGATTTGCACATTGAGGATTTGCACATATTGGACATTTATTGCACTTCATGAACCAGTTGCCATTGATCCTAATTGATCTAATTAGCATATGCCTATTTATACACCCTTTGCACTGTGTTATGTATGCTTGAGAAAGGGGCGTGACCCCGAAACGTTGCATCTGCAATAAACACGCAAAGCACTTGCTTGCATTCATCCTGTGTGCCATTGGTATTTTTGCTTCTGTTTGTGAGGTGGCCGAGCCTCTACCTTTTGATCACCAGGTAATTTGAATAATTGCTAATTTGAATGAGGGTGTGAGGGAGCCTGCATTGAGCATCTACTGGGGAGACACAGATCTTTACTGCTAAAGAGATTTGGTTCCCTTGTGCTTTTACACAAGCACAAAACATAACGTATAACATTTCTAACTACTTATTTCATTAAGCTTTAATTCTTCTTTAAGGGAGTGGTTCTCAAGTGCCTTTTATTAGGGTTGGCCTTCGTTAGGCGCCCAGGGGAAGTAGTGGACCAAGGAGGAAGCTTAGGGGTTCAATAACGTAGCACAGCAAGGATCAGGCAGGAGTCAGACAGGTCCAGGCAAAAGTGTATTAACGGGAACAAAAATAAACAAAGTCCAAGCAGTGGTCAAAAATACAGGAAACAGGATCAAAAAGTACAGGAACAAGAGCAAAAGCAATATCAGGATCAATATACAATACCCAGGATCAAGGCAATGTGGTCCTATAATTGGGCGCCATAATGGCGTCCAATGGGCCTTTAAATATTTAAATTCCGCGCCAAAACGAGCGCGGTGACGTCATCGCGTCAGGCGTGATGCAATGACGTCACTACCCGGCGCCGCATATCCACGTGGCGGCTATGGGCGCCGCCATTGTGGATATGCTGCCGAGAGGAGAGGACGCGCCGCCCGGAGCTAAGGTAAGCCTCCGGGCGGCGCGATCCTGACACCTTTAAAAAAACAAAAATGTCCCAGTCACCAGAGACCTTGATATCTAAATATGGTGGTGGAGCTGGGGTGTGAGGGGTACCAGCTTCTTTGGGAGTCATTTAATGGCAGAAGTGATGTCACACATGTGGAACTGGTGTCACTCTCATGTGTGTGCATACACAGTTCACTTAGGGTGGCACTTGACCTTAATACACCCCTGACTAAAATCTTTTATATGATAAAGCGTGTACTAGCCCTTACTACAGCAATGGTTGATTGGGAAATTACATAATGGCATATCTATGTAGTCCAGTCTAGTAAGAGCAACTAAAATTATATTTGCATAAATGTATAATGTGGGAGCATAAAAAGATTGAATTCAGTTACTATCCTATGGATAACTAGGGGATAAAATGCCCTTGATATACTGGACATATACTGACTCTTCTAAATCAATATCTCTTAAATAGCATCCAATCACCCCTGCCCCCAGACCATGCACTATGCTGATGGGGTGATGCTCTTGTTCAACAAAAGTTCACAAATATGAAGGATCTTCAGGCAGATATTGGCTGGATGGGCTGCTGAAAAGGCCCATACATGCTGATAAGATTGCAACTCAAACTGGAGGAGGAGCAGCAGCAGCATTTCTCTCTCCTTATAAGTTCACCTTTGGAATATAAGCAACTCACTGGAAGGAGACAAAGATGATTATGGGATAAAACAATGATACTCTGTACAATAAACTTTATTAACATTTTATTGAAACTGGGAGAAAATCTGCAACATGAATAATATTATGCATCATTTCTTAATGTTTTATTAAACAATGGTCAGTGCTCTGCTAAAAAAGAAGATAAAAAAGAAGATCAAGTACAAGTTAAACAAGTGAAAACCAGATACTGTCAGGATCGCGCCGCCCCAAGTATTACCTGCAGCTCCAGGCGGCACGTCCTCCTCTGCTCCCACAATGGTGGCGCCCATAGCCGCTACATGGGTATGCGATGAAGCGATGACGTCACAGTTTCGGAGCCAAAGTTAAATATTTAAGGGCGCACTGAATGCCTGGAATGCGCCTAATTATAGGTTTTCATTGCCTTGTTCCTGGGTACTGTTGTTTTGGCCTTCTGACTCTGCCTGGACTTGATTCTGAATATTGCTGCCTGCCTATATGAACTTTTGCCTGGACTTTGACCCTGAGACTGCCTGATCCTTGTTTGTACCTTGCTTCTGGACTTTAACCCCTAAGCTTCCTCCGTGATTCCGACTACTTCCCTAGGGTGCCGATAGGCCTCCCCTGACAGATACGTACAAGACAAGTGTAATTAATGCTCCTAGAGTTTTGCAAGTGAAACGAGTCACAGTCTTAAAAAGAGAGAAAAATCCTGGGAAAACAAGGATGTATGAGAACCCCAGGTTCCAGTATGATAATGCATAGGTAACTGACCTCCTTGGAAAGGTCTTTGCAAAATATAATGAGAGTATTATATAGAAAAATAAACATTGCCTTATTCTACTGTTGGCCATCATGTTATGCTACGTTTCCTAACAATAAACAGCAGATTGCCTTCTGCAGGAATAAGAGCACTTGTAACATAATCATTCTAATGAAGAAGAAAAGCCACAAAGCATGTTTCCATGGATAAAGGACGTGTTGCGATATAACAAACACAAGCACAGAATATAACCAATACAATCCAGACAGAAATGTCAATGCACATTTAATATAGTTGGACTAGAATATAGAAACCTTAATAATCTGCACCACACAGTTATTGTTTGTTGATATACCAGTGGACCAATTTTATTGGCTGAACTGCCAGAGCACTGAGGATACATTATCCCACTGAGTTGGGATAAAGAAGAATAATATTAAAACAATTATTATGCCACTTTTTAAAACGTCAACAGAATTGGATAGTTGCTTCCCTATCCAATATGCTTATTCTTTTTCCTATCTCTCGCACAAATCTTCATTCTCTTAAGGTTTGCGTAGGTGTGATGTGGTAGAACAAAGCCAATCTTTTGTTGAGTTGCAACTAAGGTCAAAAGAGCCAGTGAGCTCACAGACAAAGAAAAACAGTATCCAAGTATGAGATGAAATCAGTTATAATATTGATACTACTAGATAGTTGGGCTTCTTTCCCATTGATCTTAGAAAAAAACCTTTGCTATCCAGGATCATACTGGACCCCCATCAGCACATGGTACAATATTCATATTTCTAGCTTTACAATACATGAGGAAAAAAGGATTGTCTTATTAGGTTGATTAAGGGGCAGATTTACTATTGGTCGAATTTCAAATTTAAAAAAATATGAAATTCGACCATAGGAATAGTGGATGAAGTAAAATCCTTCGAATTCGAAGGATTTTACCGCAATTCGATCGATCGAACAGGAAAAATTCGATCAATCGATTAGAACGATTTAATTGATCGATCAAATTTTTTTAATTCAATCTAAAATAATGATTCCCAATTCGGTAGCCTGGTTCTGGCAAAATAGGTGGTTGAATAAAAATTTAAAAGGGAAGTAATACGACCATCGAATATTTGAATACAATTTTATTCAAATTATTCGAATTCGACTATTCGATGGTCGAATTTGCCTAATTTGCATATTCAAAGATTCGGATTTAATTAAAATTCGATCGAACCTCGAATTCTTCATGTGAATTTAGCAAATCTGCCCCTTAATGTAGAAAAAGGGAACGCAGAGGAGACACAATTCAGTTGTACAAATACATCCACAGACAGTGTGGAGATCTCTCTATGAAACTCTATTTCCAGCAAATACCAATGATTCAGGGTCACTGCTTGCCCGTACAGAGGGAACATTTATTTATCAGCAGATGTAGTTGTCATGACTTTAAGAAGGAATTTACTTTGTAGGCCTTCTGGGTCAACAGAAATAGCAATCAGTTACTATTGTTGGTAGACATCCACCTTTGAAGGCCTAATGGTCTTCAATGTCGTCAGTCTTGTTCTGCTGCTTCATTCTGCCTTTGATCTAAGCATTGTTGAGCCCATGGTGGCAAAATACAAAATATGGCCTCAATTTTCTATTCTATTTTTATGCACTTGGCACACTGCCTTCCACTAAATGGCCACAGGTCACTGCTCTCTGTTTTGGAGCACAGAGACCAGTGACCTCCTCAATGAATATATCACTGCCTGAATTGGGCATAGCAGTAGGAGACGCGGGATAGGGGAAGGAGGTAGTAGTAGTTTTATTCTTATCTTGATTCACTACCTGGACCGTTTTACAGTTCTAGGAAGTATGTTCCATGGTGAAAAAGTACTTGGCAGTAGTACAGACTACATGGCTTTGAACATAGGAAGGACAGAGTGTTATATGATTCCCTATTGGCAGAAAATATGCTGGAAGATTTCTCATGTGTCCACGACTTCATGAACACCAAAATGTCTTAAACTATAATCTCCTGTAGAGCCTGGTTTTTCGTGTGCATGGGAGACAATCAGTTGTGTGCACAAGTTGAGCCTGACCCTCTAGAGCAACCAATGTTTAGTTCTGTTTTTCAGGTTTCCAGATTCTGTTGCTCTCTGTACCCCCTTATAGTTACCCTGGGAAGAATCTATGGGTCCGCCAGGTTAAATCTAGATGAAAAAATTAACTCTGTCAAATGTTCAAATTATCCTTTAGATGGCATGTAGTAAATTGCAATTACACTTCATTGCGCACTATACAGTGAACAGTGATAGCTGTGTGTATCCTGCAGCTCAGAAGGAAATGATTTCTTAACAAGCTGTTTTGTTAATTACAATTTTGTATTGTTAAAGGCCTAAGGCTATGTTTTTCATTTCTTAAAAAGGTTAGGTTAGGTTAGGAAATGAACTTGTAAAATATAAATGTGGCACAATTCTTCATTCTCTTAAGGTTTGCATAGGTGTGATGTGGTAGAACAAAGCCAATCTTTTGTTGTGTTACAACTTTAAACTGCAGGTAATCCAAGTATGAGATGAAATCAGTTATAATATTGCTACTACTAAATAGTTGGGCTTCTTTCCCATTGGTCCTAGAAATAACCTTTGGCATAAAGGATCATACTGGACCCCCCGTCAGCATTTATAGTTATATCCTTCTATAGTGTGTTACTAATAGCAAAGGCGTTCATATTAAACATGAAGTGGCTCAGCTGGAGAAGTAAGGATGTCCATGAGTGTTCTCAAGCAAATTCAACAGATTATTAAATATTAAAATATTTCTTACCATGAATCACAATAAAGAAATAATTAAGGGAAAAGAGTAATGAGGAGTGGGGTCGACCAATAATTATCTGACAAAATGTTACCTAGGTTTTTTATATGTAAAATTTTCCACCTCACACAGCTCATTCCTATCTGTCTGACCAAGACCCATAACAAATTCAAAGCTAAAAACGAATGCTCCCTCAAACAAACTGTTAGCACTTTACATTTACTGTAATATCTTATTGCACCACCAGCACTGAAAATTCACCACAGCCAAACTTGCACTACTTATATAAATGGCTGCTTGGTTATATGCCAACTGTGGTGTTTATACAAATGGCCTGCAGGTGGCACTGTGCATACATAGGACTTTCTGTACAACTTGAAAGTGAAAGTAAGACTTAATGCTGTTATGTAATGGCTGCATGACCTGCTAATAAAGCACTGTTATACTCTCCTCATCCTCGGCTACAAAACACAACAAATGGCGACAAGGATGTCTTTTCTACCTCTGCAGCAGCCTGCACCTTTTCTACCAAACCCTGGTGAGCCTACCATACATTTTACTGCTTGGATCCGTATGTTTGATAATTACATTATTGCTGCTAACCAAGGGGAGATTTCTGCAGCTAGAAAGCGTGCTTTACTTATTCACTGCCTGGGAGCAGAGGGACAGCGTATATTCTATACATTACCATTACCTGATGATACTTATGAAACTGCTCTTACTGCTATAAAGAACTTTTTTGTGCCAAAAGTAAATGTGGTTGCTGAAAGATATAAATTCCGCCAACGTGGACAGCGTAATGGTGAATCCACAGAACATTTTGCAGCAGCTTTGAGAGAACTGGTTGTTACCTGTGAGTTTGGGAATCTAACAGATGAAATGCTAAGAGACCAAATAGTGGAAAAAACAAACTCACCACGCATTAGAGAGAGACTGCTCCTAGAGCAAGATTTAACCCTTGAAAAGGCTATAACAGTTGCTAGCCAAATTGAAACAGCTGTGGCAGAGGCTAAAACTCTCAGTCAGGGAACTGCTGGGAATGTACAGACTGTGAATTCAAAACGGTGGCCTAATAATGCGCAGGCACAGGAAAAATACAGTGCTAAGGAAAGGGATTCACTGCAAAACCGTGCAGCAAATACAAATAAAAAATACTGCTTTCGCTGTGGTTCAACACAACACCTTGCAAACTATACTAAATGCCCTGCCAAAGTTATACAGTGCCGCAAATGTTTGAAACCAGGTCACTTTTCTGGGGTCTGCCGTAGTTCTGGGGTCTGCCGTAGTAAAGATGTTTATGAACTCACTACTACAAATGTTACAGTATTAAGTGTGGATAAAGCTGGTACATTTATTCCAGACAAGTTTATATGCACTGTCAATGTCAGTACTGCTTCTGCTGACAAGGGACATTTTCCTACTCCTGATGCCAACTGCACTAGGGCAGAGGAAAGTGAACCTATAAGGCATACTGAGAGAATCAGAAAACTACCTGCATGGACCAAGGACTATGTCATGTAAAGAATGTATATATTGCTTTAAGATACATACGGTTTAATTGTTACTGTTTATATATTTGTCTAAATGCTTTCTACTATAGGGGGAATATGTGGTGTTTATACAAATGGCCTGCAGGTGGCACTGTGCATACATAGGACTTTATGTACAACTTGAAAGTGAAAGTAAGACTTAATGCTGTTATGTAATGACTGCATGACCTGCTAATAAAGCACTGTTATACTCTCCTCATCCTCGGCTACCAAACACAACACCAACCCATAAACTAACGTGATAATTTTCTGTGTTCTTCTGATGGTCAACCTACCATGTCCCACAGAACGTTACCAGCCAGGTTCTGGAGAGAACGGTGGAAGAATGGATGAGATACAGGGATGAGTGTTACAAAAGGATGTCCAGCACTCCTCAACTCTCAGGTAAAAATAAGGATCTAGAAGAAGAAGCAATTTATAATCCAAATTTGACACAATTGTTAATGAGGGATCAGGAAAGAAATAATTTACATTAGCGATGACTATAGAGCATTTAAGGCAAAAAAACTATAATTTATGTGAAGAGGTCCAGACATGCAAGTGTGTGTTTGCCTTAGCTAATTCATGTTTCAAATGCAATACATTTGGGTACATGGGTGTATGTTTATTTTGTGCTTTATATATATATATATATATATTATATATAATGTGCCTATAAAACACACCATCTTATTCATCTTCTATGTTGTTGCTCCATGCTCCATTTTTAATCTTCTTTTCCTTCTGTGTTCTTGTCTTTCTATTTCGTTTACAATTATCACCTCTACCAACACATCACCCACCTTTCTTTCTCTGTATTCCTTTCCTCTGCCTTTCAACTTTGTTCTCTACTTTCATATTCTAGTAATTGCATTACATTCTGCAAACTCTATCTTTTATAATATTCTAGTCATTTCAGTACATTCTGCAAACTCTATCTATTCCTTCCTCTCCAGTCTAATAATTTGTATCTCAATTTTCATTTCTCTTCTTCTCTTCTTTTCCATTACATTTGTTTACCTTCTCTATTTCATGGTCTCCTTTTTCTCATCTCCTTTTCTCCCACTTTCAGCACCTCCATCTTTGACTTTCTTTATTTATATATTTCCCTTCTTTGTACTTTTTTGTGAATTCCATTTTATGTTCACTTCAATTTGTTTTCCCTTCCTTGCCTTCATTTTTATCTTCTGCTTCCTTCATGCCTCCATATTTCTTTATTTCCTTTCTTCTTGGGCACCAACTATTTCTCTGCTCACCATTTTTCGGTTGTGTTTTTCCCTTTCCCAACTGCTTTCACCTTGTCTTCTTTTTCACTTCTTTTCCATTTACTCCCTGCATTTTCTCCTTCTCTTTTTTTATTCCAATCTTCAAATGTTCAATTAGTTTTTTGTGATTTCCTTTCACCCTGTTAGTCTCTCTCTTCAGTTATACCCCTTTCCTTCTGAATCCTTTCCGTTCCTCTTAAAGACATTCTGACTCCCCAAACTAAACAGTTGATCATTCCTAGGCAATTGTATGAGAAATCATACTCAACAAGTACATTATAGGGCATGTTTAAACACACATCGCGCTAGCTGTTTACTTTATATAATGCAGGATGCAAGTACTGCTTATCTGACCATGGTATCTTCTATGGTTTAAAGGGATACTGTCATGGGAAAAAATGTTTTTCAGTTAATAGTGCTGCTCAAGCAGAATTCTGCATTGAAATCCATTTCTCAAAAGAGCAAACTGATTTTTTTATATTTCATTTTGAAATCTGACATGGGGCTAGACATATTTTCAGTTTCCCCAGTCATGTGACTTGTGCTCTGATAAACTTCAGTCACTCTTTATTACTGTACCTCCCTTCCCTCCCTAGCAGCCTAACAAAAGAACAATGAGAAGGTAACCAGATAACAGCTCCCTAACACAAGATAACAGCTGCCTGGTAGATCTAAGAACAACACTCAATAGTAAAAATCCATGTCCCACTGCGTACTATTCAGTTACATTGAGAAGGTAAAACAACAGCCTGCCAGAAAGCAGTTCCCTCCTAAAGTGCTGGCACAAGTCACATGACCAGGGGCAGCTGGGAAATGGACAAAATGTCTAGCCCCATGTCAGATTTCAAAACTGAATATAAAAAAATCTGTTCACTCTTTTCAGAAATGGATTTCAGTGCAGAATTCTGCTGGAGTAGCATTACTAACTGATGCGTTTTGAAAAAAAATGTTTTTTTCCCATGACAGTATCCCTTTAAGACCAGGAACTGGAAACATGGAAGCTGGATACAACTTAGGGGGATTTGAGCCTGTCATCGCCCTATCCAGTTTCCATATGTAAATATTAAAATTAAACCTTGGGAGACCATGCTCAAATGACCTCCAGGTAAGCCCTGACTAAGCCCTGCTAATCTCTCGCCACAAGCCTGACAACATGACTATTATCTTTCAAAATTTTAAATGTTTTTTCTTAAATTTTAATCCAAAAATAGTCATATTTGGTATTTGCTTAAAACTGACAATTTGTTATTCTTCTGTATCAGACAAGGGATTTGAGTTTTTGTGTCTGTAGCTGTGCGTATAATTTGCATGTCACGTAGTGTTGTGCCTCTAAATACACAGTCACTGTTTAGTAATGCATCATTTTGCAAGGCTAATGCACATCAGTAATCAATTTGCAGCAGTAATGCACATGGCAGCGTGCATATTAAGGATGGCAAGTCAAAGGTGGCTTCTCTAAAAGGTGCACTCTCCTGGCACTGTTTTAACTCCACGTTTTACATGCGCTGTGCGTTTTATGCAGATTCTATTAAGTGTTATCATTATATCTAAGCCTTGTAACCGCTGGTCTTTGTTTTCCGAGGGCTGCATTGTAATCGTACGTTTGATATGTACGCCTGCTGGCCAGATGGCACCCCAGGAACCATCACTTATGTACCATGTCCCTACTACCTCCCCTGGTTCCAGAAAGGTACAGTATTAAGTAGGTGCCTCATGCACTTTATTCTGTATTAAAGGGCTACACCACTTAAAGGGATCCTGTCGTGGGAAAAAATTTTTTTTTCAAAATGCATCAGTTAATAGTGCTGCTCCAGCAGAATTGTGCACTGAAATCCATTTCTCAAACAGATTTTTTAATATTTCATTTTGAAATCTGACATGGGGCTAGACATTTTGTCAATTTCCCAGCTGCCCCAAGTCATGTGACTTGTGCTCTGATAAACTTCAATCACTCTTTACTGCTGTACTGCAAGCTAGAGTGATATCACCCCCTCCCTCCCTTCTCCCCCTCCCAGCAGCCTAACAACAGAACAATGGGAAGGTAACAGCTCCCTAATACAAGATAACAGCTGGTTGGTATATCTAAGAACAACACTCAATAGTAAACCCATGTCCCACTGCGTACTATTCAGTTACATTGAGAAGGAAAAACAACAGCCTGCCAGAAAGTAGTTCCCTCCTAAAGTGCTGGCACAAGTCACATGACTGGGGCAGCTGGGAAATTGGCAAAATGTCTAGCCCCATGTCAGATTTCAAAACTGAATATAAAAAAATCTGTTTGCTCTTTTGAGAAATGGATTTCAGTGCAGAAGTCTACTGGAGCAGCACTATTAACTGATGCATTAAAAAAAATAATGTTTTTTCATGACAGTTTCCCTTTAAGGGATGAAAAACTACCAGGTGAGTGTCATGGACAACTTGAGATCTTTAGGCCAAAATGAGGCCTGTACATCTCAAGTTGTCCATGACATTTTGGGTTGGGGCTCTTTGACTGTGGAGAAGGGGTTTTCCACTGTCCCCAGCCTGTCCTTGTGCTATACAGATTTCTTTGTATATTCTTGGACATGTTTTAAAAATGTTGACAAGTTTTTTTAAAGAAAGAGAACAAGTACAATATGCACCGATTTTTGTCTAGAAGGATTCATTTGACTGGTTCCCCATGGCCACAGAGACCCTTGAGGCATAAATTAGCTCTGACTATTATTTATCAGAAATTGGGTTAATTGAACCAGGTGTTGCTAAAAAAAATGAGACACAGTTCTTCCTCTTTGACTTGGTTTTGGAACTGTGTGAAGGGAGTAGATTGGGCAGACTCATTCCACCATTCAGAGGCCAGAAGTGAATATTTTGAAGATGAATGTGAAAAATTAGAGATTCTCCATAGTGTCAGGGAAGAAAGGGTGGGAAGTGGGAGAGGGTTTAGATCAAGTACAAGGTACTGTTGTATTTTTGATTTGGATAAAATGGAGTCTAGGAGTCAACCTTTCTGTGATTCAGAGCTTTCTGTATAATGGGTTTCTGTATAACAGATCTCATATCTGTATTTGAGCTGCCACATCCCCCCCATCCGCTACCCAAAGTAGCATGCAATGTTAAAAGTTAAAGTGGTGGTTCATCTTCAAGTTAACCTTTAGTAGGTTATAAATTGACCAATTTGAAGCAACTTTTCAACTGGTCTTCATTATTTTTTTTTAAAGTTTTTTTAATTATTTGCTTTCTTCTTCTGAGTATCTCCAGCTCAAATGGGGGTCACTGACCCCATTTAAAAAAGCAAATGCTCTGTAAGGCTACAGATTAGGGATGCACAAATTCCTCTATTTTTGGAATCAGAAGAGAAAACGGGCACTATATAAATCAGCCTCTCTATTCCCCAGCTGTGTCTAAGGTTTACAGATGAGGAGGAGTTCAATATACAGAAAGTTATCAGGGGGCTGGAAATGTAATTAAATACCATCACCCCATCCCTCAATGACTGCAGGGATAGGAAGTTAGAAAATGAAAGTACTTTCAATTTCACAGTTTTCTTTGTTTAGTGTAAAGGTGACCATAGATGCAGAGATCCGCTCATTTGGCAATGTCACAAAACGAGCAGATCTCTCCCCGATATGCCCACATTGAAGTGGCCGATATCGAGCTGATCCGATCATGGGCCGACTTTCAATCGGGAAAGCCCGTCGGATGGCCCCACACAGGGGTCAATAAGCCTTAAAAGAAAAGCCATAGATATTTCCTAATCAAAACCAAAGTGGTTAAATACAGCTTGACGGTCTTTGCCCAACAAAATCCGTTGCCGGAATAGACGTATGCTGTTCAACTGCAATGAATCAGTACATTTTGGCTCAGAAATGAATATATCTGATCTTTAAAAGAACTGGGTTTATGTTATATTCTTGGCTGCCACAATTCAAACAAGTCTTTCCTCCCTTGATAGAGATGACATTTTGAAATCCATTTATTATGCATATCGCTTGATTGATCACATCACTTTTTAATTTAAATTTGTATAAACAACTCCTGCTGTGCCAACCTTGGAATGTCCTTGTAGCCTGGCAGATTTAACGTTTTTGACGTTTAACTGTTCAATTGATAATGTCACGGTATTTGAAACTATGCATCTGTCTCAAATGTGACTTCTACACAAGCAGCTTCGTACAGCCAAATAGGAAAAAAGTTACAGTGGATAGGTCCAGTTTTGATTTGTTCACCAGGCTTGGAGGCCATACCTCCCTCTATAAATTCCTTCTACTCCATGACCCACTCTAATATGATGTTGAAAGTGATATTCTGAGGCAATTTGCAACTGGTTTTCATTCTTTATTTGTGGGTTTTTGAGCTATTTAGCGTTTATTAAGTTTTAGGCAGGGCCAGAAATAGGGGTAGACAGAAGAAGCACCTTCATTTCACTGTTTACTCCTCTGTGTCACTCCCTACTCTCCTCCCCTCTATCGATCTCCCCTTTATCAACACCCCCCTCCCCCCGCGAACAGGACATTCACAACTTTCTAGGTCTTTTTAAAAGGAATTCTGCATTTATTTTGTGTGGCATTTATCCATCATTCACTTTGAATGAGGCTACCATGTAAGATGTAAACATCTTTTCTCTGTATAGTTGTGTGACTGATTCTGTAGAGGTATATTTCAAAGACTTCAATAAAAGTGCATAAGGTTGCTGATTTAATAATGCTATAACAGGCCAGCCTAGAAGTTCCATCTCATATGTACAGTATATGTTTAAAAATGCAGAGAGGTCATGTTCTATCAACACAGTAAGCAATGTCCTCTTCTTGAATCCATGATATAATGGAATGTGGTCCTGCTCCCCCAGTGTTTCTTTCAGTTGCTGGCCTACATTACACCTTTATTGTTCATGTTCATAGTTGTTGCCAGTAGTTGCCTAGCTACTGCTCACTGTCAGTTTACATGGTCTTCAGAAGGTGGAGGTGAAGAAGGGGATTCTCCTGCCTTTGTTGTTCCCCTAAATAAAATATGCATTTTTGAAAGAAGCCACTATTGGGCTTTGCCTGGCCAAGATCAGTCTCCACACTTGATCGCCCCCTACTTGTAACCTCCCATCCCACCCATTACCTTCCTTTCTTGCTTGTGTATCACCCCTGTACTCCACTGCTCCTTTAGCTGCTGTCAAGTTATAGAATGTTAGTGTCTGGCATCTCCCGACCCAACAGATGCTCCCTAGACATGTGCATACCACACCGGAAATTAAGATCTAAAAGCTTCTGTGAATGGGTTATTATGGCTGTACCTAAGAATAATCTTTATTATGCATTGTGCTACCATGGCAGTAGTTTGCATTGTCATAGGCCAGGGCTGTTCAACTGGAGGCCTGTTGGCCAGATGTGGCACTACAAAGGATTTTTATGGCCCTCGGTCCACTCAAAGGCTCTACAGACATCAGTGAAATATTAGACGTCATAATATTAATCCTGCCCTTGAACATGATGTACAAAATAATTGTCCCACTATGTTTAATCAGCTGGACAATGATTTCTTAAGCCATAACAACCCCCAACATGTTCTTAATTGCTAGTCAGGTAACCCTCCTGCATAATGAGCCATAGGCAACAGAACACGGGGGGTAGGGGTGCTTGCGGCCATCCCAGAATTTTTTACACCCAGCTTAAAATCTTTATGTGGGTGGGCAAGCAGGAAGCAGGAAAAGTTTCTGGTGCGTCACACCACCCCACTGAGTCTCACTTCCCCAACAGCCCTCCCTCCCCCACAATGATGTTGAACAACCCCTGCAATAAACTTCTTCTTATCTATAATGATTGAGACAAAGGGACTCTAGTGACTTGTAAGTTTTTAAGACAAGGTTAAAAGAAGCTGTCATAGATGTATCAGTATAGATTTAAGGTCTGATGGCAGACACTGCACAATGACTAATATGCATTATGTTTGATTGCAGTTAGCCATGGGCTTCTATCACAACAGTGTGGACAGGATGGACTCTGGGTGAAGGGGAACAGATCACAACCCTGGAGGAATGCATCACAGTGTGAAGATGATACGGAGGTGACTGCAGAAGAGGTGACACACACAAGAATCATTTGTACATGTGGCCCATTTACACCTTAAACACAGGGTTGTTGATGGAGTTTCATCAAAACAAACTTTTAAATTGCTGGTATGAACTTCCAGATCAACCTGTGGCACTTGTACCGAAGGGCTACAGGGAAAAGTAAGCACTGTGTATACTAAGAATATGGAATCAGTGTTGGACTGGGATACAAGTGACCTACTTGAAAACCTTAGGCTAAGGGCCCACTTTGCAAACTATTATGTCTCACTCAACCTCTCCAAGTCTCTTTTTTTCTACATACTATAGTCTATTCTTCCATTATTAAGCCTCTTTGTTCTCATACAGAAATAGGGAATGACTGTGAAATAGGCCAAATGGTTAGAAACAAGAGGCCCACTGACACCTGGGCCCACCAGGAGTTTTCCTGGTATCCCAGTGGGCCAGTCCGACACTGGATGGAATTGTAATTCCGTTTCATAACTAAAGTGTAAAGCAAATTCCAGAACCTTGCCATACTGACGTACAGTGATTATGTGTGAGATATAAAGAGAGCACATGACTCTTCTTAGCAGAGAAGGCCCTAGATCTGTCACAATAACTGACCCACTGACTAATTAGCCTCACTGGGGATCTGCTGAATATGCACAAATCAGAGGCTTCCTGAAGGTGATGGGTAGATATTTCATAGCAAATTTACTAATTAGTTATCATGAATAAATGGCCAGGTCTAGAAAATAATTTATTTCACTGTTGTGCTTTCTCCTGTGTAGGAACTTTCTCTGTTCCTGTGTTATATGTACATATAAGGGGTTATTTATTAAAGTCCATTTTTTCTAGTTGGACTTTTAAAGGGGAAAAACTAAATTTTTTGGAAGAAAAAAAAACTTAGTTAACTCTGATGGTGTTAAAAGTCAGAATAAAAAATTACTCCAAGTGAGACATTAAACCGAGATTATGTAGAAGTCAACGACAGATGTCCCATTGATATTTTGAAGATATCCTGATATGCGTCGGGTTTCATTCAATAATCCAAGATTTTGTGGTTTTGGGAGTAAAATCTGAGGTTTAGGCATCAAATCCGTTGTTTACTGCACCAAATGTATTCACTACTAGATCATTTTAAAAACCTAGGACATAAATGATGACTTTAGAGAAGTATTTAAAAAATAGTATTTTTGCTAGAAATTAGGGACACTTTGCAGCTATGGAAGGTTTAGTCCTTATCTTTGCTTCTCTGATAGTATGTTTTGCCTTGGTAAGGGTTACATGTTTACACTGTCTAACGTCCTTGTCCCTTCAGGTGGAGACACGGGACCTGTTGCTAAGTTTCAGGGCTCTGTACACTGTGGGTTACTCTGTCTCCCTGCTGACACTTATCTCGGCCCTATTGATTCTCACCATATGCAGGTATCATGACCTACACACAGCCACATTCCATTAAATGCAATCTACAGATACTTACACAGGTGGCTTTTCTCCAGTTAATAGCCTGATTTTAATCACTACTAATATTAGCAGCAACTCAAGCTGGGGATGAGTGAGTAATAGTTTCTTGGTAAATGCCAAATCACATAACTTACCAGTGATACCCATCAGGGACTTTGCCAGATTCTTTGGAAGGCTGTGGTCAAGACTACTGTCACATGGGTGACTGCAGTAAGCCATAAGATGGCTTGGACCTACAATTAGTCAGAGATTGTAACAAAGGCTGGAACAATGTGAAAGGGATATTGTTCTGGATTCATCAGGCTTCTGATTGATAGAGTTATGTCCTTTGCCCATTATTAATGTTTTGGTGACAATGTGGCGCAAGCCCTTCAGAAAGTTAATCAGTCTGATTGTAGGTTAAGGTCCCATCTGGGGCATGAACCATAACAAAACTTCAGAACGTGTTGGGGTCTGATAAATACTTGCCTTTCAGGATAAGTCGTACAACATGTTGAGGGTAGCTAGAGTTTATTATGACTCGCCTCTTTCTTCTTGTTTATTCAAAACAAGTTTCAGAAGATAGCTGGATGGGGTTATTCTACAGGCAAGCCCAGAGAACACTTTGATACCCAGGATGCGTTATCACAAATCAGCTTTGTGAATCAATTTCTTTAGGTTAATGTGGGGGTTCATCAATGGGTGTCCCAGAGAAATCATTATGGTTTCACTTTACTGTCTCTGTGGAAAAGTCATCTGTATCGCATTGCCCTTTACTGAACTGACCATTATCCTGCTGTCTTCTTTGTGACCATTGCTCCTAGCACTGAATTTCATGTTCAGTTAATTTTCATTAACATTCTTTTGTATTGCCAGTTATCGTCTAGTACAATTACCCATTCAGAAATCAAAGCTGTATTATGTCCTTTCTTCCTTCAGAAAACTGCGCTGCACCAGGAATAGCATCCACGCCAATTTATTTGCGTCGTTTGCTCTTCGTGGGGTCTCTGTCATTGTTAAGGATGTTCTTCTGGAAAAGCGGTGGGGCATGCAGATCATCAAAGTCTCAGACTGGGAAGTCCTGATCAGTGACCAAGTTAGTATCCAACCATGAGAAAGTATAGATCTAAAGAGGGCAGCCGTCGCAGTGATACAGAGATGGGCAAAAGTTTGTCCATCTTGCTCATCTTTCCATAACATCCAGTCAGAAAATAGTGGTGAATCATTATATTCAGTTAAAATATTGTATGTAAAAGAATAATTGCAATGGCTCACATCTCTGAGAAAGCCTGTGCTCATATTACATGCGCCAACATATACAGTATCTTAACTTGGTGGGCCACAACCTTCTTCATCTCTACTTCTGATTGTCAAAAGGGTTTAGCAATTTAAATGGAGCATTAGTTGGACCTCTCCACTGCAAGGACAAAGTAAGTTTTACAAAAGAGTTTTACAAATAAATAGAATAGAATCATCTACTACAGTGTGGTGGATTTTATATTGCAACACATCACACAGGAGTTTGAACCACATTGTATACTGAATGAACAAATTTCCATTCTTTTTACACTTTATGTTGACAGGCTGCGATTGGCTGTCGCGTTGCACAGGTTGTAATGCAGTACTGTATCCTAGCCAATCACTACTGGTTTGTGGTGGAAGCAGTGTACTTATACAAGTTGCTGATTGGAGCAGTGTTTTCAGAGAAGAACTATTACACATTATACTTGTATTTGGGATGGGGTAAGTGGAAAGAATGCATCTATGATTATTGACTCTTGTATGGTGGAGCATGAACCCAACGTTAGATTTACAGATAAAAGCAGAATGATATTGGAGATTTTGTTGGGTGTCCTAGCATAATGAGATCTGATCCTACAAGTCTACACTACATGTAGTGGTACATGCCTAAAAACTATGTATATAATATTGAAATGGGATCTATTAACTACACTCAGCACAGTTGTTGCAAGTGAACCTTGCATGTTGCAACATCTTCCAACATGATTATGTCTGATAGACTTGCTTTTTTTAAATTTGCTTTTCATTGAGTGATGGATTTAGGACAGGGATGTCCAACCTGTGGCCCAAGGGCTGCATGCTGCCCAGGATGGATATAAATGCGGCCCAGCTTGAAAACATCATGTTGCAAAGGATATAGGAGCAGGCAAGACAGGGGGACTCTGCCCATTGCCCATTTAGTAGTAGTAGTAATAATAATAAGTCTATTTAATTTCCAGGTGTCCCATATTCCAGTGTATAGCTCCATCTGGTTATCCAACTGGCATTGTAGTTCTTTTCTGTGCATTTTCTTTATTTTACAAATCAAAAGTGTTTGTGTATTTCATGTGTGGCTCCAGACAACTTTTCTTTTTCCAGCGTGGCCCAGGGAAACCAAAAGGTTAGACACCCCTGATTTAGAGGAAAACAAGAAAACATCCAACTTTATCTGATCAGATTTTACAACAGTAGGGAGGACCAAATGTTAAACATGTTGTGTATAGTTACATAAAAAGATTTTGTGTCTCCAGTCGAATTCTGCCCTTAAGGTGGCCATACAAGTAGAGATCCGCTCGTTTGGCGATGTTGCCAAACGAGCGGATCTCTCCCCGATATGCCCACCTTGAGGTGGGCGATATCGGGCTGATCCGATCGTGGGCTCTAGGGCCCAACGATCGGATCAGAATGGCACAGATACGGGCGGTCGGATCGCGGGACCGCATCAACGAACAGATGCGGCCGCGATCCGACGGGATTTTTAATCCTGTCTGATCGACATCTGGCCAACTTTCGGCCAGATATCGATCGGGAAAGCCCGTCGGGGGGCCCCCCACACAGGCGGATAAGATGCAGACATCTGACCACCTTTAGACAGTAGGACATTGCTTTTGATTAACTTAATTTATATACAGTCTTAGCTCACATGGCTGTCTTACTTGCCTGTGGTTGTCTTACTTGCCTGTGACTATCCAGGCAGATTGGCCTGTAACCGGGACTATGCTGTGAGCCCGGTCTCTCCTGCTGGGAGCTAACCCGCTGGCATGGACTTCCTGGAGTCTATTGATCACTGTGGCAGGCAGGAGTGTCAGAAGACATAAGGGGCAAATTCACTAAAGCGCAAAGCGTCTAACGATTTGCCAATTAAGTTAGAAACTTCGTTTCTTTTTCTGGCTGTTCAGTGCAGATAAAATAGAGACTTTCCAGTACAAATGAGGGACTGCCGGTTGAGCTGTCAAAAGAGGGACTGTCCCTCTAAAAACGGGACAATTGGGAGGTATGCCTATATTTCACCAGACCCTGTAGGAAGCCATGAGGACAGAATAAATAAAAGTCTAAAATTGCCATTAGCTCTTAGTAATTTATGTCCACAGAATTCATTGTGACAAGTTCTACCTTTAAGATTACCTTGGGAGATATGCTTTCTCCAGTATTCTTGTTTACCAACATGTGGAACATAATTGATACAGCTGATATTGCTTCTTTCTTTGTTACAGGGACTCCAGTCCTTTTTGTGGTTCCTTGGGTGACCTTAAAATACCTGAAAGAGAACTCAGAGTAAGACTGCAGCAAACATCATCACATTCAGGCTTCTTTTAGGCAGGGCCAGAACTAGGTGAAGGAACCTGCATAGGGTATAATCATTTTGATAAAATGAGGGGGTGCATGTGTAGCAAAAAAAACTTTTCTGAGATTAATTGTGAAAATCCACGTAATTATCAAACACAATGGCACATAGTTCTATAAATCTACTTTATATATGGATTGAAAACATCTGCCCTGTTGTCCTACACATGCCTACTCCTAAACTCCCCTCTCTCTTAGTGCATAACTATAAAGGAAGTTGCCAGGAGAGAAGAGGACCAGTTAGGTCCCACAATACCATCGCCCAACAGCGCCCAAATAATCCTCTGCCATATACAATCCACCATGGGTACGGAGGTAGGAACAGAGGTCCTGTGGTTGTGGGTCCAAGATTATATTTGAAGGCAGGTCCATGGATGTTAAACCCTTCCTCACTTATTGGTCTTTCTACCCTACAGGTGCTGGGCACTGAATGAGAACATGGCATATTGGTGGATAATCCGAATACCCATTCTGCTGGCCTCACTGGTATGAAAATTGCATAAAGCCCCACAAGGGGATATTCAGCTTGTCTCATGTTGATTGATGTCTCATGGTTCCCTTTCATGTTTTCTCTCTGATTAGGAACCTACCCATCTGTTATTGTGCATATTCTCTTAATATCACAATGTTTTACAATGCATGTCTCCGTTATGTACACCCAACAATCGCGTACCTCCCACTAAAGGACATGTAAAGCCTACAATATCCTACCATGTACATTAGTTAGGGCATATATTCCCCACCCAAGCCACATCATTTGTACTGCATATACCCCATCCATTTGCCAGCTCCATCACAATTTCCTAAAACAAATAACAGTTTTCACCCGACAGCTCATAAGTCAACAGCCAAAGCGAATTCCTGAGGAAGGGGGCCGAGTGGGTTAGAGGAGGAGAAGGATTTCTAAGTAATTAAGGTTGCTGCAGCTTTACTGATAACCTTTTAACACCCAGTTTGCCAGTTATTTAAAGATTTGAAAGAGACTGTTCACTGATATCTTTACCTTTTCTTTTCTAAGAGTATGTCTCCTCATTTTACCATGATCCTCATCCGGTGTTGCTTTTGCAATGGGGATTTCATGTTTGTTATCATGTAACCCCTATTATAGTAATGCAGTGGTCCTCAAACTTGGCCCTCCAGCTGTTAAGGAACTACAAGTCCCACAATGCAATGATGAAGTCTGACAGCCACAGTCAGGCAAATGCATTGTGGGACTTGTAGTTCCTTAACAGCTGGAGGGCCAAGTTTGAGGACCACTGTAGTAATGGGATGTTCCCATTCTCAGTGCTCTTATGAATATATTCTTTCCACTAATTTGTTGTGATCTTATCATGTCTCCCTTCTCTTTTAATTTTATATTCTTAAATATGTCTCCATTTTCAGCTTTATCCCTATATAGCAGGCGGTTCCCTTCAATGCTCCCTCATTTCAATATCGTCTCCCGATTTTTTTTGCAGAAAAATCCCATATCATCCCTTCTCTTTATGTTTTCAGATAAACCTTGTCATTTTCATGAGAATTTTGAAGGTGATATTGTCCAAGTTGCGGGCAAACCAGAAAGGTTACGCAGACTACAAGCTCAGGTGAGCTCCCCATCATAAATACTACTTTTGCTCCTCTATCCTGTGCTTATAATTGTGACCCAGAATTTTACCTATAGTCTAGTCAGTATTTCAGCAATCCCAATCAGAAATCAATTGGAGAGGTAACACAGCTGGTGTCTGTGTCTGCATTGTAGGTCAGGACATGTCTCTTTAGTCCAACTGAGAGAAAACCTTTACATAAAAATTATGTCTCCACAGGTTGGCTAAGGCCACGCTCACGCTGATTCCACTTTTTGGAATTCACGAGGTTGTGTTTATATTTGCCACAGATGAACAAACGTCCGGAATCCTGCGCTACATCAAGGTCTTCTTTAACCTCTTTCTCAACTCCTTCCAGGTGAGACACCACACCTGAAAAAGCTTATGTTGGAGGAACACATACAATGAGCATGAGCACCAGGCCCAGACTGGCATTCTGTGGGTTCTGGCAAATGCCAGATGGGCTGCTATAAGGTGACATAGAAAATCAGTACTTAGTGGGCTGGTGGGGGCTGTTTATGCCTCTGTGTGGGATGGTGGAGTCTCTTTGGGCCTCTGTGTGGGCTGATTAGGCCTCTGTGTACCTGAAATGCCAGGGCCTATTTAGACTCTCAGTCCAGGCCTGATGAGCACCACTGGGCATAGTTAGCACCAGGGCTTGTAACCCATAACAAATCAGACATTTGGGATGACAAATAAATACTACTTGCTAATTGGTTGCACAGCACTTTATATTTAGCTGTTCTTTCTCAGGCAAAATAAATTGCTCTGTGTTTTCCCTTAAAGCGAAATATCAGTTTAGGGTTTTATATTAAAAATATAATTGTCTGTCTGTCTATCATCTCTATCTTGTATGTATCTGTAAATCTATCTTAGCTACCCTTCTAACTAATAAAAAGCTATATTTTGTTGCTTGACAAAGGATGGGCTTGCTTGGGCCTATTTTCTCTTATCTGTATTCCCCTTCCATTCATGCCTGATTTTGCATGTATCCGTTGCAGTTTATCGATAGGGGAATGACCAGAATGCTGAAAGTGCTGATGTCAATGATGTCTGAAGCATTTTTAGAAATGCCATTTTCCAAGTATTTTAGCAGAATGCAATGCTGGCTCCATCTATTGGGAGAATAGTGAATTTATGTTATGGTATATAATATGAATAAAACTAAATAATAGAAGAAATCAGTAGCACAAATAATAAAGTGTCACCTTAAGCATAAAGAAAGGGGAAAGTCCACAACTAATGAGATATATATCCTCTAAAATAAAAATTGCAAAATATGCATTGGAATCAATGGACATTTTTATATTACATTTTTATTGCATCAAATGTCATTGGGTGTACCAAATCCAGAATTCAAGTAAAATCTGAGCCTTTTCAGCAGGATTTGAATTTGGTTGAATCCAAAACCCTTGTGAACACGAACTTTACAAAAAAAATAATTTACAAAGTTTCCATCTGCACGTTGGCAATTTCTCCCTGTGGCAAAGGTTCCGATTTGGTTCAGTATTCAGCTGGACCCGGTGTGAAGGATTTGGCTGATTCAGGAATCAAGGGTTCAGTGCATCCCTAATAATAATGCTGTTGTCACGTTTGCTTTCCCAAAACCCAGAATTAACACAGAGGTTTCCGATCACGGCTCACACACTTGTGCCTACGTAAGTCGCCTTTTGCTTCGGATGCTGCCAGGTCTTAAAGTGAGAGAACCAAGGCGAGAGTGGGCCCCGCCAGCCCAGATCCGCACCCAGATCCACTTCTAAATTACGCAACGCCTTTTGTTGGCAGTAGCCCCAGTGGGCCCGGGCCCCACAGTCCAACCCTGACCGTAACATAACAACAGAAGGACGTGAGTTAGAGCAAAACAGGTCGGGGTCAAAAACAATCAGACAGTGCAGTAGAGATTCAGGAACCAGAAGGGTAGTCAAGGACACAGGCTGGGGTCAAACATTACAGTAAATGCAATATAAAGTCAGGATACGGAAAAATAGTCAGGGACAGGCAAGGGCAGTGTTGAAAATACCCGGTGGGCCCATGGCCCTTGTGGGCCCTGCCGGCCCAGATCCACATTTGCAGCCCCCCGGGCCCTCCAGTCCGACCCTGGGCAAGGGTCAAGAACAAAGGAGCCAGACTAGAAGCTGCACGCAGGAGAGGAGGCAATGGGCGAACTCGCCGCCTCCCACGTATATACAACTGTATGCATTTTTTTCTAGCACAGAATAGGCAAAGCAAAATGCATTGCAAAATTCCAATACTGCCATTCATGGTTTTTTTTTGCATTTTTCCTTGGGTTTTAACCAAGCAAAAAAAGGTAAGAAAACCACCATTGATTTCCAACAAACACATGGTATAGAGTCCCAAACATTTTTTGCCACTTGCAGATCTGTATCAGGTGCAAAAAAATTCACTCTTCCCTAATATTCTCCCGTGCCAACTCCCAAACTTACTGTAAATTAAAGCCATAGATTGTGACCTCCCTAAAAAGGAGACTATCTGCATACATTTATATATAATGATATCATTAAATATAGGAAAGATATGTTTATGTTATTTCCCCTGTAAATAATGACATTTTCCCAGCTGCCGGCGCTTGCCTTATATTACATGCTGCCTCTCTGAAATGAACATGAAGGGGGCAGTTAATTAGCCAGACAGTTACAGAAAGGAACCAACAAGCTGTCAAGGTGCTGGAAAGGTCAGCCTATACAGATACATGGACTTCTATTTAATAAAAGTGACATCTTGTAAATAAGGGCAGTTTGTTTGCGTGAGATGTGTAGAGACAAGCTCCCATGAAATAAAAGGGCACCTGTTGGCAGCAACTCATGTTTATTTGTATCCCTGTAAAACTAACAGGATATCCAGGTTTGACTACAGGTTTGCAGGTCAGTCATGGAGTTACAGTTGAAGAACAGTTACTTACTCCAACAACATACAAAAGCAGGTTAATTGACTCCTGTTAAAAACTGAACTGTGTGTGAATGGGATAGGGATCTGAGCTCCACTGGGGCAGAGACTGGTGTCAGGGATGATGTATAATAGTATAATAGTGCTGCACAATAGATTGGCTCTATTTAAATATGAAGTATAAAGATAATAATAATACAGAATTGTCAGCCATTGTAGACAGCTTACAGGGTTAAAAACCAACCATGAAGTTATAAAGGATCAGCATTGCATTCGGTATTTTGTCTCTGTCTCTTTTACATTTAAGAGTAACTGCAAAGTGTTAAAGGAACAGTAATGCTAAAAAATTAAAATGGTTTAAAGGAATGACAATAAAAGGTATTGTTACCCTGCCCTGGTAAAACTGTTGTGTTTGCTTCAGAAACACAATTGTACATATATAAAGAAGTTGCAGTGTAGCCATGGGGGCAGCCATTCAAGCACAAGACACAGTAGATAGATAATTTCAGAACAATCCTATTGTATACTACAGAGCTTATCTGTTATCTGCTGTGTATCCTGTGCTTGAATGGCTGCCCCCATGGCTACACAGCAGCTTGTTTATATAAACTGTAGAATGGTTTCTGATTCAAACGCACCAATTTTACCAGTGAAGGCCCCAGTACATTATATTTATGTTTTAAAATACTTTAAAACAATTTTTTGGTGTTGCTATTCTTTTAAGAGGCAAGAGGAAGGGAGTCTGTGCATTGTAGAGCTTACAATCTAATTTAAATACAATGTAATTCTGAGTGATTTTATAGCATTCATAAGTACAACCTGGTTTCAGTGGTTTAAATGTTATGTGCATGGCTCTCATTCTGTAGCTGAAGCCATCTCACTTCCAGCCAAGATTTTAGTGTAGGGATCCCTGGCCTTTTGAACCTGTGAGAAACATTCAGATGTAAAAGGAGTTGGGGAGCAACAGAAGCATGAAAAATGTTCTTGGGGAGCCAAATAAGTGTTGTGATTGGCTATTAGGTAGCCCCTATGTGAATTGTTAACCTACATTGAGGCTCTGTTTTGCAGTACATCTGGTTTTTATACAACCACAACTTGCCTCCAAGCCTGGAATTAAAAAATAAGCTCCTGCTTTGAGGCCACTGGGAGCAACATCCAAGGGGACCATCAATTACGGCCCCCCCATCACAATGTATTCTTTTAACAAAAAGGTCTCTTTGAGCTTTTCCATGGTGACACCATGCATTTTTGCAACACAGGCCTTTTGTTATCGCTGTAGTTTTAGGTGTGTGTTAACCTAATAATGTTCAGGTCTGGGATTCAAAATAGGCCCTGGCATTTCAAGTATATAGGCCCTGGCATTTTCAAGTAAACAGCCCCTCACAGGCCCAATAAAAAGGGACGGTCTTTGGCACCTTACACCTTACCTTGGCTGCCCCTCTGACATTTGCCAGAACATATACATTTCCAGGACAAATCTGATAATCTCCATGGCCTGAACAAGCAACTTAGTAGCAAAGGTGCCCCACTATTGCTTATGGTGGCCCTGCAGAATGTGATATTGGTCTTCGTATGTGTCCTTTGTCAGTAGTTTACTTCTGAATTGTGTAGCTGTCAGGCTTGGATATTATTATTGAGTAAAATCTGAGAACTGGCCAAGGGTCTGAATACTTTTGCAAGACACTGTCATTAAATACAGCTGAAGTACAGTTATTAATGGTCTGTTCAGCATTCAGTGACTCCTGCTGGCAAGTCGGTTAATGTACAGCCAATGCAGGGTGTCAGATTTAGGTGATCAGCAAAACCAGGGACTACAGTCGGCGACTAAGGGGAGGCCACATGGGACATAACTGTTCAGCATTCAGCTCAGTGGAAACCAAGAGAGCTGAAAAGCAGGAAGTAGTGTTCTGGTTATTATGTTAGACATCCAGTCACTCCAGCCTTTATACGTTACATTTCTGGATAACGAACTATATTAGAAACATTTTTTTTTATCTTGCACAGCCTATCTATTTACCCAGTTTTTATTTTTATACTGAACAATTCCTTTAACAGCTGCTGTCCTGGACTCAGAGTAAACCAGTGAGTCCATGATATAGGAAAGTGTTTAAAAGTAACTCAAAACAGGTATTTAAACAGTAAAAATATATATATATATATATATATATATATACTTCTGGTTTTCCTTATTCTTCTGTCTCACAGGGCTTCCTGGTGGCCGTGCTCTATTGCTTTGCTAATAAAGAGGTAAGGGTTCACTTGAAAAGCTACTTGTTCTCAATAAAACCTTCAATTTTAAGTTTATATTTTGTTCTTAGCGCACCAGTCGAAAAGGATCATACGGAGAACTCTGTAACAGTAATGACCAGGCTTCCAAAGTTGCTTAGAGGATCTTACCCTCTTGCTAGGAGTGTTGGTAGCACTACTTTTGTTGGGAAGCTACAGGGGTCATTGCATATCATCAAGAAGAAAATGAGGTTCAACTGCCATATAAGATAATGCTATAGGGCTGATTATTAAATTCTCATGCAAATTGTGCTGGTTTCTGAGCTGCCATGTAAGGAGAATGTCAATTAATTACCGCTAAACCTTGTGTCTAGTGTTGCCACCTTTTGCTGTGGCTGAACCCGGACAGGGGGGCGGGCCCATGACATCGGTGGGCGGGCCCATGACATCGGTGGGCGGCCCATGACATCGGTGGGCGGGCCCATGACATCGGTGGGCGGGCCCATGACATCGGTGGGCGGGCCCATGACATCGGTGGGCGGGCCCATGATGTCATGGGGCGGAACTATGACGACGCAATCGCTGCGTCAATCAAGCTAATCCCGCCCAGTTTTCCTTATTTGGAAAACTGGGCAGGAAGTATTGACGCGGGCAGCCCTTCAAAATACCGGGCTGTCCAGGTCAAAACCGGACAGGTGGCAACCCTACTTGTGTCACAACTTTTATAATGACAGATACAGTATATTGTGACTATATTTCTATTCTATGTGTACTGTATATTGTGAGTGGGACCCTAAGCTCGGGGAAAGTGACAGCAGCACAGAGCATGTGAATCAGCAGTAGAGAATGGGGACATATTCAGGAGAAATTCATCTGCGAAGGATGGAGGTTTTATTGGGTTAGTACAGGTATAGGACTTGTTATCCAGAATGCTCGGGACCTGGGGGTTTTCTGAATAAGGGATCTTTCCGTAATTTGGATCTTCATATCTTAAGTCTACTTGAAAATCATGTAAACATTAAAGTGGACCTGTCACCCAGACACAAAAATCTGTATGATAAAAGTCCTTTTCAAATCAAACATGAAATCCAATTTCAAATTTTAATTAAAGCATTCATAGCTGTTTTAAGCTCATTTAAAAGTCTCAGCTGTCAATCAAATATTGTCTGCCACTCCTCTATGCCTTAGGCATAGAGGCGGGGCAGATAATTACTTTCACTTTCCATTCAGCACTTCCTAGATGTCACTGCTCCCCACACATTCCCCCAGTTCTCTTTACCATTTAATTGTGTAGCCAGGACATGGGGATAGACATTGGGTCCCCCATTCTGATGCACAAACAAGATTCTGAGATGATACAAGGCTTGTCTTAATAACAGTGTCCACAAAATGGCTCCTGTCTGCTTGCTAGAATTATGAATTCCCAGACTGAAGAAAACAAGATTAAAATAATTTATATAGTGTAATTAATGTTCATTTTGCTTGACTAATGTGATAAAATAGTGATTTTGAATATTTTTTTGGGTGACAGGTCCACTTTAAATAACCCCAGTAGGCTGGTTTTGCTTCCAACAAGGATAAATTATATCTTAGTTGGGATCAAGTACAAGCTACTGTTTTACTATTCGAGAGAAAAAAAAGAAATCATTTTAAAAATGTGGATTTAAAAAATGTGGATTTAAAATGTATATGGGAGGTGGCCTTTCCGTAATTCAGAGATTTCTGGGTAATGGGTTTTCAGATAACTGATCCCACACCTGTACTCAATTAAAAAAAATTACATGCATCATTTCTGCTACTTCATGATAACATTTTAGTTCTGCTTTAACAAAAGGAAACACAAATACAGTTGTGCTCATAAATTTACATGCCCTGGCAGAATTTATGATTTCTCAACAATTTTTCAGAGAATATGAATGATAAAAACATTTTTTCACTCATGGTTAGTGGTTGGCTGAAGCCATTTATTGTCAAACAATTGTGTTTACTCTTTGTAAATCATAATCACTACACAAACTACCCAAATGACCCTGATCAAAAGTTTACATACCCTGGTGATCTGGCCTGATAACATGCACACAACTTGACACAAAAGGGTTAGAATGGCTATTAAAGGTAACCATCTTCACCTGTGATCTGTTTGCTTGTAATTAGTGGGTGTGTATAAAAGGTCAATGACTTTCTGGACTCCTGACAGACTCTTGTATCTTTCATCCAGTGCTGCACTGATGTTCTTTGGATTCTAAGTCATGGGGAAAGCAAAAGAATTGTCAAAGGATCTGTGGGAAAAGGTAGTGTAACTCTATAAAACAGGAAAGGGATATAAGAAAATATCAAAGGAATTGAGAAAGCAATCAGCAGTGTTCAGTCTCTAATTAAGAAGTGGAAATTAGGGATTATGTTGAAACCAAACCACGGTCAGGTAGACCAACTAAAATTTCAGCCACAACTGCCAGAAAAATAGTTCAGGATGCAATGAAAACCCCACAAATTACTTCAGGTGAAATACAAAAAATACTGGAGGAAAATTTGCATCATCAGCCCGGAAGCTGCGCATGGGACGTACTTGGACATTCCAACATGACAATGATCCAAAACACAAGGACAAGTCGACCTGTCATTGGCTACAGCTAAATAAAGTGAAGGTTCTGGAGTGGCCTCTCAGTCTCCTGACAGTCTCAATATCACTGAACCACTCTGGGGAGACCTCAAACGTGCAGTTCATACAAGACAGACACCCAAGAATTTAAGGGAACTGGAGGCTTTTTGGGCAGCTTTACCTTTGTCTGAGAAGATAAAGAGCCTCATCCACAACTACCACAAAAGACTTCAAGCTGTCATTGATGTTAAAGGGGACAATACACGGTATTAAGAATTGGGGTATATAAACTTTTGATCAGGGTCATTCGGGTAGTTTGTGTAGTGATTATGATTTAAAAAAGAGTAAAAACAGTTGTCTGACAATAAATGGCTTCAGACAACCACTAACCATGAGTGAAAGAAAGGTTTTTGTGTTATCATTCATATTCTCTGAAAAATGGTTAAGAAATCATAAATTCTGCCAGGGTATGTAAACTTATGAGTACAACTGTACCAAGAAATGACACCAGGGCTGCACTGTGTAGTCTTATAATAACTTTAAAGGACTAGAAACATGAATACATATTGTAACCACCATCCACTGCTCTGTTGGGCAGAAATGTAGCGTTCCAGGATTCACTGCTGCTTTTAATTCACCCTTTTTGGACTTCCTGGAAGTGAGCTTTATATGGTGATGGTTGAGGTTGAACATGAAATAGCACTGTGCAATTGGAGCAAAGTAATCCTTCATGTGGCAGTTTTGGGATTTCCCAATGCCAGCCCATTGCAAGAGTCAATAAAGCTACAGCATACCCCTCCTCTAATATATGGGTAGCAAACTAGCTATTGTTGTTAACAGCAACCCTGAATTTTCCTCCCTGTGTTTTATTTTTAAGAATATTAAAATAGTAATGCCGTCATTTTGTTTTTTGCATTACAGGTGAAGTCGGAAATTCACAAGAAATGGCGCCTTTGGCAGGCAGACAGGAAAGCTCTTGTCTGCCCACAGTGACGTCAGCTCCTATTCCCAGTAAAGAAGGGATGTCCAACTGTTTGTGGTGCAACGCAGAGACCTTCTATTTTGTATATAGTCCAGGGAGCCACAGAGTTGCAATAAACATGGAACATAAAGCAAAATGTATTTTTTTTTTTATTGGGAGGATAAAAGTATCTCTTTAAAATCTGCCAGCTGCAAAGTATTACACTTACCGATACATTTCTCATAAAAGCTTTCACCAGCGTCCCCTTTAAAAACATGGGCACTCTCTTAATTGATAATCCCTCCCCTACAGAGTACCTGCATATAGCCTACTAAATCTCTCTTTAAAAGACCAACAGAACTTGTCTCTCTTGTTGCTCATAGAAAACTTCATAGAACGGCCTTTCTGCCTCCCAGCCCAGTCCTCCGAGCCCTTAATATCCTGAGGGGGGCGCTGTGAGAGGAGCAGGTGCTGCCGCTGTGATCAACACGCTCGGTCATCGGACATCTTCGGGGTGGAAAACTTCACCCACCGTCTTAAGAACAATAGAAAAGGTGCCTGAAAAAATAGAATCATTGCAGTAAGCAACAAACCGGTCTTTTACAGAATCCATAGGTGTACGGTTACTCCTGAGTGAGTTATCTTACCTTCAGGCTCATGGATCTGGCCATTTATGTCTCCCCTTGTCTGGCATTTGCAGCTTCTCAAGGTTTTCCTTTACTGCTTTTGTGTAGTTCCCTGCAGACAACAGTCAAGGTTTAAAAGAGACATTTACCCAACAGCGGCAAATTGGTCAGAAGTACATTACTGTATATACAGTGGTGTTCAAAATAATAGCAGCCCAACATCACCAACCTGATCAATCACTTTTTTTGGTAGAAATTATGTTTCCACATAGCAAATAATTTACTAGTAGGTGTAATAGAGTAACAGAAACCCAACAGACACGCTGGTGATTCGACTATGAAGATTTTCATTCATCCAGGTCATGGTATATCTGATATAAGTAATTCTAAAACAACTGGACTTGCCGAGTAATTATTGAAGACGTTTCACTACTCATCCGAGCAGCTTCTTCAGTTGAACTGAAGAAGCTGCTCGGATGAGTAGTGAAACGTCTTCAATAATTACTCAGCAAATCCAGTTGTTTTAGAATTACTTATATCAGATATGCTGGTGATTCGGTCATCGAATCATTAATTGAGGCTTGTGCCAAATAAAAGCAGTGTTTAAAATAATAGCTTGTTCCAAATAATAGCAGTGTGGGGTTCAATTAGTGACCCCATTCATTCTGTGAAATAACAGGTGTCAATTCCGGCTCTTCTATAAGGAAGGAAGGAGCAAATGTTTGCATGCTGGTTATAGTGCTAATCTCTCTGAAATTCTGAGTAAAAATGGCTCGTTCCAGACATTGTTCAGAAGAACAACATACTTTGAAAAGTTAATTGGAGAGGGGAAAACATATAAAGAAATGCATCTCAAATGCTTTAAAATGTTGCTGTTCACTTCTTTCACCCACTTTGACTGAAGAAAATGAGACCATTCTAGCAGAAATAAGCTTTTGCTCTCGTCACAGTGTAAAATTGCTGGCATTGTGAACTTTAATAAAAAATTATATGTAAATTGAAACGTATACTCAGCAGTTTTAGAAGTGCTGGTTGTGTGTTTGTGTAGGTAATAGCCCCCCCCCCCTACAATTATGCATGAACTGTGTCATTTTAAGGCAATGGTATCTTACCCAATGTTGCAGTGATTTCTTCCAATGACGAGGATAGTTCTACCATGGACATGGACTTCATAGAAGCTGCACCGATTCCTTCAAGACCTGAACCAAAAGCATAAATGCCTTTTTAAGATTTGTGAAACGTTAGAGCAAACAGTTCTCATGCACATTTATTCACATACAGCAACTATACAGGGGCTTCTAGGTCTAACATATACGCTTTGTTGCAGGCAGCTAGTTCTATACAAATGCCTTGCAATCAACTATTGTTATACACACAGGGCCTGTGGCTTACAGTGATTGACATACTAGCAGGCCCTATGACAAAAAGTTGAAAATATATCAGATACCCTGGACCTGGTTAACTTCTGTTTGCAGAAAACTGGACTGGCCCAGGGTACTATTCTGCAAACACCACAGAGCAATCGGTCTTTCTTCATGTGGGTACACATGGTCAGTCTACTAAGCCTGTGTCGGCCTGGGGCTTGAAGGTGAAGATCGTTCCATGGTGTGTGCCGAGATGTGCCTAGAGCAGGGGCATTGTACAGACCGGCCCTGGGGCAAACTGTCATACAGTACAAACCTGCTGTGGGACAGCCAAGTTAAACTATGGGGCATATTTAATCAAAGAGTGAAGTTAAGAGTGAAGTTCCGCCACTCTCCATTCATTTCTATGGGATTTTTAAAGGTGAATTTATCAAAGGGTGAAATTTCACTTTTACTCATTGATAAATACACATTTCAAAATCCCATAGAAATTAATTGAGAGTGGCGGAATTTCACTTTTTGATGATTTTGCCCCAATGTATGCAGGCCCTGGGACAAAGAGCATGCAGTGTACAGATAAATTGCTCTTAGACATTGATATACTGATCGGCAGACATTATTAACGTACTTTTAGAGCGCCAACATATTGCACAACACTTTTTAAATACACAGGTATTGGGATCCATTATCCAAAAATCTACGTATTTACAGTGTTCCATAGACTCTATTTTATACAAATAATCCAAATTTTTAACATTGATTTCCTTTTTCTCTGGAATAAAAAAAAACAGTAGCTTGTACTTGATCCCAACATACATATAATTAATCCTTATTGGAAGCATAAGAATCTATTGTGTTGATTTAAAGTTTATGACTAGGTATGACCAAACCCCATGTCCTGAACATTCAGGATAACAGGTCCCATGCCTGTACAAACACATTTATTTTATATAAATCCGATCACAGATACAGGAGATACCCAGAATGCCATACATAATGTGAAAGTCTATACCTGCAGTTCTGCCAGGAGGACCCCTTGCTCTTGGAACAGTAACCTTTCCCAGCCGATGTGACAGCTCCTGCTGGCAGCTCCTAACATGACCATACAGCAACAGTGTGCAATTAATTGAAGGGTTACACATGTAACAGATAAACATATAGACATTCAACAATGGCATCTAGTGCTGTGAGGGTAAAAGTTACCTGAGCTGTGTGATGACACGCTGGACATTGTTTGCATGGGAACCTGCAGTCTCCAGCTGACATTGGAAGGCTCTCCATTGGGATTCTTGCTCCATAAGGCAACTTTCAGCCACAGTACGCAGCTCACGTTCCTGGGCTACCTGGGCCTTTAGAAGTTCTGTCTCCTCGGACTTCTGTTAATGACAGATAAAAAGATGCAACACTGTCTAAATCTATTCATAACCTGACTTGAGTCAAAGCTGAAGACAGCAGTATGGTGCTACACGAATACACAACACTCCAATACACACAATCTAACCTTATGCAGCTGTATAGCCAATTCCTGCATCTCTGCCTCCAGTCGGTCAGCATAGGTCTGCTCAAGGGCATCACTAGGAGGGCGAGCAGAGCTGTGCCAACGAGCTATGGCTGATGTCATCTTCCTCTTTGGACCAAACAGGCTGCAAAGCAAAAGTTGAATCATGGTTGAAAAGTTGAAAAAGTGGTTTGTAGGAACAATTGGTATAAATGCCTTTAACACCTCAGATTCCTAAAACTAAACAGCACTTACGTGATGCCGACTTCACGTAGGTCTGTCTCTGTAAGGGTGAGAAAGATTCGCAAATTCACATCTTGCTCTTCAAAGATAGGCAAATACTTTGAGCAGCCAATCTGCTCCAGCATCTCTGCTAGGTCCTGATATGGAAAAAAAAATCATTTAGACAGGTGTGGTGCAATGTTTGCTACAGGCCTAGTAACTTATAGCAACAGATCAGCTGGAATCATTTACTGGTTATCTGTAAGAAAAGAAATATATGACTGGCTCAAATGGGTTATCAGTCCTGGTCAAATATAACTGGTACAAGGCAATGGCACAGAGTGATATTGCAAACACTTTTAGCCCACAAACGCAGCTTCTGGTCTGAAATCAACCCCATGGAGTTACATGTGAAACACCTGCAAGTGTTTGTGCAATAGCTTGTCATTTACATGCAAGCTAATGGGGGTACTTGTGTACTCTGATGCTACGTTTTGTGCTGCTTGCAAGAAAAGTACCTTAGGCCCAGTGTAGGCTTGTGCTTCCAGGTTCAGTATAGAATTGGAAAATCTGCAGTCTGAACTCCCTGGAAAAGTGTGGGTGTCTCCATTGCGCTGTTTTCCCTTGGCCAATGGTTTAGATGGTTTCCGGCTTGTGTTTTCTGCGGAGTCAGAATCCTGAAAAAAAAAAAAAGGGCATAAGGGGAGGAATTAATCTTTTGACAAGTAGAGCAATACAAAAAGAATTCAATGGAAAATAGAATATCAGCAATATTTTCTGCAAAGTATATGGATTATTTGATTAACCCCATCTTTGCAGCAGAAACAAGCATTATTAAACACTTAAAGGAACAGTTCAGTGTAAAAGTTAAACTGTGTAAATAGGGTGTGTAAAATAAAAAAATATTTCTAATATAGTTAATTAGCCAAAAATGTAAAGCTGAAAAGACACATGTTTAACATTGTAGCCTAAATGCTACATTCTCCTTTACATCTATCTGATCTCTTGGTTAAGGTGTAGATGTTGCCCCAATATATCCACCGTGAGTTGGCGATATTGGGCTGAACCGATCATGGTACCTAGGGCCCAGCGACTGGATCACAGGGAGGGTAATGCAGGAGGTCAAAGCAAGGACAGCATCAACAAACCAATGCGGTCCACTTTTCAGGCAGATCTAGATCGGGGAAGCCCTCAAACTACCGACCAATATATTGCAGACTTGGTTTCCCCTCAAAAAGGAAACTAAGTGAACAGTTATGTCCCATGTGCCCCAATTCACTGACCAAATAAGACGTTAGAGCGCTGCAAGAGAGAAAGTAGTGCTCTAGCTATTATGTTAGACATTGTTTTACTCCAGCCTGCATAGGTTACATTTTTAGCTAACTATATTAAAAAATATTTAATCCCCACCCCTTTAATGCCATGCTAGTAGAATGAAGCATTATGCATTACAATAAGTTGCATACCTCATTGCTCTCCAGGGAAGCTTCATTGCTCACATCTGGATTAGGACATCCACCCTCGCTACTGCTACTCTTCAGTCTACCATTGTCGTCTTCATCTGAAAAAAGAACAAGCATTAAACATACCACAATATAGAATAACATCTGGTTTGAATTAGAGTACCCATACCAATGGTTTATCCAGCAAAATTATGCTAAGTACAGGGAAAAGTTTCTCTCTCTGTAACGACTAAAGTGAGGAGGTCTTTCTGGTACTAAGCCTGGAGTTATTGCTACGAATGGGTAATCATGCCCTTGAAAGAAAAACTAAACCCCCAAAATGAATACTTAAAGGAAAACTATACCCCCCGAACAATGTAGGTCTCTATAAACAGATTCTGCATAAAACTACTCATATGTAAAACCCTGCTTCATGTAAATAAACCATTTTCATAATAATACACTTTTTTAGTAGCATGTGCCATTGGGTAATCATAAATAGAAAATAGCCATTTTAAAAAATAAGGACGGCCTCCTGGGATCCTAGGATCCAACGGTGCACACAAACATACCAAACAAACTATAAAGTTAGGTCACACCAGCCAATTAACAGACAGAGTTCTGTCTTTTGCTTCAACACTTCTTCCCTTTACAGTTAGAGTTGAAATATTTCTGGTCAGGTGATCTCTGAGGCAGCACACAGACCATCATGAAATGGTGGTTCAAGGCAAGAGCTGTAAAAGGGCAATATTTACTTAAATATATATACCAGGTAAGTAAGATTATTTAATATGTCACTTGATTTGATATAAACTATCTGTTGCTCAAAAATTCATTTTCGGGGTATAGTTTTCCTTTAAGCAACATATTTATCAAATTAAGTGACATATCAAACTGGTATATGTATTTATGTAAATGTTGCCCTTTTACATCTCTTGTCATGAACCTTCATTTCACGATGGTCTGTGTGCTGCCTCAGAGATCACCTGACCAGAAATACTGCAGCTCTAACTGTAACAGGAAGAAGTGTGGAAGCAAAAGACACAACTCATTTAATGTGACCTAGCATGTATAGTTTGTGTGCACCGTGACTCATAGGATCCCAGGAGGCTGTCCTTATTTTTAAAAATGGCAGTTTTCGATTTAGGATTACCCAATGGCACATACTACTGAAAAGTATATTGAAATGAAAATGGTTTATTTATATGAAGCAGGAGTTTACATATGAGCTGTTTTAGGCAATATCTTTTTCTAAAGACCTACATTGTTCAGGGGGTATAGTTCTCCTTTAATACAACAAGAGAACCTGTGATGTCATTAAAGCAAGTTAAGTGGAAACTAGGAAGTTGTGATTAGAATGTCTAAGAATTATGGAGATCTGTGCAAAATTAACCCTACAAGAGGAGTCCAGTGGAGACTAGCCAAAACAAAGCAAGAACAATATATAGCAGCCCTTTAAATTTTGTGGTGGAAATCATACCTCTGCTGCTGCCATTACTCTCCAAATCATGCTCATTGATAGGAGAAGTCACATCTCTGTAACACAAGTTTTCATCGCCTGCAGCATCTTGACCACAAAAGGTTACATACCCTTTAGGTGGAACATTGGCTGAGAGAGGAAAAACAGTAAACATGTTCTAAACTAGTGATCTAATCCCTTGTACATCCAACATTTTGGAAGACCACAAGTTTACTCATCTATTTGGAAAACACCATGCAGTTTTCCACCACAGAAAATTTTTAATGGGGATAGTTGATCAATGAACGTACTTACCACAGGCAGCATGGTTTCCACCTCCTCTCCCGGTTATCTTGGCCAAGGCTTGGGGTCCATCATGAATGCTGGGACCCTTGGGCTTTCGCTGAGGTCTAGAACGCTGAGGAGTTGAAGTAGACTCGTCTGAAGAGCTTAGATCTTCATGGTGCACTGCCACAGAAAGCAGAATTCCTACACTACTTTGCAAAGGTTTTTGCTTACCTTAGTCATTTCGCTCAGTTTAAAGGACTAGTTTAGCTTTAGTTTCAAATAACTTTCAAATAACTCAGTAGCATGTTCAACATGAATAACATCTTATCTCAGTCTGGGCATGGGGCTATGTGAAAGCTACATAATCACACTGCTGCTACTTTAAGGAAGATCAATTTACTAGAACCAACTGGTTATGGACTGTATGTTTTGCCCATAGGCTGCTATTGGACAACAGTAGGATTAATTCTCATCACATACAATATGGGTTACCTGATCCCCTACTGTGTGTTCGCGACCCCCTAGGCCGATGAGAGTCCAACAGAGAAACGATCCTGGAATGTCCATACCTTGCTGCCAACATGCGTGCGGTATCCCCATTTCTATCTGTCTCTGCCACCTTCACTCCCTGTAAACAAAACAATATGAATAGGTCTACTAATCCAGTACCAACCATACCATGATGCCTGGCTGGACTCTTACTTACATGATTGAGTAGGTGCTGCACGATGATCTCATGACCAGATGCTGCCGCTTCCATGAGAGGTGTGAAGCCATAGAGAGGTTCTCTGTGCACCCAGACAAAGGATTGCATTAAATCTTCACAAGGTAAAACTGCACCCCTAAAACATACCAATATATACCGTTTGGATTCTCCTGCTGTTCACCGATCTGCTTATTTTACCTGACATCCCCATTTGCGCCATTCTCCAATAGGAACCGAAGCATCCTTTGGTGCCCTGCGCTAGTGCAGTGGAATAAGGCCGTCCAGCCTCGGTTATCTCTTGACTCCAAGTCTGCCCCTTGCTGCAACAGAGAAAGAAAAGTTACAGAATTAAAACATAAAGACCATTTGCTCATGGGCAACCTAGAATGAAGAACCGCCAGTCCCACCAAACTGCCCGAGACCTACTGCTCCTACAGCCTAGCTTTACAATCAAAGCACTTGTGTGAAGTATTTTTTTTTGTAAAGAAATGTAAAGAAAATAATAGCAAACACTGCTGGAAAAGCTATAAACATTACAAATAGGATATTAGAAAGACTGCCAGCATATTATCCAGTGTAGCCACTAGTTAAATATGCTTTTAAGCAAACCGTATTTGAGGCCCCTAACCTGCAGCAAGAAGTAGGCCACACTCTCATTTCCACAGCTGGCCGCCAGCATCAGAGGGGTCTGGCCACTGGGAGTTCTACAGTTCACGTCCACACGTGCCTCCAGAAGCAGGCTGACTACAGCGTCATGGCCAATGTAAGCAGCGTACATAAGGGGCGTCCATCCTCCCAGGTTCTGCTGGTTTAGATCAACATCCCTTCTAAATCCAAAAGAAAGTCCATTACTGAAGCAAAATATATGGATGCTTTTTTATCACTTTGGTGAAACCCAAACTGTTGCTTTCTACAAAATACAGGCCCACACAGCCTTCTTCATTCAACGATTGCAGGAAAGCGATTCTTGCACTATATACCCTCAAGTGAATAAAGCAAAGGTGGGCGGCTGCTTCTTAATTGTAGCAGGTACATGTAGGATAAGTGCAACGTAGCCATTTGAATGTAATATAATCACTATAAAGTGCTAGACCAACCTTTTCAATCCGTGAGCAACATTCAGAAGTAAAAGGAGTTGGGGAGCAACACTAGCATGAAAAATTTACTTGGGGTGCTAAATAAGTGCTGTGATTGGCCATTTAGTATCCCCTATGTGGATTGTCACCTACATTGAGGCTCTGTTTGGCAGTACACCTGGTCTTTATACAATTAAAACTTGCCTCCAAGCCTGGAATTAAAAAAATAAGCTCCTGCTTTGAGGCCACTGGGAGCAACATCCAAGGGCTTGGGGAGCAACATGTTACTCACGAGCTACTGGTTGGGGATCACTGTGCTAGAGAATAGACGGGGTGGGTGTCAGACCACTAGGAGGATCACTTATACATCTCACCTGTGCACACAGTGTTGAACCACCTCATACTGTCCAATAGAGGCTGCAGTGTGTAAATCCAGTGGTAACTCCGCTTCATCCAGGGGTTCCCCGTACCAAATGGACAGACTGCGACTTAGCATTTCTGTCTCACTGGTTTCATCACTCAGCTCTGCCATATTCTAGTGAGAGAGAGAATCAATATCTACAGCAAACTTCTTACCCCCTTTCCCCAATACACAGACATCAAGGTACCCACCTCGCCTCCTGATACACAGACATAAGAACACCAACCTCTCCCCTCTGTTAACACACAGGATAACTCCCTCTTGTTACTACACAGACTTATGGTAAACTACCTCTCCTTCTTTCTAAAACACAGCAGCATACCTACCTCTCCCCTCCACCTAGGGTAGCCACCTTTTCTGGAAAAAAATTACCAGCCTTCCTATGTTTTTATGGTTTTTCACTATATATAAAATAGGTATCCGGTAAAATACCAGCCAGATGGCAACCCTACCTCCTCCTAATACACAGACATCAGGGCATTTAACTCTCCCTCCATCTAATACACAGACATCAGGGC
>CM044448.1:99980729-100036082 GCA_024363595.1 Xenopus borealis | reverse complement strand
AAGAAAGCTGAGTGATTGTTCTCTGTCTTGTTGTTCATATTATATACTCTCTTACTATTTTAGATTATGGCACCAAAGAAACTGATTGTTGAGTGAAAGGGAATCTGAAGCACAAAGAACTAACATGGTTAGTATATAATATATGCCTGGAAACAGATTCCAACCTTTTGATACATTTGAATTTGTTCTGACTAACCTGTGTTTTTTTGTTTTTTATATAACAATCCCAAGGGCAAGCTTATCCAACATGTTTTGGCAACGAGCCAGTGCGAGACACACCAAGTGTTCGTGGCAGACCAAGTAGACATCACCATCAAAGAGCAGGCAATCGAATTGGGACAACTGTGTGGTTTAGGTGTCAGACTTACCGAAGTAGAGGGACCCACTGACGCTGAGGAAGACAACCCTTACAGCCCCTTCTCAAGCACACCCTCAATTAGGTACAGAGGGAGATGAGTGAAGTTGAGGTATGGGAGCCCAAAAGTCTTTCAAAAGGAACACTGACCCGAGAAGCGCTTGCGGTGCTGAATCTCCTGGCTCTGGATGAATACAGGGAAAGGTGAGGTTAACGGTGGGAACAACAATGGCAGAGTACTGTAGACACTGAGAGCAGGTTTCAGCACACACCTGAGCGTCAATCGCTAGTAAACGTGGAATAACGGAAGTGAGGATCATCGGTGACAATGAGGAATGGACAGGAATCTCAGCAACACACAAAGGAAGCAGATGGGTGTCCCACAAGGGTTAATCCAAAGAGTAGTCAGTAAGCAAGCAGAGTTGGCAGCAATGATCAAGTCCATACACAGTATCCAGGGTTGATGCTAAGAGCAGTCAGTGGCAAGCAGTATTGGCAACAGGAAAACAAGTCCAAACAGGGGTTCCTTGAGTTATTACAAGGATGTAGTCAAGGGCAAGCAGAGTCGACAACAAAGAATCAAGTCCAAGCACAAATACAAGGGTTAATGCAAAGGAGTAGTTGAAAAACAATGCAGAGTCAAACCAGGTTCAAATAGAATCAGAAGTTACTCACTCAAAGTTTAGCTAGGAAAAACGATGTCCAAGCACTAGGAAACTCTCAGAGCTGAAAGAAGTAAAGTCGCCTGCATCATCACGCTGCACCGTCTCAAACTCCTGTGCCGGTATCACGACACACATTCTGCGACATCACTAGAATGCAACACTGGAATGCATTGCACAGAGGACCAGGATTGCGCTGAAGACTGGTAAGTTCCTTACAGTAGGTGTGGCAATTGTTTGGCCATAAAAACTGTGGAGGAATACTCTTGTTGCATGGAAGTATCATCTGTGGAAAATAAATATCTACAAGATGGTTGCATCTGCCATAGAAGGAAATCTTACCTGAGGTGTTTACATAAATCCCACCTCGAATACTTACAGATATTTTGGAACATGCAACGCCCCACTGGTGGAATTAGCAGCCATAACAGGCAAGTTCATCTGACTTTTACTTATAGATTGAGGTTTACTTATAGATTGAGGTTTATTGAGTCATTTCAGTGTGGTTTTCTTATGTCAAGAATATATGTTCTAGGCAAAATTGTTTTGTAAATGGCACAATTGGCCATGGTTTTTTATCCACTTCAGCTCCAACAATGGCCAAAACTGCTCCAAGAAAAAGTAATGGCACATGGCCCTTAGTGCAGATCACTAATCCTCTCTTTCTTCTACAGAAAATTTACGACAGACTTCCTACCAGTCATTCATCTCCCGGATTTATGGCTACTTAGTGCCCATTCCATCATGTGTCCTTCAAAAAGTCTGCAGCTCTTACAGAGGATTTGTAGAGGCATTCGACTATAATTTTTTGTCTTTGGACTGATGCCTTTTGTGATTGTTTAATTTTCATTGATGTTTGAATTGTAGTATTGTAGTATTTATTAATCTTTAAGATTTTTAATAAAAATCATACAAACATTAGTTCTTTATTCAAACAACGTGGCACAGTGGACATAGATACACACAAGCATTTGTAACACAAGTTTCCTAAAATGCAGTTGGGAACATAGGGGTCTACATTTTATCATACATCATGTTTAGAGCTGTGAAGGTTTGGTGACTGTAGTATAATGCAAGGAACCAACATTGACTCACGACTGTGAATTTCTAAACCTTTTCATTGGGGTTGATTGTAGTATTCTTGGACGTGTGTCATAGATATGATGATGTTCAACCTTCCACTCCTCCCCTTCTGTGTTGAACGCATATTCTGGCCATTGTACAGCTTTATCCATTTGGAAAAGATGTGCTTTGGGGCCTGTGCTGGCATCAATCATGGTGGTTAGTGATGGTTGTTCACGAACTGAAGAAGAGTCTGTTACTGAAGGTTGATCACAAACTGAAGAGGAGTTATTCTTTTAGTGCATCTTGCTACTTGTATTTTTTTTTTAGTGATCTTCTTCTAGCTTTCGTTACTAAAGTGATCACTGCATACACTATAAGAATTCATTATCTAAAATCTTTTGGGCAAATCTATCAATCTGACCAAAATCTTGATTTGTATGCAGTGCGATCTGTTGAAGCCACCTTTTAATCTTCATTAGACATAATGGAAAGGTATGCATTATGATGCCTTTAGAGGACTTTTTGCCACTGCAATGAACGCAGCCACTCACCAGGCAGCTGGTCATGATTTCTACTGAGAAAACAAAAATCTATAAGCATGTACCCAAAATCAGCATTGTTATAGTATACACCTACAACGGTGTACCCACGCACTTGCACCATGTGGAAGTGACCCTCTATAATCTCTACCTTGACTCCTCCCCTTTCTGTGGGTCTGCACACTCAAATTAACACCAAAACAACAATGGAGGTATTTTTAAAATAAAATTAATAGATGAATTCAGATACACAAGCCAGTGGTGAGAACAACGGGGTATTCTCAACATTGGCTTGTGTATCCGCTCCTTACTGGTTGTCTCTTTTTTGCCTTTATTCCATTGACTGGGTGGTATGTATATTTGTATTTATACTGCTGTATATTTATTGTCTAAATTCACCCTTGATGTTATGATGCTGAATTGTATTGTTGAATTCATCTAGTAAACCTATTTTATACATACCTCCATTTTTGTTTTGGTGTTAATTTGAGTGTGCAGACCCGCAGTAAAGTGTATTTGTGTTGGGGTCCTCTTGTGGGTGTACCCCTGGCTTAATTGCACCTCTCTATGCACATTGCATTGAAATTTTTAGAATTATTCTTTTAGGAGTGCCCTCCATTTATTTGTATTTTTGACTACTCCCTCCCCCAAAGTATTGTTGTGATAATAAAACACTAGTAAAACGCAGTTCATTGTGTCTATTTTTATAACATTTTATTTATACTGTATATTTACTAGAAAATGTGTAAATAGCAATAACATTTTTCAGTAATATTTTCAGTGATGCACTTATTGTTATAGCAGACCCCAGACCACGTGTCCCACCCATGTATGAAATAATAATTATATCAGACCCCAGACCTTTGGCCCCACTACAGTAATAACAGATCCCAGACTATGTGCCACCCCCTCCAAAGTATGCAATAATAGTAGTAACAGCCCCCCAAAAAAACACACTAATAAAACACAGTTCATTGTGTCTTTTATAACATTTTATTAACACAAAATAGGTTAAGAAAAATATAATTTATTATTTGTAAGTGATGCCTTTAATTATAGCAGACCTGCCCCCCACCCTCCCACTGTATGCTTCAATAGTAGTGGCTGACCCCAGACCAGATAAAATACATAACTCAGAATAAATGTCCATCACACAAGTGGTACCAAAATAACAGACCTCAGATCAGAGGGGAACCGAAAGTGAAGTAGAGTTGACTGTCAAAGAAAACCTGGAAACCAGGAAGATGCAACTGATTTGATCTCTGAAGACATACAAGTGAAGCCTTCTAGATGAAGCGATCCAAGTGAAGTGGTCCAGAAAAAGCGATCTAAACGAAGTGCTACAAAATCCAACCCCTGGGAATGCAATATAGAAATGTATTCAGAAAAGGTTATTGATATATATATACAGTATATATATACCGCCATGTGGGCCCCCCGCTATATACACTAAAAGCAGACCTCAGATTATAAGGTTGCCCCCAGCTCTCTGTATAATAGTGAAAGCAGACCCCAGAACAGACAGATCTAAGACCATGTGCCCCCCCCTCCCCTGGCTCTGTACAATAATGAAATGGAAACCACAAAAGTGGTACCAAAAGAACAGACCTCAGATCAGTGGGTCCCAACTGAAGCAGAGATGATGGTCAAATGAACTCCTTACAGTGATCCAATCCTTAGAAAAGCAATAGAGAAACATATTATGAAATGATCCACGCAAATCGATCAAATCCACGTGAAGCAATCCAATCCACACAAAGTGATCCAAACGCTGAGAGAGCAAAATAGAGACATGTTTATAAAATTATATTGCTATATTTACCACATTACCAAAGAACAATTATTCTACTCTATACAGCTAAGTAACAACAGACCCCAGACCAGATGCCCCCCCCTTGCTTTATGCAGTAATAATAAAAATAGACCCCAGAGCAGGTGCCCCCTCTGCTATATGCAGCCATAATAAAATCAGACCCCAAAACCCTGTGGCCTCAGCTCTATACAGCTATTAGTAAAAGTAGACCCCAGACCATGGCCCTAATTCAATGAAAAGATCAGCAGAACTCAGACAATGAGAGGATTAGAGGGCCCCAGACCTGTGGACACAGACCTGTGGCATATCACCACATACACTAATAGGATGTCTGCAATATAATGCATGTGGCCCCAATGTATGCACTAATAATAGTAATATCAGACCACAGAGCAGGCCCGCACTGGCAATCTGTGGGTTAGGGCAAATGCCAGATGGGCTGCTATAAGGTGCCATAGAAAGTCAGTATTTAGTTGGCTGGTGGGGGCTGTTTGGGCCTCTATGTGGGCTGATTGGGCCTCTGTGTACCTGAAATGCCAGGGCCTATTTTGATTCTCAGTCCAGTCCTGCCACAGAGCCCCCCCTCTACTGCAGTAACCATGTGCCCCCCACTTTATACAGCTATTAGTAAAGTCAGACCAGATCAGGTGGCCCTCTGCTATCTGTACCAATAAAAAAACAGACCCCTAAACCCTGTGGCCCTCCTGCTATATGTACCAATAATGAAACCAGACCCCAGACCAGATGCCCCCCCTCAGCTATATGTAACAATAATAAAGTCAGACCCCCAGACCATGTGGCCCCCACATGCGGAAGAAACCATCAAATTCGACATTCGAATTTGAAGGTTTCAAATTCGACCACAATTCGATTGGTCAAATTTGAGGGGAAATTCACCCTCAAATTCTACCAAATCTGCCCCTAAATGTGTAGCCTTACAGAGCATTTGTTTTTAGATAGGGGCAGTTACCCCTAGGGTTGCCACCTGGCCGGTATTTTACTGTTACAATTACAATTACTTATCTCAAAATTGTAACAAAGTATCTTGTTTGCACCTGTTAGCTGTTCTGGGCTCTCTGCCAAAAGCCAATTAAGTTAGAAACTTTGTTTCTTTTTCTGGCTGTTCAGTGCAGAGAAAAGAGGGACTTTCCAGTACAAATGAGGGACTGTGGGTTGAGCTCTCAAAATAGGGACTGTCCCTCTGTGGTGTTTACACAAATGGCCTGCGGGTGTCACTGTGCACAGGACTTTCTGTACAGCTTGAAAGTGAAAGTAAGAAGTGACTGCTGTTGTGTAATGGTTGAACGATTGAATGGCTAAAATCATTCAAAACGATTTTATCGTTTGCTCGAATATTTCCTATTCGATCGTTCGACCAATCGAATTGCGGTAAAATCCTTAGAATTCGATATTCGAATTTTAAGGATTTTTATTCCCATAAAATTAGATGGTCGAATTCGAGGGTTTTTTTAACCCTCGAATTTGACCCTTAGTAAATCTGCACCTTGAGGTTTGAAGATCCAAATTATGGAAAGATCCGTTATCTGGAAAACCCCAGGTCCCAACCATTCAGAATAACAGGTCCTAAACCTGTAGTTTATGTGAACAAGTGCTGTATAAGGCAAATGGTATCAACCCGAGTTTCCTTGCATGGAGACAGATACAGAGTCAAATACGGTATATCATGCCTGACTACTGACTAGTATACATATGTGTTCTTCCTAGTTAATGTAGCGATACAGCAGCTTTCTATTGTTTATCAAAAGCTGTGATCTACATGTTTGTCCTATTGACTCCTTAAACAGGAAACCTCTTACAGACCAGGTATCAGCACACTGCCAGGCGTAGCTAGAAGTGGAGTAGGGAAGCTTCTTCTCACTATCTGCGCTTTTTTTCTTTTTCTTGCCAACATGTTTCACTGCCTGTTGACTTGGCATATCTCTTGGTGAGTGTTGCAAAATCTTTGATTTGACCAGGTGTTTAGAATACATGAGCACTAGCTAAACACAAATCAGTTATTGGTTTACAATATTCTGAATAAAAAACCCAATATATATATATATGGGTTTTTATCCAGACTATAGATGCACAATGTGTCCTCCAAAGAACAGGCCAAAATTTCAGTCCCTGTCTCGGACCTTTATCAAGATTTTTAATATTTTCCTTGGTATCCATAGTATTTTGGATGAACTTCTATATAATTGGCACAAGATAGCACCTGGGCTATTGACTATTATCTGCGTGGAAGTTCTTCTGTTTCTGTTTTTTCATACATTCCCAAAGCTATGGTGATAACATAGCAAGAAGTTTTAGACAGTACACTATCACAGTACAATGATTTATTGCATTTCCTTATTATACCTTAGTTTGTATAGGAACATTGTATTTCATAACTACTCTGTTAAAGTTACCAGATCTGAAAAATCAGTGGCTAGCTAATAAATGCACTTAGCAGAGTTTTTTCTGTAGATGTTGCATCTTCCAGCCCTTTTCTAACCAGAACATTTGAGCTCTGATGTGGAATCATCCTCCAATACTAGGGATCTTTCCCCAGACAAAAGGTGCATTCTGTACTGTATATTTTTAAATAACTTGCTGTACATTTATTGTTGTATGTTTCTGTCCTGGCTTTCTGTAAGATATGCCCATAATTTGTAGGTATCAATTTTCTGCCCTAATTTGCCCCACTCCCAAGTCGATGCTCCGCAATGTCGTACTTGCACAGTTGCACTGCTTCTTACTCTTTCTCAGGAATATAATATAGGAAATACAATGCTTGTCCACATGCATCAATCACACAACAGCACTACCACTGTTTGAAATTCCAGTAGTGTTTTACATTAATGTAGCTTTGTGCTTACTGTGAGATGCTTAGTTCCTGCACAGCAAAAAAACTGATTTTGACAGCATATATCCTTTAGGAGACACAATGAAAGTAATCAGGAGGAGTCAAAACATATATCTTACATGATGTCTCAGTACACCGTAACAGTCCAGATGCCCAAATAGCGTGCCTGGGCACAGGTGGAGCGGAAGGGGCCCATGACTGAGGGGAGAGTAGAGAAATGGTTAAAAGGGGAGTGGGTTATGGGAGTACAGAGGGGAGGAAAGAAAGAGATAGGGGCAGGGCTTAGGTAATAAGTAAAGGTGGGAAAGGCGGGAAGGCACTTACCTGGTGGTTGCAGGAGTAATAACGTCCCTCCCACCCGCCCTTGAGAATATAATGGTAATATTATGTCGCAGCAGTGGCCTAATGGGGGCTGCCCGACGGGGTAGCCAAAAAGGGAGCTGGGAGGTAATGTAAGGGTTGAATAGGCCTGGGGCAAGGCTCAGGGGACAAGGAGGCACCGTAAGGAAGGAAACAGGTGACGGAGCCTTAGCCTTAGGATAGTTAAGGGGTTTGGACTAAGTAAGGTTTGGGAAGTTACTACAGACATGTTTAAATGTATGTGCAGCCTTAAGTGGCTATTGTTTCACAGGATGTTAAAATTGTTATGTAACAGTATTGTACTGGTATGGTTTAACAGTAAAATAAGTATGAGTCAAAGTAAAGGTTATTTTAATAAATAAGCTGCGGCCTTTTCACCAAAGTTATTGTGTGGAGTTTACTTGGGGGGTTATTGGGGCAATGTATCTGAATCGAAGCATACTCTAGTCATGTGTGCAAGGAACATCATTTCTTTCACATATGTTTATGCACGTGGGCTGCAACTGCCATATTGCTTGCCTTGGGTGAACCATTCTCCATAGCAGTTATCTGATCATCACCATCTGTATGTTACTGCCTGTTTGTGCTGTTCTTTTGAAGAATGAATGCCTCTGCTGTTGCATACAATATGGCAGAGATTTCAGGAATCTACTTAGGCTGCACTATTTTGTTAACCAAGGTTATTCTCTCATTACAACATGCTTGTGACACTGAAAATCACAGTCTTTGTACTTCTCCTTGTCTAGTTTGTCAATGTCTCGCAACATCGTGGCCATACATAACTCTGGTGACGTCACAAGACATGAAATAAGGCAACTGAATTCCACCCCATGTGCTCAGTGACAAGCAGTTACCATTGGGCAGATTCGACTTGTGTTGGTGGATGCAGGAATAATATTATACTTCATGGTTTATGTCCTTGTAGCATGCAAGCTTACTTTGCTCTGCTGACATTTGGTCTTGGAACTCCATTCAGTTTCTCAAGTGACAACGCTAGTCGTTTGGCTTGTGCATACCAAAATTCATTCCGGTAACAGAACATAATATCAAGACTTCCTGCAATATATTTGATGTTTTCCATATATCAAGTAAATACCAGACCTAATGTGCTGTAGAAAGTAAAAATGGAAAGTATAACATTGTGCTATGAAGGTTGTGCTTTTAATGAGACAGATTGGAAAATGGAATATAGAATGCACTTTTGTGGTCGAAAGCATGAATCTGCCAATATGGAATGTTTTTTCTGATTGGCAATATTTCTAAATATTAATGTTATATTTATTCTGTTGATCGATGTACAGGCCCTTCTAGAGCTGCTACTGTACTCTGCTCAGTTCACTGCAATAAAAATATGGCCCAAGTTAGAGCCCTGCCCTGTACTTACAGCCTACTCTGTGCTGTAAGCAGGTGTTACAGGGTGCCATAGTGCCCCAAGCATACAAGCTTGGTGCTTGCCAGAATAAAACAGAGTAAACAGCTCTAGATACTGTCTCTGTTTGTTTAGGATAGCAGCTGCCCTATTAGCTTGCTGTGACATCACTTCCTGCCTGAGTCTCTCCCTGCTGCTCATAGCTCTGGGCTCAGATTACAGGAGAGAGGGGAGGAGGGAGCAGAGAGGAGCAAACTGAGCATGCTCAAGCCCAAGCCCTGGAGGTCTATGCTGAAAACAGGAAGTCTGATGCAGAAGCCCATGTGTATACACAGTAGAAGGAAGAATTGTGGTATTTCTTTTGATTCTGAGCAGGGGCGATCCAGGCTCCTCCGCCGCCTGAGGCAGCTTGGTGTTGTTGCTGCACCCCCCACCCCCGAGCGCCTACCTTTTCAGTCCAGCAGGGGTCCATGAGGCCAGGATGCTAACGCTGAGAGCATAATTGTGCGGATAATGCAGCTACAAAAACAAAGAAATAAAATTGCAGGTGCTTTCCCACTGCCAAATACAATGACGCCATGTGTAATACACTGAACAGGTTTATATGACACATGCAGCACCTTTCCTTTACAATCTACAAAACAATGAAATATAACAATAACTAAAAAAAAATTAAACTAAATGAATGCTTAATGTGGTGTTCCCCCAGTCTAATGGGTAGCGGGTAATAAAGCTAAATAACTTTAATAGTGCATCTAGCATCTGTTTTCCAGTGATGCTTTGCACATGAAAACACTGTGTCTAATAAAGCTAGTGCATCGCCTGGAGGTGAGCTTCTGTTTATATAGCTAGATTATTTTTAGCTCCATAACAGGACTTATTTCAGGAACAACGGTCTAACCCACCTCTCTGTTAGTGATCTAAAATAATTCTGAGGAAGTTTGGGAAGGTTCACATGTTGCCTTGGCAACACAGGTTTGTTATCTGCTCATGGTTGCTACCTGGAGAGCTAGTCGCATATAATGAGATGCTGCCCATCAGCAGCACAGACTTGTATAAGAGGCTTTTTAAAGGAGAATGAAAGACTAGAGACACTTGGGGGTGCCAAATATTAGGCATCCCCAAGTGATTGTAGCTACTTACTAAAAACCCAGGGCCGGTGCTCCAATCAGGAGAAATCTGCACCAGCCCCGGGTTATAGGAGTGAGCACCACAGAGAGATCTACTTCCATCTTCGAGCAGCTCCACATGCAAACTTTAGCTTTAAAGTCTGCTTTTTGGTTCAGTCCAGGGAAAACAAAGACTGCACGAAAACGGATGTAGATCTCTGTGGTGCTCATTTTTCAGAGGAGCAGAAAAAATTGGTGTAAAATATATTAAGCATAATAGACAGGTGGGACCACAAAGCAACAATGTAAAATGAGGGAAAACTTTAAATTAGGGGATGTAAAATGGGGGTTCAACTGTATATTTTTTTCATTTAAAGAATGGTGTAAGCCTATCACAAAGACCTATTTTTTTGTTTATTAAGGTAACCTTGATACTCAACACCAAAGTCCCCCACCCCCATCCACAAAAAGGTCAATTGTATCTCCACTGACTATGAAATAGAGTGGCAGGACCTCCTATACCAGTGACCCCCAACCAGTAGCTTGTGAGTTGTTGCTCTCCAACTTGTTCCCTTGGATGTTGCTCCCAGTGGCCTCAAAGCAGAGGCTTATTTTAAATTCCAGGTTTGGAGGCAAGTTTTCGTTGTATAAAAATCAGGTGCACTGCCAAACAGAGCCTCAATGTAGACTTACAATCCACATAGGGGCTATCAAATGGCCAATCACAGCTCTTATTTGAGCTTGCCATGGTTTGCTGAAGAGGAAATTGAAATGCTCTCTATCCACTGCAAATCAGAAAAATAGAACAATCAAGACAATATCCCAATAACTTATGTCCTAAATGTTCGTTTTAGTGTTCTGCTGACTTTAAAGAGATGTAGCATTATTATGAAATTTAATTGCTGTTTCATTGTGTAATGTCCAAGACTAAAGTGCCTGATATGAACTAAAAATGTGGCAGACGTAGCTCTGATAGATATGTAAAAAAAAACTGAAGGTCTGACAATAGCCATTGTGGCGTCACCCTCTGTAATCACATCAGATATCCTCCATTCTTAAGATTGCCACCTTTTCCTGAAAAAAAAAAAATACTGGCCTTCCTGTATATTTATATTTTTCCCCTATTAATAACATTGGGATCAACCATAATTTTTACCAGCCAGGCCAGTAAAATACCGGCCAGGTTTCAATCCTATCTACTAAATCTACTGATAAGCCCTGTTATTATTGTATATTGGCTGAAGTAGAAGGTCTGGAATGACGTCTCTTCCAAGAGTTTAAAGTGATTATGTCACGATTTTTGACAAAGGGCCCTTGAAGGCTCGAAACATGTTGTAGCAATAAAACACGATTTGAAGCAGTTAACCCGCCTGCTTGCCTGTATCCTGTAACTTTTACTATTAGAATAGAGCAGGAAACAGGGAAACCCATCAGGACCACTCTAAGATGTACTACATACAGTGACACAGTGCTGGTGCCCCATTAGCATTTTGTATAAAGTGTGAACAGCTGAACAATGTGGGCAGTTTCAGTCTGGGTCTCAGGTGTGAACGGTACAGGGCTTTAGGGGTGTGTACAATAGAGGTGTCACATCTGTAAGCAATGCAGGGGGATCATAGCTGTGAACAATACAGGGGATTAGTGTGAATTTGAGGTTTAAATATATGTTTATATGACACATGCAGCACCTTTCCTTTACAATCTACAAAACAATAAAATATAACAATAACTAAAAAATTAAACCAAATGAATGATACTAAATGACGACTGTCTCATAGTTGCTGCTACTTTTTGCGGTCCCTTCAATTATAACCACTGTTGAAACCAGGTACCAAAGTGGGCTCTAGAGCTCTCACCTCTGTGTGCAACACCCCTAAAGACATAAGTGGGTGAAGACTGTGCCTATTTCTGTTACAGGTCAAAACTACCTACTTTTAAAGGAAAACTATACCCCCATGAACAGCTCATATGTTCAGCCTTGCTTCATGTAAATAAACCATTTTCACAATAATATACTTTTTTAATAGTATGTGCCATTGGGTAATTCTAAATAGAAAATTGCTATTTTAAAAAATAAGGGCAGCCTCCTGGGATCCTAGGATTCACAATGCACACAAACAAACCATACATGTTAGGTCACATTAGCCAATTAACAGAGTTGTATCTTTTGCTTCCACTGTTCCATACTTCTTCCTGTTACAGTTAGAGTTTAAATATTTCTGGTCAGATGATCTCTGAGGCAGCACACAGACCCTCACTAAATGTTGCTTCAAGGCAAGAGATGTAATGCAATATTTACTTAAACATATATACCAGTTTGGTAGATTCTTTAATATGCCACTTAATTTGATATAAAATAATATAAATCTGTTGCTGAAATATTCATTTTGTGGGCAAAGTTTTCCTTTAAGTGTCACACTTGTGGATCCTTGTTTTCAAACCAATACTGAATCCAATATTGTTATTAGAGATAGTGGTTTGTGTGCAGTCAGTACACATTTATTGCCTTTCTTAAATCTACCACCAAGAGGCAGTATTCACTATAATGCAAGTCCAGTTCTCAAGCCTTGCCATCAGCAATAACACATTTCAGTTCTAGTTTCTTACAGACTATGAAGTCATTTTGTTTTGTTTTTTTTCTGATAAGATTTCACTTCAACAATATGAAAATACACAATAGAGTGTACTCCCTGGTACAGGAGTACAGAGATTGTTTACAGTGGTGTAAGCTTAGGATGTTGCCATTTTTGTGGCAAAATACCAAGTTTGATATTAGCCATATTACAGAGAAAAAGCAAATGTTCATTTAAATTCCATATCTGACAGCTTTCTGAATGATGGGTATCTGGAAATAGTGTATGCATACCATGGCATACATTTTGGTTTGGGGCAAGTCAGAAAAACCTAATATCATGGGCCCACCTCCAGAGCCCTTAAAGGGCAACTGTTGGCTAATTATATAATCCCCAACCAAAGGTGCAGGCTAATAGCAGCACTAGGCCGCCCGCACGGGAGGGAGCTCCTGGTATGCCATGTTTGGGCACACTTTCGTGCATAATAAAGAAATGTAACAACTTGCTCATTATGCACATGCTTGTGACATCACAAGAGCATAATGCGCATGATTGACATGTTTGCCCCAGGAGGGAGCAGGAGTATCCTAGCAATGGCAGGGGGCATTTTAAAAAAAGAAAAAACTACTGTTACCCCCCCAACCGAAGTGAGGGCTCTATTAACCCACACCTGTGGTTGGGGATTATATATTTAGCTAATAGGTGCCCATTAAACATAGTCTCCTTCATGAGACTAACACTGGCATTGCCATGTTTCAAAGACTTATTATTTTAATGTAACTGATTGATAGAGCCAAAAGGAGCTGTTTTTCAAAACAATTTGACCACTCGATGCCAGGTCTATGGGAAACATTTTATGCAGGTATGAGATCTATTATCCAGCATGCCCGGGACCTGGGGTTTTCTGGATAACAGATCTTTCCATAATTTGGATCTTCATGCCTTAAGTACACTAGAAAATCATGTAAACATTAAGTAAACCCAAAAGGCCGGTTTGGCTTCCATAAAGGATTAATTATATCTTAGCTTGGATCAAGTACAAGGTACTGTTTGATTATTACAGAGAAAAAGGAAATCATTTTTAAAAATGTGGATTATTTGGATAAAATAGACACAGCATTTCTGTAATTTGGAACATTCTGGATAACAGGTTTTCGGATAACGGGTCCAAATAGAGAGATCACAGCAACCAGTGTGGCAGCTTCCAGTAAAACACATACAGGGGTATCGCTTCACTTTTGTGCGTTTGCTGCATTATTGCTAGTGCAAGCTGTGTAAGAGCACAGAGCAATACAGAGGATACAGACAGACTGCAGAGAGTAGCACAGGATTAGAAGAATACGGAGCACCAAAGGATGCCAGCGTCCATTCATTTAAAAAAATAAAATAAACATTTATTGATGATCGTTAAAATCCAAAAACAGAGTGCCTCGGTATACTATGGCAGGGCCAGGCCACGGTGCGTTGGCGCCCTAGGAAATCTGTCCTGTTGGCGCTCCTGTGCATGCGGAAAAAAAAATAGATAGCGCAGATCCGTGGCTGGAGAGCGGACCAGAGTGGGGGTAGGCAACACAGGAGGTATGTGCCTGACGCACCCCAGCTTTGCGCCCTAGGCACTTGCCTATTCTGCCTACCCCTTGGCCCAGCCCTGTACTATGGGCTGCCTCCTTATGCATTTCGTGGATTTCCGCCACTCCATCAGAAGCGCAGAGAGTAACACAGAGAGTAGACAGTGTGAAGGCTGGACATCTCTATCCCAGAGCTGTTTACAGACCAGATTATATGGTTGTTTAGGGAGATTTATTAGCTCTTGCTCTTCCATTTCTATTGAGCAAATCCTAAACTTAAGATGACCATAATCTGGTGAAAAATGGGCTGATTCAGTAACGGAACTAGGTGTGGGTGGGCCCTGGTGAGAGCTGTGCAGCCTGCCCCCCCCCCCTGACCTTGCCAAATTATATGCTGCTGCAGCCGACGCAGCTGGTGAGCAACTGCCGGGGGGCCTGCGGGCCCTGTCCCAATTGCACCCCTTGCTCCCCCAGTAGTTACGCCCCTGGGCAGATTTTGTGGTCCTCTCCGCAACAGAAATTTTAAAACCTGCTTGATTTCTGATATTCACCCAGAAATTAGTCAAAGGACTTGGGTGAATTAGCATCTTAAATCTACCCATGAATAGCCTCTTTAACAATTTCCTGTCTCAGGAAACTCAGGTCAGGTCCCACCAGGATAAATCCCAGTATTCCCCGCAAACCAGTCCTGCACAGGGTGTGAATGTTGTCTGGGAAACCAAGTTGAAAAGTAACTATAGCAAATACCAGAAGCTGGTTAGAATGCAATGCATTGATTTAAGTCCTAAAGTACCAAGTATTCTGGTACTTTTTGCTTCCAATAGTATTTTATGTGCAGGTGCTGGATAAAGAAATATAAGGGCTTATTTTCTAATTGGACAGGTGCAAGTGCTTGACCATGAAGGGGCCCATACACAGAGCACTTACACCTGTACAATTTTAGGTGTAAGTTCTTTTTATAAATACTGGGGGCCAACGACTGAATATGCTTGGGAAAGGTGAACTAGAATACTTAGGCACACCTCCCAACATTTTGGAAATATAAAAAGGGACAAAAGTTTTTGCTGTGCTGTTACAAAATTTGATAGGTTATGAAAATTTGAACACATTTCTGTGGTTTTTATGTGTTATTACAGTTTTGCTAATGAAAGTGAATTGCCCTTTTAAGGAGAATGAAAAGTTAAAACTATGTAAGCCTTATCAGATATGTCCACCTACTACTAAATATACAAGTAAACTCTCAGAGAAGTGCTCCTCTGAGTCCTCTGTCAAAAGAAACACAGTATTTCTTTCCTTCTATTGTGTCACATGGGCTTCTGTATCACACTTCCTGTTTTCAGCTTAAACCTCCTTGCCCCGGGCTTGAGCATGCTCAGTTTGCTCCTCTCCCCCCTTTCTGTAATCTGAGCTTCCTGTTTTCATCTTAAACCTCCTTGCCCCGGGCTTGAGCATGCTCAGTTTGCTCCTCTCCCCCCCTTCTGTAATCTGAGCCCAGAGCTATAACTGAGCAGGGAGAGACTCAGGCAGGAAGTGATGTCACACCAAGCTAATACTGCAGCTGCTATCCTAAACAAACAGAAAGCTTCTACAGCTTTTTGGTAAAACATTCAACAGAATAAATATAGCATTCTAGCTTGCACTATTGCAGCTAATCTATTGGCAATAAAATGCAGCTGTAGCTATCCTTCTCATTTAAGCTGCAAGTCACAGTTTCCCCAAGAGACCTGCTTCTATTAATTGCTTATTTTAAATTGTTACAAAAGTATCCAAATGCACCTGGTAGCTTTTCTGTGCTCTCTGCCAAAAGCCAATTAAGTTAGAAACTATTGTATCTGTTTCTGGCTGTTCAGTGCAGGAGATCAAAGAGAAAGTCTGGACATTTCAGTAACAAGGTGGAAGTGCAGGTTGAACTTTCAAAAACAGGACTGTCCTGCTGAGGTCTGTACTTAGAGTCTGTCACTAGCCAGGCAAAAGCTGTAGTACCTACACTTGCCTAACCTACTGTAGCGCATGAAGGAAGGGCTAGTTTATCACAACAGCATATGGCTTTTCAAACCACTAACAATGTATGCATATTTTCATTAGAACTTCCACTGAATTGATTCTTTACCAAATAAACGTACCGCATTTACCCATTATCCAGAAAACTCCATATTACAGGAAAGTCATCTCCCACAGACTCAAGTTTATTCAAATCATCCACATTTTTAACAATCCCCCTTTCCTTTGTAATAATAAAACAGCACATTGTACTTGATCCCAACAAATATATAATTAATCCTCACTAGAGGCAAAACTTTCCTTTTGGGTTTATTAAATGGTTAAATGTTTTAGTTAGTAGACTTAAATGTATGGCTAGCCAAATTAAGGAAAGATTATACCAAAAACACCCACATCCTGAACATTCTGGATAACAGGTCCCATACACGTGCAGTAATAGCCACCAAAGCTGTAGAATCATCATAAATATTTCTGTGACTTCATGAACAGAAGTGCTGGCATTTGTTTCATTTATTCTGGATATTACATTTACATGTAAAAACACCATACAGCAGAATAAGGGAAGAGTACAAATCATCACTTAAAGCTGTTATGCCATGGCACAAGGTTAAAAAGAACAAGGACATTTGTTTTCATTATATGCTTCCTTTGGGTATGAACCATTAAAAAAAAAAAAAATAATAACTGCTGTGACATTGTTGATCGCCCTATAAAGCAAATAACAGGACACATGGTGAACTTTGCTGAGTGCCAACTACTCTAATATAAACCACAAGGGAACTGGGTAAAGCTAGATGTTTCCTTTAAGATGAGAAATCTCTTCAGTGTGAAGGAAGTTTGAAGATTCTGATGCCATTCCATGGAATCTGTTCTCTTTATGAAGCAATTATGTGATTGCATTGATTCTGTTTAAGAAGCACAGATGGCTCTCCATGGAGCAGAATTACGCAGAGGAGATGTGACTCCATGGACTAGTATTTATTTGAAGTATGAGTCATTGCATGGATCCATTCCTCGGAAACAGAGGGTCAGACATTTGCATACTTTCTCATTTCTTTGCATAGTTTTTCCATTGGTGAAGGGGTTATGGCAGGGCCGGAACTAGGGGTAGGCAGAGAAGGCGGCCGCCTAGGGCAAAGTCATAGGGGGGATGCACTTTTGAAGGGAAATTATTATTTTTTAAATTTCTTTAAGTTTTAACTTCGCCCCTGTCTCCAGCAGCAGCGTTCTGCTCTACTTCAGTCCCCAACTCCCTCTTACTTGCCCTTTGCCTGGCAATATTTTTACTGCTACTCTGGCACAGGCTGATGGCACAGGTACAGACTTGGGGGGCAATGGCTGATGGTAGAGGTACAGACTTGGGGGGCAATGGCTGGTACAGACTTGGGGGGCAATGGCCGGTACAGACTTGTGGCACAGGTACAGACTTGGGGGCAATGCTGGTGGCACAAGTACAGATTTGGGGCAATATTTTGTCTTGCTAGCACAGGTACAGATTAGGAGCAATATTTTGAGGGCTGCTGGCACAGATACAGATTGGGAGCAATATTTTGAGGGCTGCTGGCACAGATACAGATTAGGAGCAATATTTTGGGTGCTGCTGAGACAGGTACAGGTTAGTGGCTGGCTGGCACACATACAGTTTGATTCATTAATGTGTTATAAGGTTTCTTTATTTAAGAAAAAGGGAATAGGTGGGAAATGGTCATACAGAACGGGGGTGGGGGGAGCTGATTGTACCCCTTGCCTGGGTGCCAAACTACCTTGGCCCGGCCCTGGGTTATGGTTACACTGTAGAACAAAAACATATAGATTAATGGATTCCCTTTATAAAGCCGAGATGACATTTTGCAAATACAATTTTATTAAGGGGAGGACATAAATGTATGGGTGCCCTTTATGAAGTGGAGAATGATCTTCCATATCATGCTATTGGTTTTATTTACGGAGAAGATAATTCAGTTTGTGGCAGTTCATGGATTCAGTTTTTGAAGCAGAGGGAAAACATTCAATGGATTCTCAATATAAACAAGAGTGTTTTTTTTCTCTGAGTGTAATATATGCCTCTCATTTGTATTTGTTCCTCATACTAATGTCTTCAGCAGAGGACTTGGAATTCCTTTGTCTCTTGTCACTTTTTATTTTCAGTGGGGAATGGGGAAAACCGATTTTACTCTGAATGAGCTTGATACCTTTTTAAATCAATTTGTGCCTCTGGATAGTTTCCAAAAAATAAGGCTTCTTTGAAGGCCCTAAAGAATCTGCTGTCCCAATATCTCCTTCCAAAATCCGTTGAAGGTAAACTGCCTTACATGTATGCCAATTCCATGGGTTTTTATTAAAGAATGGATTGTTTGCTATGAAGAAGATGTATCGCTGATCATGGACATATGGGCCCAAATTCACTAAAGCGCGAATAGTTAATCTAGGATTTCATGATTATACATTTAAATTAATTGAATAGGTTGGGCTGGTTCCAATTTAGAAAAGAGTAGGAAATAGGAAAATTAGCAGGTGGAGTTGTCCCATAGGTCCCTATCTTATCATTTGTCTAATCTTGGGACACCACAAAGAGGAGAAAGGCAGGGTTACCCAGACTGTGGTCTCAACAGTTAAGGTTGTCCTGAACTGAAAGGAAACTATCTTACCCTAAAATCAAAGGTCCTGTGTGATTCCAAGTTTGGGATATTGAGAAGTATGGAGAAGGAGAACTGGAACGATAGTTTTGCCCACCTATGTATGTGGCCCTCAGGACAATACTAGTAGGAGAGAGAGGGGGGAATTGCAAAAAACGTAGTTATAAAATAAGAAAAAAGCAGAAAAAGCTTGAGGAAACAGCAGATATGCCAATGCGCGTTTCGCTAAATGCTTTGTCAAGGCGTAATCCTAGATTAACTATTCGTGTTTTGATATTTATTTATGAGCACCGCACTTTAATAGCAATCAATTGTCATTTTGATATTTGACAGGATAATCCAATGAATTAATGTCTGATTAGGAATCACCTTGTACTAAACATTTATTACTACAATGAATTATATATGAATTAACTACGCACCTTTAGCACTTTACAATCTATATTTCCCATTGAGTATATCCTATTTCAAACAAATTTTTAACCCTTTTAATTTTATTTATACACTAGCACTGTATGGTGGATATTTGAATTCCACACAAGGTGGATGAACGCGGTGACATCTATTTAAATTATTTGTGAATATCAGCTAATATGGGAATCATTTATTTATAAATTATTCAATTGCAGAAGGGGTTATTTTCTTTCATTTCTTAGTCTGAAAAAGATCCATGTTTTTTTGGGGGGGTTACCCTCTTCCCCCCCTACATTTCCTAACATATGGCAATACAACTATACAGGGGGCACATGTAGGGCAATAGGACAACTTTATTTTATTTATTAAAGGTTTCCTGGGCTTGTGTAGTGGAATGTAGTGTCTGTAACATATACATCTGTCATACGTTAAAGTTCCTGCCATATGCAAATTAGGCTTCGCTAGCGTAACTGCGCTCTGCCTAGCGAAGTAACACTAGCGCAACTACGCTACCGTTCGCCGGCCTGAGTGTAACTTCATACTTTAGTGAATTTGCGCATTGCTGGCGAAAATTTGCCTTGCAAAGTGCGAAGTTCCGGATCTTAGTGAATATGCCCCATGGTGAGAATGGAACATCTGCTTTAGCTCTACCATAATTTCCCATTCGTATTAAGACCTTTACCGAAGGCAGTGATCAACTGACCAGAAAACTCCTTGCCTAAGAAGGTTTTTCATCAATTTGCCCTGCCCAAAAAGTTGAGCTGGTAAAGTTACACAGTTAGTTACATAGTTAAATTGGGTTGAAAAAAGACAAAGTCCATCAAATTCAACCCCTCCAAATTAAAACCCAGCATACACACACACACACCCCTCCACTCTTTCACACAGTGTTTTATATTAATCTAATGGCTACTATTGGTGATCATGGACATATGGTGAGAATGGAAAATCTGCTTTAGCTCTACCATAATTGCCCATTGACCAATACACTCCTTGCCTAATAAGGTTTTTCATCAATTTGCCCTGCCCACATAGTTGAGTTGGTAAAGTGTTTTACATTAATCTAATGGCCACTACATAGATTTTGTTGTCGTAGCTATATAAATTGTCATTGTGGAATCAACTTGCCATTTGACAACTATTTGCAATATGATAGCTAAATTTGCTCAATAACAAGATCGGTTTGTGAAAGATGAAATAACATCGATTTAGGAAGAAGAAATGTAGGAATGAAGTAGGACTGTAGGAAGAAAGTTTGGATTCTCGTTATAGACATGGGTATTCCATTTAATGCATTCCTGAGATTCTCGTTATGAAGAGGAAGGATCAGGTTCAACGAGATCTCAATGAGAGAAAAAGGTTCTATTGGTTCCCTTTCTGAATGGGGAACTCCTTGCCATTGGTTCTTGTTATGTTGCTTCTGTTTATTTATTTTTATAATATGAAAAGTATGCTATTCTGTGTCCAAATCCGGTGCCCTATCCTGTATATTCATCTGGCTTTCATTATTTTGGTGGATATGCAGACCTTGGCAAAGCAGTTACGGGGAGCATAGAGACCGTGCTCTGAAACTGTGGGAAAATGTGTACCCATCCCAACATATATGGGCAAAACTGAAAAGTAAGACTCCAACCTGTTTACATACCACCTGCTAAGGTATGCAGGATAGTTTTATTAGTAAAGGAATAGCACAGGTATGGATTTACCCTTACTATTCGCTCAATTAACAGTTTTCAGGGTTGGAAGTACAAGCTTTTATATTGAAATGTAAAATCTTTACAGGTACAACAATTTAAGAGGTTCTGTAATTCGAAACATTGACGGAAAATGCCTAAATAATATTGCTAAGTAAAAGAAAAGCTTAGATTTGTATACTTCCCAATAAGAGAATAGTAGAATGATCCACAGTTATAATACTTAACATTTTAACCAATTTTACTTGAGAACACCTGCTACCCCAAAGCTTTAAGAAGTTTGGAAAATGCACCTCCACATCTCTGGTCCTCTCTTTGTATTTGTTGAATTCTTTACACCTAATTGCCTTGTTCTGTTGTAGCAAGATGTTTTGTCTGAGTCATGACAGGTAGTAATTATAATAAGCGACTGCTTGAGTTGGCAGATTGATAATGGAGCTGATATAGATAATAATGGGATGTTCTATGTCAAGTACCAGATACACCAAATAATAATTTTGTATAGTAGGTTTTTAATTTTATTCTTGTACACTGTTTGCTTAGCTATACAGACCCGGTGTACTGGCCATACTTGTTTGATGAGGTTGATTTGGACACCACATGCAGGGCCAAATATGTTTGATCCATCAAATGATTGCTGGGACTCAAAACAAAGGTCAAAAAAGCTTCTAGCTTTGAGGAGCCCTATCCGTTGTGCATGACCAGCTTCAAACTAAAGCTACACTCCATACAGTGCCATCTACAATAATTATACTATGCCAGAAATGCTGTTCTTCTGCTTTGAAGTAAACACTGGCCCTAATGATATTCTGACTCTTTGGGGACATGAGATGATTTCTTGGAGAAGTGACTCATTTTGAAACATGTACTGCCAATTTCCTTTCACTTTTTATACTTTCTGCTCCTTTCCTTGTACCCTATTAATTAATTGTCATTTCACTGGGGATGGATATTTATGTTCCATTTTAAAACTTTGTTTAAATTATGTAAAAAAATAAATAAATTTAGAAATGAGTCAACAAAACAATGTTCTCTGCAAAAGGACATTGTATTCTCTCAGCCAGGTCCCGGGGGAAGCAGAATCTGATAAGCACAAACCTCAAGATGGCAGCCTAGGCTTTTCCAGGCATATTCACATCTGTTAATAGTTTAGATTCCTACTATTATAGAAGCACTGTAGGAATGGCCTAGATATATATATATATAGACTAGGGATGTCCTCTATGTGTCCCTGATGACTCCAAGACCTTGTCATCAGTACCCCATTACTCATATTCCTTCCAGGTCATCCACAGGCAGGAATCTGTTGTTTACCTTTAGGCTTCTCTCAAGAGATTTCCACTGCAGCATAGACATCATTTTGTGGGTGTTTCTGTTCTTTTGTACTTTGGTAGTTTTACTAATAATCTGTAGTCATTTTATCATTTATTTCACGCTGGAGAAGAGGCGCTTAAGGGGTGATATAATAACTATGAATAAATATATATCTAATGCTTTATTCACCAATAGGTCTTTCCAGCTGACACAAGGTCACCCATTCGGTTTAGAAGAAAGAAGTTTCCACCTAAATATTGGGAAGGGTTTTTTTTTTTTTTTTTACAGTGAGAGCTGTGAAGATGTGTAATTGTCTCCCTGAATCAGTGGTACAGGCTGATACATTAGATAGCTTTAAGAAGGGGTTGGATGGTGTTTAGCAAGTGAGGGAATACAGGGTTATGGAAGATTGCTCAAGGTACAAGTTGATTCAGGGACTAGTCCGATTGCCATTTTGGAGTCAGGAAGTAATTTCCCCCCCTCTGAGGCAAATTGGAGAGGCTTCAGATTGGGTTTTTTGCCTTCCTCTGGATCAACTAGCAGTTAGGCAGTTAAAAAAAAAGTTGAAAGGTTGAACTTGATGGAAATGTGTTTTTTCATCCTAACTTACTTATGTTACTATGTTACTATGTATCAATGACGACTATTTTCTCTTTGCATAGTGTATCAGTACAAATCAAGGTAAGGCTTGAGAAAGGGTTATAAGGGCCCGAAACGTTGCCTTGTGGCACTTGAAGTAAAAATTCACAATTTTTCACAATAACCAGAGAGCTGCTGCTTTTGTTGTACTGTACTAATTGCCCTGGCAGGGGGTACGGCGTGCACCTGGGGCTGCAAAGAGCTATTTTCCACTTTTGAAGCACATATGAATCGAATTGAGTACAAATCAAGATATCACATTGCTCTATAATATCTGCAGATTAGTTGTCATAACAATACTCTAAAGGTGGCCATACACGGGCAGATAAAAGCTGCCGACAGACTGTGTCGGCAGCTTATCTGCCCGTGTGGGGGGCCCTCCGACGGGCTTTCCCGATCGATATCTGGCCGAAAGTCGGCCAGACGTCGATCGGGCAGGTTTAAAAATCCCGTCGGATCGCGGCCGCATCTGTTCGTTGATGCGGTCCCACGATCCGACCGCCCATACTGATCCGAACGTTGGGCCCTAGGGCCCACGATCGGATCAGCCCGATATCGCCCACCTCAAGGTGGGCATATCGGGGAGAGATCCGCTCGTTTGTCAACATCGCCAAACGAGCGGATCTCTTCGTGTATGGCTACCTTAAGTAGGGTTTATGTTAAGGATGTCCAGTATATCATGCTTCCAGCTGTTGTTGAACTACCATATCTTAGCCTGTGGCTGCCTTATAATAAGCTAGACTTAACGTGTTTGCTATAGCCAGGTGCAGATGAACTGTTCCAGGACAAGGCTAATGTTTCCATGGGAGGTGACATTGCTTCTATGTATGTTCATTCATTTTTTTTATCTTTGCAGGTCAGCATCATATTTTATCTTTTCCTAATAGGTATCTTTTAGGATGGAGAGCCAAAATTTGGGCATACATGCCCAGGGCAGTTCGGCCATACTGCTGGCAGTCTGGGCATGTATGACCAGTCATGTAGGCCTTCAGATAATCCTGGTGGGTTGAAGATGATCTGCCATGTTGGGTGTAATTTCCATCAGTCAACCAAAGAAAGTGAATAGGACCCTTATCTCACCTGTTAAGCTCTTACTGTTCTGATCATTGGGCAATTAGCCCACATGAAAGAATGTAACAGTGGCCATGCATGTGTTTGTATATGGCCTCCTACAATATAGGCCCGATGAGCCCAAGAACCAATCAGATATGGTGCATTGTCAGCCTGTGCACGGCCACCTTCACCCATTAACGCCAACTAATGCCATGGCAGAAGGAGTTTTTGGTTTTCCAGAAGAACATGCACTGTGGTGACTCTTGCACAAGTAGGCTTATGTTCTCTCAGGCCAAACCAGGCAATGTGGCTGGATTAGATCACACTTGCACAAAACGTACATGGACCCATAGCTAATTTAGATTTTTGTAAATAAGGTAATGGAAGGTAATGGATTCATTTTGAACCTATCTGACTGTAATTTAGATTAGCCATTTAGCCTTTTCTCTTGTCAGAGCAGCCTGCAGCATGTTGTACCTACATCAGGAAACCGCTCATCCAGAGGATTTCTCATTTGCTGTTTTATTTTGCCAATATTGTTTGCCTCATTAGTTTTTAGTGGTTTAATTTTGAATTAATGGCATTCACATATATAATGTCATCAAAACGATGACATAAATTTATATATATGCGCAGACACTGTATCTTCACTAATAATCCTGATAGCGGAGATATGTTCCCTGGACAGGATTATAAATGGATCACCAAAGAATCATTCTTCCCTTTCCTTTTTAACCTCTTCAAAGAAGTACAGAATAAACAATTTGCAAGAAGGTGATCCATTAACTGTTCTTGGGACTTAGCATTGTGGCCTGTCCACCAGAATTATTAGGCAAATGGGCTAAAACTCAGCCTGCTGTAAAAGGGTAATCAGCTCTTATTCCCTAGCATTGTGCAGTGGTTCAGGAAAACCCTATGTTGAATTGTTCCCTTTGGACAAGGACCATCTGTTGTGTCTCCCACCCTTTACTCTATTTCCCTTTTATTAACTTATTGCTGAATAGATATTCATGGACTTTATTGTAGCATGTCTTCATAATGTCATCAAGGTCTAAACTTGATATCAGTCTATCACAGGATCAGTATATGAAGGATTTGAACTATTGGGGCTGAAGTGAGTACCCAGTCTGAGCCAGGTCCAGGCCAAAGAAATCACTCCATATGAAGAAGGAGACCATCAATGGCAATGGAACATCTGAACTCAAATCCAGACGTTGTGTACCCTGTGCCGTTCCAATGGCTTTGCTGCTTTGGGGCACACAATCAAGTAGCTGGCACCCACTTTAGGCATAGAGCACCCCCAGCTCATCGCATCTGCTACACCTGAAATCGTGTATCTACAGATCCGGCTCTTGTTCCAACTTTCTACTCATTCTCTTATCATTCATGGACCACTTTCCTACCTGAAAATAGGGACATTTCTCATCATGAGATACATCTGCTGCTAATGCTAAGATTGCTGATTAAATCTAGACTCTCATTCTCTAGCTTTACCAGAAAACTCAGCAAAGAAAAATTACTACACTTAATAGAAAATTTACCACAAATTAATTTCTAATGAGACATTCTTATTGGTCGACAAACTGACTGAATCCTCAATCGTTTTTTTTCCCAGTTACTGCTTCTTCTGTTTATTCCCCCAGTAATTCTTCCTCAAATTAATTCTATCCTGTACTAGGCTTTAATCCATAAATCCTCTTCAGCTCTGTCCAATAAATCTTCCTCAACTTGAGTAATAGATTATCTTGATTATTCTACAGCCCCTGGAACCAGAACCCTTATATCTGCTCTCTAACTCCTCCATTAACAGGCCCATAACTCATTTGTACCAGGTTACTGTCTTTGTAACAGCTCTTTATAAATCCTCCTCTCACTGATAATTTTACCTGCACTTATAACTTATCTCTTTGGATCACTGTAGATACATCTGGAAGAAATTCCATCTATTTTTTAAACTCTTTTTTTTCTTTTTCTGACTCAGATCCAGAAAGCCATTCAAGTCTAATATACATCCCCCCTGGAACTGGAATAAATTGTAGAACTGGAGATGAGACGTTATATACTGGTGTATATCCCTGCACGGAATGATGTTTTATTTGAGACATTGCACAAGTCTTCATATTTCCTGTTTTTAATTTTTTAAGACATGCTTAGAGAAGGAAAGGTTAAAACTAAATAAGCCTCATCAGAAAGGTCCACATAAATATACCAGTAAACCCTCAAAGTAATGCTGCTCTGAGTCCTCTATCAAAAGAAACACCACATTTCTTTCCTTCTATTGTGTACACATGGGCTTCTGTATCACACTTCCTGTTTTCAGCTTAAACCTCCTTGCCCCGGGCGTGAGTATGCTCAGTTTGCTCCTCTCCCCTCTTATCTGCTGTAATCTGAGCCCAGAGCTATGAGTGAGGAGGGACAGACTCATGCACTAAGTGATGTCTCACCAAGCTAATATGGCAGCTGCTATCATAAACAAACAGAGTGCTTCAAGAGCTTTTGGTAAAACATTATATAGAATAAATATAGCATTCTAGCTTGCACTATTGCAGCTAATCTATTGGCAATACAATGCCTCCCTAGCTTTCCTTCTCTTCTCTTAAATGCACTAGCGCACCCTGTCATTCTGTTAAATGGAATCTGTCTGTCACTGGTGTGCACCAAATGTCTAATGAGCCAGCAACATCCAAAAACATTTTGTTTTGTTTGTATTTAAATGTTAAAATGCATTTGAATAGTTTTAGGTAAAGATTGCTCAGGGTTTTGTCTTGGCTTCTCTGTGTTTTCTCTGGAGGTGGAGAGAAGCCAATTTGCTTCCATCCACTGAGAAGCTAAATGATGGCCTGTGTTTAGATACATGTAGCAGATTTCAGTGCAAGTGGGCTATCTGCTCCATGTGTCCACAATTGTCTCCTGTGGAGGTACAGCCCTGTCTGTGCTTAACCTTATCCTGCATTGAAAAAATTACGTTTTGGCTTCACAATATTACTCTATAGTAATTTATATAAATAGGCTGTTGTCTATCCATCTATCAACCATTCAAGTTCCAGTTGGACTGAAGGGCCCACATTTGCATGGCAGTCTTAGAAAGCCTTATGTGTTTCATGCACTCAATCCTAGACCTATTATTAAAGGGGCTGTTTACCTTTAAATACATATATCAAATGATATAGACATATTGATATTCTGAGACCATTCGCAATTGGTTTTGATTTTTTTGTAGTTTTTTTTAGTTTTTTGGTTTTTTTTTTGTTCAGCAGCTCAACTAATAACTAAAGGTGGCCATACAGGGGCCGATAAAAGCTGTCGACAGACCAAGCCAGAAGCTTATTGGCTTGTATATGGGGCCATCTGAAGGGCTTCACCGTTTGATACGTGTTCATCGATGCGGTCCCGTGATCAGACTATCCCGTATCTGTTCCGTTCTGATCCAATCATTGGGCCCATGATCGGATCAGCCCGATGTCGCCCTCCTCTCTCCGTGTATGGTACCCTGTTTTTGATTCATGTCCTTCAAAATATAGCCTGTTTGTAGCTCACAATCCAGCACTAAGAAAGTAACATAGTAACATAGTAAGTTAGGCTGAAAAAAGACTCACGTCCATCAAGTTCAACCTTTTCACTTTTATTTTTTTTTTAAACTGCCTAACTGCTAGTTGATCCAGAGGAAGGCAAAAAAAACCCATCCGGAGCCTCTCCAATTTGCCTCAGAGAGGGAAAAAATTCCTTCCTGACTCCAAAAAGGAGTTAGAGCCTAAGGGTTGAATTTCCCTTTAAGGCATTACCCATGTGGTGTTTGTGCAAGGTGCCTGTAGGTGTCACTGTGCACAAGAGTATACTGTACATACACAGTACTTTCTATACTGCTTAAAAAGGTTAGAGTTCAAGTTACTGCTGATGTGTAATGGCTGCATGAACCTGCTAATAAAGCACTGTTATACCTCTGGTGATGTCATTTTCGTTTTTTTTTTTTTTTACGCCAGCGAATTTTCGGCAGGCGAACTTTCACTGGCGTTCCGCGAATTTATTTGCTGGCGGCGAATCACGGGAATTTGCCGCAAATTCGCCCATCACTACTCTCCTCATGATCGGCTACTAAAACATAACAAGCCACACTTGGACAGTAGCTGGAATACACTGGCTGAGTTCAGCCCTACTATGGGCAGTAGCGTTCTCTCTTTTCCGCATTTAGAAGAGTTGAATCGGCTTTAATGCAAACAGACTCACGCTGTTGTGTTCACGCTGAAGCCGACCCAACACTTACAAATGGAGAAAAGAGAAGAGGCTACTGCCTGCCGTAGGGCTGAAATCAACCAGCGTATTTCAGGTAGCTGAGTTTGCCTCCCGTGTGGCCCTAGATTATGTTCTGGAGCTTAAGGACCAATGCCCAAACCTTTGTGCACTTGGCACTTAATTGCTGTGTATTTATACTTATTCATTTACTATAGCGTATTATAATGTTGTCATCTCTGTGTGTACTTTTCTGTATTGTAAAATTGAATAGAGCTGCATTTCCTAGTAGTGCTTTATAATTTTAGTTATACATACATAAATAAATAAATACATACATACAGTACATGAACCAATCAGTTGCATACCTCCCAACTGTCCCTCTTTAGACAGCTCAACCTGCAGTGCCTCAATTGTACTGGAAAGTCCCTATTTTCTGTGCACTGAACAGCCAGATAAAAGAAACAAAGTTTCTAACTTAATTGGCTTTTGGTAGAGAGTCCAGAACAGCAGAGCAGGTGCAAATAAGATACTTGATAACACTTTTGAGATAAGATTGAGAAATGAACATGGTAATTAGGGGGTGTGGCCACAAAAATAGGCATGGTCAAAAAATGTTACTGCGCTACATGTGCCGATTTTTTTTTTGTCCCTCTTTTTACTTCCAAAATATTGGGAGGTATGCAGTTTCCCATCCAGTCATGATGAACAAATACAAGGAAATGTATTCTGCCAGTCATTTATAGTTTAGTAGAACTTACTGTTTTACTGTTTCAACTGAAACTGTGGCTTTGTAACCATTTCTTTTTATTCATAAGCCAGTATTTGAAGAAATGGTGTCCAGGTTAATTTTAATATATGTTGGTTACCACACTTTGTTGTTTATGGCTCCTGAAAAAAATAACATCTAAGAGAAATGTTTTAGGCAACCTTGTCAGTGCATCTTCCTCTTACTGGAAGGTCTCTGAACCTACTCTAAAGCCACTATATTATTTATTTAGTTTTTTCTTTCCATATTTTCCTTTTCCAGGTCTGTAAAAGCCATTTCCCCCCCAAATTCTATGAGGCTACTTCATGCATCAGCTGCCTAATTTCTAAGTCAATGGGCCAGACTGCATGCACTGACTAATACCCTACGTGAAGTCAAACCCTTCCCGTCAGTGCAAATGAAACCCTATCCGCTCAAGTCCTAGTATTAGTTATTCTGATTCTGTGCATTTTAATAAAAAAAGTCAGACACTGTGGCAGACAGACCTGGTACTCGTCGATTTATTGAAGTTGTCTGCGTCATTTTGTCCCTAAAAGGTAAAGAAATAAAAGACTTCACCCAACGGGTCCTGGAATGTTCACTTGACATTTTACAGTGTTTTGAAAAACTTTAAAGGGTGCATTAACCAAAGAAATCAAGGAGCCGATTTACGTAATTCACGTGAATAGATCGAAGTTCGATCGAATAACGATCGTATGAATTTTTCGTGAAATCGAAAAGTGAATTTTGGCCTCTTCGATGATCGAATTTAGAATAGATCGAATGATCAGATATTCGATAATTTGATCATTCAATGATCGAAGGAATAAAAATTTTAACGTTATTCAACTGCCTATTAGCCCTCGAATTCGACTGGCGAATATTTGGCCAGTTTTGAGAGCATATTCGACTTTTCGCCAGAATTGTAAGATCGAATAGTCGCAGGAATAGTCGCAGGAAAAAACGCTTGAATATTTGCCAAAATCGTGCATATCGAATGTTCGAAGTGTTCGATCGTACGATTGAAATTCGGCAAAAGATTTAGAAAAAAAGCCTCTTGGGGGGTTCCCATAGGCTTCTATTGCAATTCGGTAGGTTCAATCTGGCGAAGTAGGCAGTCGAATAAAAATTTAAAGGGCAGCTTCTTCGACTGGTGAATAGTCGAGTGCTCGAATATATATTTATTCGATCTATTCGATCTATTCGATGCGCCCGAATATTCTATATTTGATGGTCGAAAATACTTAATTTGCATATTCGAATAGTCGCACGATGGATTGAGACTATTTGCGACTATTTGCGACTGTTTGCGCTAATATTCTAATCCTTCACATGAATTTAGTAAATCGGCCCCTAATCGGCCCCTATTTTTTGGTCGCTCGAATTAAATTTTACGATGTTTTCGTGAAATCGAACGATCGGTATCCGATCGTACAAATTTATTGAGAAATCGAATATTGAGCGAAATGATAGCCTAAAACTATTCGATAAGCATTCGATGGTCGAATGATTATTGAATTTCGAATTTGGTCGAGCAAATTTTCGGGAATAATAGTAAATTTGCCCCTAAATGTTGCCTGATAAAATAAAATTTTTATTGATTTTAAAGTTATTTGGTAATGTGTTTGCTGTTGACAGTCTGTCATGTGTTATATTCTGCACTGCTGCTTCTGACTACATGTACCACTCTAGCAATAGTCAACCAAGGGTAAATTCCCCATAACGTCTTGCACACTAATAGGCATGAAACTTCGCAGCAGTGCAGTATCCCATAACAACCAAATGCTGTGGCTTACTGTGATGGTGGTTAATTGAACAGTATTTGTAAATTAGTCCCCTTGTCTCGGTCTTTGCTTCTCTGCGAGGCCCTGAAAGAAAGCAGTTTACCCCATTTGAACCAAGGAAGAAAGCAAATAAGCACTGCAGACATGATATGAATTGGAGAATACTGTTTGCATGTAAATGAGAAGTAGCCAATGGCAACACAGGGCAGTGTAGGATGACAGCAGTATGAAAGGTTAAGTACCCGAATAAGTCAAATAATTCATAGAAATATATTATATTGGAAAATTACCCAGGCACTTGCAGTATGTATATTTTGCAGCATAATGTTTACACAATCTGTTGTGTGCTCTGCACAGTAGCATGATATCTTCTACTGGTCGCCCTTTGACATGTCTCTGACCATATGTCTGGCCAATTAAACAGAGTCAGGGGTTAGGCAGGGGAATCCAGTAATCCATGAGAAGCCTGCTCACACGTCTGGCTATGACCTAAATTTTAGCAAAAGTAAAAGAGCTAATAGCTGGCTGGGATGTAAAGACTACAAGTGAATACATCAAAAGCAAGAGATGAGAATTAAGCATTAGCAGTGCTTCTTTTAACGCATTACTGTTGAAAAAATAGAACGATTACATTGAAAAGCTTATGGATAAAATAGTCTCCCTTGATCTGGAAACCAGATTTGTCACCAGATAAACATTTGGCCTGTTTCCTTTGTTTTTCATGTGTATTCCATGACATTTCTGTTCTACTCTCGTAAAGGTTCCACTTCCTACGAGACATAAAGACATGTTTCCCCGAAGGTCTTCTCCTTGAAGAATCCACTGTAATCCAGGCAGAGCAGGTAGTATAAAACCAACCCTTCTGCTTCTAAAGGTTATTGAGAATCTGTCATGTGCTATAGTCTGCACTGCTGCTTCTGACTACATGCACCACTGTAGCAGATCTGCCCCAACCAAGGCTAAATTCCCCATAACGTCTTTGCGCACTAAAAGGAACATGAAACTTTGCAGTATCCCATGGCAACCAAATGCTGTGGCTTTACTGTGACGGTGGTTAATTGAACAGTGTTTGTATATGAGTCCCCTTGTCTCGGGCTTTGCTTCTCTGCGAGGCCCTGCAAGAAAGCAGTTTACCCCATTCGAACCAAGGAAGAAAGCAAATAAGCACTGCAGACATGATATGAATTGGAGAATACTGTTTGCATGTAAATGAGAAGTAGCCAATTGCAACACAGGGCAGTGTAGGATGACAGCAGTATGAAAGGTTAAGTACTTGAATAAGTAAAATAATTCATAGAAATATATTATATCCCCCCTCACCAAAAGCAGGGATTTATCGGGTTCATATGAACGTTCATCCCTAGGGTTGAAGATTGGATTACAACAAAGAGAATGGGTGCCAAGGCAGTCCCCAATTGCCAAAGAAAATCAAACTTTCCCGATTGATATCTTGTTCAGATATTGATTGGGTAGATCTGTCAGAAGCCCCACCCCCCATACACTGGCAGATAAGCCGATTCCATCTAAAGGTCAGATACTGACAACTTTAATTTCTCAGTGAACTGTCTGTTGTGGGGAAGTCATGTTCCATCCTTATTCCTCAAAGGACAACAATAAAATCTCTTTTAATTTACCAGCACACACTTGCTAATATTTGGCACAAAGCCCACATTTCAGTTCTGTACAAGTTCCCAAAAGTATAACAGCCCTATAGTTCCAGTACACAAAGGGAAGAAATAAAATCCCAGGTCTGAGTTTTGCTAAAATTAAAGGAGTATATGAGTCACTTAGGGGCAGATTTACTATTGGTCGAATTTCGAATGCTAAAAAAAATCCGAAATTCGACCATGGGAATAGTGGGGAATAGTGGGGAAGTAAAATCCTTCGAATTTGACTATAGAATTTGATGGATTTTACTGCAATTCGATCGATCGAAGGAACGAGCGAGCGAATATAAAAAATTTGAATCAAATTTTTATATATTTTTTATATTCGATCAAAGATAATGATGCCCAATTCGGTAGCTTTGATCTGGCGAAGTAGGTGGTCGAATTAAAATTTAAAGGGGAAGTATTCGACCATCGAATTTTCGAATATTCAAATTAAATTTTATTCGAATATTCGACGGTCGAATTTGCCTAATTTGCATATTCGAAGATTTGAATTCGAATTTAATACAAATTCGATCGAACTTTGAATTCTTCATGTGAATTTAATAAATCTGCCCCTTAATCTCCATATGCTAAAGACACTGGGGGTCATTTATCAACACTGGGAAAATTTGCCCATGGGCAGTAACCCATAGCAACCAATAAGATTGCTGCATTCATTGTTTTACTTGCAGCTGACTTCAAAAGCTAATCACTGATTGGTTGCTATAGGTAACTGCCCATGGGCAAATTTGCCCAGTGTTCATAAATGAGCCCCACTGTTGCTTAGATGATAAGAGATGGCTATTTAAGACAAAATCTGTCATTGCTGACACCAGTGCCACTACTACATACAACGACATTCTTGACAATTCTGTCATTTACGTATGCTTTGCGGCAACAGTTTGAGGAAGACCCTTTCCTGTTTGCCTAATAATGACAAAAAGTAAAAAAATTATGGAGATGGAAGTAGAAATACTTTGCTGGCCTGCACAGAAGTAATGTGTGGTTTGACCCAAAACCTACAATCAGTGCCACCACCCCCTGTACAACAACATTTTCTGGGCCCCCTACAATTAAAAAAAAAACATTTGTGGTCAGGGACCTGTACAAGTAAAAGAAAAACACTTGGGGGCAGATTTACTAAGGGTAGAATATTTGGCGAATAAATATTCGCCAAAATCGAATAAAATATTCGCAGTTTTTGAGCGCATTTTCGACTATTCACCAGATTCATACGATCTAAAAATCGTTCGAATATTCGCCAAAATCGTACAATCGAACGTTCGAAGTGTTCGATCGTACGATTGAAATTCGGCTAAAGACTTAGAAAAAAAAGCCTATGGGGGGTTCCCATAGGCTTTTATTGCAATTCGGTAGGTTCAGTCTGGCGAAGTAGGCAGTCGAGTAAAAATTTAATGGGCAAGTTCTTCGACTGGTGAATAGTTGAATGATCAAATATATATTTATTCAATCTATTCGATGTTACTGAATATTCTATATTCTCTTAGATAGGGCCCCCTAAGTTAAAACTAAAAACACCAGTGGACACCCCTCCCCAAGTTAAAAAAAAATAGCGCCCAGAGGTGTCCAGCATGGCTTCTACTTCAGTGCAACTCGGCTCCTACTTTGGCAGTTCAAGGGGGCCTGGCTAATCGAGGAAACGCAGCATGGCCAGGCCCCCCTTTAAAGGGAAACTGTCATGGGAAAACATGTTTTTTCCAAACATATCAGTTAATAGTGCTGCTCCAGTAGACTTCTGCACTGAAATCCATTTCTCAAAAGAGCAAACAGATTTTTTTTTATTCAGTTTTGAAATCTGTCATGGGGATAGCCATTTTGTCAATTTCCCAGCTGCCCTGGTCATGTGACTTGTGCCAGCACTTTAGGAGGGAACTGCTTTCTGGCAGGCTGTTGTTTTTCCTTCTCAATGTAACTGAATGGAACGCAGTGGGACATGGGTTTTTACAATTGAGTGTTGTTCTTAGATCTACCAGGAAGCTGTTATCTTGTGTTAGGGAGCTGTTATCTGGTTACCTTCCATTGTTCTGTTGTTAGGCTACTAGGTGGGGGAAATGGAGGGGGTGATATCACTCCAACTTGCAGTACAGCAGTAAAGAGTGATTAAAGTTTATCAGAGCACAAGTCACATAACTTAGGGCAGCTGGGAAATTGAAAATATGTCTAGCCCATGTCAGATTTCAAAATGAAATATAAAAAAATCTGTTTGCTCTTTTGAGAAATGGATTTCAATGCAGAATTGTTCTGGAACAGCACTATCAACTGTTATATTTTGAAAAAAATTTTTTTTTCCATGACAGGATCCCTTTAAGATAGAGAAGCCATTGGGCCTGGGACAATTGTGCCCCCCAGCGCCCCCCTGATAGTGGCCCTGTCCATGGTCACCCACAGGTTGCACATCAGTTAGGGTTTGACCCCCCACTCGCCGTGTGTTTGGGGTCAGAGCCCTTATGTCCCAATAAAGGCATTTTATGAGAAAACTCCATTGATTGGTGCCGCCAGTTATTACGTTTGAATGGATTGAACGGAACAAGGTGGGAAACCGTTGGATTGGCACCAGATTGAAATAAATTGGAGGTGAGAGTGCTGACTGAGAAATCTGTGAAAGGGTTTGACCCTCAGCCAAACCCTAACCATTGAGGGTTAGGTTTTGGCTGGGGGTCAAACTGGGTAAGTACACTCCTCCACTGCTTCCAAAGATTCCATGTCTTGGAATTCGGAGACACACCACTAGAGGCTTTTATAACAGCAAATGAAGGCCTTCATATTAATATCCCTGGTTTAAAAATAAGATGCTTTTCTGTATTCAAAAAAGTATAGTTCTGCCTACATGAGATCAATGGAACCTATAGATTAGGCTCCTGTCAAATAAAAGCTTTGTAATGTCTGGATAAATGCAACATAATAGGCAAATGAAGCTGGCATCCTTCTAATAATATGTAGGTTAAATGTCGCAATGTATAAAGGAGACCTGAATACTATAAATAGGAAACTTGTCTAGAAATAGGCAGTTATTAAACGTTGATGGAAATTTTCCTTCTCTGTTGCCACCGGAATCCATCGGTCTATGAGACCATATCATATGGGTAATAGAAGGCACCTTGTGGATGTTGTACAGCTATAAACGTCTTCAGTCTTTGGCATAGATTTTTGTGCAGTACTTTTCTACCATGTCATTTTTGATGCAGTTTCATAAATAACCAGCAACTCGTAGGATAAGTGGTGCTCAGAGTGAAGCAAACCCTTGTGATCCTAGTTACTGTTTATGACCAGACCACAGTCACGTCTAATCCCCTGAGTGTTGGGACATCAGAGCTCAGTACCTCTTAATCCTCCTAAATTCCCAATGGAAGGACATTAGGGATTTACTACTTTAGGGGTTGTGCTGCTTTGTAATTATCTGTGCCTTTCTATAATACTAAGGGGCAGATTTACTATTGGTTGAATTTCGAATTGAAAGAAATTCAAAATTGGACCATGTGAATAGTGAAGGAAGTAAAATCCTTCGAATATCAAATTCGAATGATTTTACCGCTGTTCGAATATTCGAACAGGAAAAATTTGATTAAATATTTGATCGAACGATTAAAACGTTCAAATCAAATGATTCAAACAATTTTAACCCTTCGATCCAATTTTTCCTATTCGAAAAAAAACTTTAAAACACCTATTGGAGCTTCCCATAGGATTTAAAGCAATTCGGTAGGTTCAATCTGGCGAACTGGCCTATTGATTTTTTTTTTTAAAGGGGAAGTACTTTGACCATCGAATAGTCGAATATTTGAATTATTCGAATAGGTCGAATATTGAAAATTCGATGGTCGAAGTTGCCTCATTTGTATATTCGAAAATTTGAATTTGAATCTTTTTGAAATTTGATCGAACTTCGTATCCTTCATGTGAATATCGTAAATCTGTCCCTTAAGAGTTAACATTATCATTTCTTGATAAATCAATGCATTTGGCCAGATTTGAAGGAACAAGACAGCTTTTATCAGTGTACTATGAGACTTTCACTGAAATAGATGCAATGAAAGAACAAGATGTATGCTGATATTTTTGGTTGGCCTTCTGGATTAATTACAAATTGGAGAATCTGCTGGGAAGACTTTGTGGATTTATTTAGCCCTTCGGCACACAGTTTGTACCTATAACCCAACAACAGCACTAAGTTTATCTGCCTTTTTCTTCATAGTGTATAGTACTAGTAGTTGAAATACAGGATCTGACAGCACCTAATAACAATTTTGTCTTTATAGGATTAGTAGTTAATTGCTCCTGTCCTTTGTTCCTTATACTGCATGGGGCAAATTTACTATTATTCCCCCCAAAAAATTCGTTTCTACTCGATATTCCATTAGCATTCGATTTTCTAGGCTACCTTTTATTTTATATTCGATCTTTCGACGATCGAATACAAATTTATTCGATCAGTCGAATAAATCATTCGACTGAACGAATATATCATTCGATCATTCGAATGATTTGTACGATTCGAACGATCGAAGACTTTGATCGTACGAATCCTATTCGATCAGGACTTAGCCTCAGAAGCCTATGGGAGTGCTCCCATAGGCTTCTATTGCAATTCGGTAGGTCCAATCTGGCGAGGTAGGCAATCGAATAAACTTTTAAAATAAAATCCTTCGCTGGTCGAATGATAGAATAATCGAATATTCGTTCATTCGACCATTCCCTATTCGATGATCGAATATGCCAAAATTCACATATTCTACCAAACGAATAAATCCTACGTTCGAAATTCGATCGAATTCGATCGAACTTCAATCTATTCACGTGAATTTTGTAAATCACTGATACAGCTATACCATGGGCCACTGTGCTTTTTTGTTATGCACAATATGTTTTTGTATTCTGTTACACAACCGCTCTTATGGTTGACTCTTTGTGGACAAACATCCCAACAGGTGCTGTTGCCCCAAAACATGCAGACCTTAGTTTAGCTTCATGCGGCAAAACTTCCAGTCTCACATCAATGGGGTTACTTCAAGGTTTTGCTTTGTGAAATACAAGAAATCCCCCTGTCTAAAAAGCCAAGACCACAAAATGTATTGCACACGTGTACATCGATATTGTTCCTTTACATTGGAACAGTTTAGTATAAAAATAAAAACTGGGTAAATAGAAAGGTTGTGCAAAATAAAAAATGTTTCTAATATAGTTAGTTAGCCAAAAATATAATGTATAAAGGCTGGAGTGACTGGATGTATAACATAATAGCCAGAACACTACACTTATTTGCTACAATCTAACTCTGAGTTAGTCAGCGACTTGAAGGGGGGGGCACATGGGACATAACTGTTCAGTGAGTTTGCAATTGATCCTCAGCATTCAGCTCAGATTCTAAAGCAACAGTTATGACCCATGTGCCCCCCTCAAGTCTCTGATTGGTTACTGCCTGGTAACGAATCAGGGGAAACCAAGAGAGCTGCAAAGCAGGAAGTAGTGTTGTGGCTATTATATTAGACATCCAGTCACTCCAGCCTTTATACATTACATTTTTGGCTAACTATATTAGAAACATTTTTTATTCTGCACAGCCTTTCTATTTACATAGTTTTTATTTTTATACCGAACTGTTCCTTTAAGGATTTAATGGAGTCTGATTGAACTAAGGAGATGGACACTTGGGGGCAAATTTACTATTATTTCCCAAAAAATATTTGTTTTTACTTGATATTTGATTAGCATTCAATTTTCGAATGTTAATTGAATAGTTTTAGGCTACCCTTTTATTCAATCTTCGATCATTCAACGATCGAATAATGATCGACTAACGATCGTTCGATCATTCGAATTAATCCTACGATCGAAATTCGATCGAATTCGATCGAACTTCGATCTATTCACGTGAATTTAGTAAATCGCCCCCTTGGTCATGAGGTATTTTACACAGCTTGATTCAGAAAGACTTACTAAAGGACTTAGTTTGCCATATCGCCTAGATGTTTGTCAAAGGCACTTATAGTCCCGTGGCAACAACACTTAGATAAACTGATAGCCCAGCAGAAACTGTTTTCCAGTTGTGACCTGCACCTCACTTCTCATTCAAGATGTTATACAGTGGACTGTTGGGAAAGTGAGTTGCAGAATATTCACTGAGTTTGATCAGGCAGCTTCCAGAAATTGTAGTTCTGTTCTTTAAAGGGGATGTAAAGGCAAAAAAATAAAATCCCATTTTTACTTTCTTTAATGAAAAATAAATCTCTCTCCAATATACTTTCATTAAATTAAAATGTCTACTGTTTTTATAAGAAATCTGACTGTATGCAGTGAAATTCCCCCTTTATTTACTGCTGGGGATAGGAATTGTCAGACCGTGCCTAACTGCTCTGCAGGCAAACAATCATACTTTCAAATTGCAGGGGGGAGCCTCTCCACCTTACTTCCCAGAACTTGAGCAGCTTTGTTTGTTTCCCTGTAGAGCAGCCGGCAACTTTATAGAGATTTGTATCCACAGACCTAGTGCAGACTGCATATTCTGATTATTAATTAGTCTTGCTGTATTGGCTTCTATGGCAGATATTATTTGATCATTTCATATGATCCCTAAGCTTAACCTCCCAACTGAAGCCCAGATCACACTGAGCATGTGCACAGTCTTGGTCTTGCAAAGATTTATAACAACGTTACAAGATGACAGCCCCCTGCACCAACTTTGAAAGCATAAATCGCTTGTGTTATTAGGTTTCTGGCGCAGTAAGTTTGTGTTTATATTTAGTATACAAAATACAGCATTTCTAACATTATTCTATTTTTGACTTTAGTTGCCCTTTACACATGTTTTCATTCTTACACAGATTCCATGGCTGACAAGACTAATGAGATTCTGGTTTGTAGCTGATCACAACCCGAGACAGTGAAGAACCCAGCTCATGGGCTGGAGCTGCCAACTATAGGTAATATTTGCAACATACCGTACTAGAATATCATAACACCCCCCCCCCCGCAAATCTGTCTAGGTTATCAAGATCATATTATGGTTGGATTTTTTTTTTTTTTTCGAATTGCTTATTTTCTCATGTATGGGGATATAACGTCAGCTAGGTAGGAGTTAGGCATCATCTGGTTATCAGTTATGTTTGCTGCTAATCCCCATTGTGATGCACAGGTCTATGTATTACACGTTTCAAGGCAACCAACTCCGTTTGATTTACCACCACATCAAAAAAGATCTTCTTGTGTATGGCCAGCTAAAGTCAAACAATTTTGGTTTGCATACTAGGAATTCGATCTGAGTTTGGTGCATCCAAAATATATACCCACTGTGTCGTGCAAGGATAGGTAACCTACAGCGTTCTGATACTATTGAAATAAAATTATCAGCATCCCACCAGAAGTCTAACGGTGTCAGGGGTCCTGGCAGTTGGAGTTTACCAGCATTCAGAGGCAGCACTTTCACTATGAGATCAATGCCAAACGAGTAGATATTTCCCCCAATATGCCTATTAACTGGCAATACCGGACTAATCCAAACATTGAGCCTTAGTTAGGGCCAAACAATTGGATTACAACCGAAAAGACAAGGACCGCATCAATTAGCCAATACGGTTCTCAATTGCGCAGTTGCCCAAGATCTAGATGATTTTTGCCCATATATAGGGGAGGCCCATTGTAGGGCCTTATACACTGCCATACACTGGTATCAGTCTAAAGGTCCAGATTAAATCTTCCTGTGTATCACCACCTGTACCCAATCTTGATGTATGGGTACAAGCTCAGTGGAGCAAGATAAATAATATGCAAATAATTTTTATCTAGTGATCATGCTGGTTTATTTGAGCTGATGCAGTGTAAAGTGCTTACCTAGCTATGTCCCAGGCAGGGTTAAGCTTCAGACTGTTGCAGACACAAGTGACTTTATTAGCAATGACAGTTGCAAAGAATCCTGCAGCTTATCCGCTGGGTGTATGGAAAATGCAAGTCACATACACAGTAACACGTGTGCCATACACTTCTGACGCACACTAGTGTCAGCTTCTATACTCAATCACACAGCTGTATAACTCAACTTCGTCCTGAGCTGACAGCCAGGAACCAGTAGCACTTTTCTGCTTAACCCCTTCTTCTCCTACAGAATATGTTTTGCAAGAAAACTATATTCAAAAAACGAATGTTCTGTTTACACAATTATGTTCAAAATGTTTGTAACCCTTTCTTGGCCAAATTAGGCAGAACACTAACTAGATGGGTAGAGAATGGGCTACAGACGACCCTCTTTCACTAGGAAGGGCTTTCGTAAAAAGGAAACACACATGCTGATGTTGTTGGACTACAACTCACCACTGCCAAAAACACACAAAAATAGAGTTGGACGCCAGGGTTTCTTTGCAAAACAGTAGAACAGGCTTTATTGAGGCATAAAGTGCCACAGGGCTGTTACTCACACATGAGGTAGCACAGTACATCTCCAAGTACATTCATAGGTGTAGCAGAGACAGCATAAAGCAGACACCACACTAGGCATAGCCCAAAGGAGTTGAGAGATCACCTTCCAAGATTTCAGTACCTCATGTGGCTTGGACCCCCACAGCAGACTTGGAACAGGGTTACACCATAGCCTTATTCCTTCTTCACTACTGCGGTCCCTTCACTACAGGCAAAGCAAAGCCTGGGGGAGAGCTACTCCCTTCTATCCTCCTAGTTGGAGCATGAGCTGCTCTTTCTTACAAGCCTCACTGCCTCGCTCTCTCTATAGAGTAGAGTGCTATAACAGGAGCTACATTACACACTAGCTCACCTCATTCATGGGGTCCCTGTACCCCGACACTTCTGGGGCCTTGTTGACTCCAGGCTCAGTGGAACTACTGCCCAGGTCGACTGCTGCAGGCCAAAGAGGAAGTGCCCGTCCCTGCAAGGCACTTTGTTACAGCACTGCAGGAAGTGGTCACCACCTAGAACAAATGAAACAGGTATGCAAATGAGGTATAACATATTACAGGGGATTTAATCCAGCAACAGTGAAATGCAGGCACTGGCAGGGAATGAAGCCATAAGGGCCATTACACTTATGGGTCCCTACATGTTCATTTCAGAAGGTTCTCTGAATTCCTGGCAATACTATGCTCACTGGCTTTAGTATTTAAATACACATCATTCCAGCCAGCAGAGCTGACTATTTGTGACACTCAAGTTCCTACTTCACATAAAAGGCAGGGGCAGATTTCCACTGATATCAAACAGACAGAAGTCTATGGATGAAGTAGAGCACCTGCAGTTCTCCATCTGTTGCTGAACTTGAGCTCCAGTCAGGCAGCTGTTATTATTAAGCAAGTGCCGGAGGCCCCCCAAGTGCTTGCTTCTTGCCTCTGGTAGCACAGATTGTGTGGGTGATACTGTGATCGCTCTCTCTTTTCACTCTCTTATCCCAAGCTTGCATATCAGACAGATAAACAGAGATGTTCCAGCTTTGGATTAATGGGACGTTTATGCTGAGTGCTATTATAATACATACACAAGCTTTACATCAGGATTATAAAGTATGTATCTTGCCTGTCCATCCTGATGTTATTCAGTGTTTCTTTAACTGTCTACAGTTGGATGAATCTAGGGCTTGTACTTTAACAATGGCACTAGCAACAACCACATCTTACATTAGGCTTTGGGATTTTTTGGGCTTCAGTCCAGTCTAGGGTTGTAACCCGGCTAGGGTTGCCACCTGGACGGTATCTTACCGGCTTGGCCATTTTTGATGGTTGATCCCAATGTTATTAATAGAAAAAAAAGATAAATATATAGGAAGACCAAAATTTTTTTCAAGAAAAGGTGGCAACCCTACTCCCGGCCAGTATTTTGCTGGCCTAGCCGGTAAAACACCTGCCAAGGCTGGGGCCGGTATTACAAATTTACCGGCAATGTAGCTGCCGGTAAATTTGTAATACCCTTAAAAAGACCCATTGGCCAGCCCCCCAATCGCCTGTAAACGTAGCTTTTGTCCCCTGCTTGAAAGTACTGTGCCGTAGCCACGCCACTAACACATCAGGTCCCACACCTTTTGATGTCAAATCCTGCCCCTTTTTTCACCCGCCCCCCAACTGGCCGGTAAAACATTTAGGAAAAGGTGGCAACCCTAGTCCAGTCCCTACATTAAAATCAGGCAACTTTCTGTAGTGTTAAAAGGCAATGAAAGTGTAAAATAGAATAAGGCTGTAAATGCTGTATTTTGTATACTATTGGAGATATAGTTCTTTTTCATTAAAGAAAGTAAAAATGGGATTTTATTTCTTTGCCTTTCCTTGCCCTTTAATCAGTGTATGGGCTTATGAATAATTCCAGAACCATTGTCTGTGAACACAGTACGTCAGTACAGACACAAATGCAAATTAAAACTCTACCATGCAAAGAAGAAACCAGAGAGAAACCTGATCCAGAAACATCACTTCTTTCCCTGGGCCCAAGCCTGTTTAAGCTCATACAAGTGGGAGACTGACATGTTGTCTGGTAAATTAAAATTTAAAATATTTTGGAAATTATCCTCCAGGGTAAAGAGGAAAATGACCATCCAGCTTGCACAGTACAAAAGCCAGTATTTGGGCTGGTATGGGATTGCATTGATGCACATGGCATGGGGAGCTGGATCTGGGAATATCCTGCCGTTATATACAGTGTCCAAACTTTTTTAGAACCAGGCTTGGATAATATGATGCGATCTGCAGGGATGCACCAAATCCATTTATTTTCAAATACTGAATTGCTCTTAATTGTCCCTATACCAAGCAAAATCCAAAGCGTAATTTCCATATGCAAATATTTAGCATCAATTGCCTTCAGTTTTCCAGAGCTTTAGGGGCAGATTTACTAAGGGTCGAATTGCCTTAAGTTATCCAGAGCTTTAGGGGCAGATTTACTAAGGGTCGAATTGCCGAGGGCTTTTAGCCCTCGAATTCGACTGGCGAATATTTGCCGAATCAATATTCGCCAAAATCGAAACCGAAGTCGCCCGAAGTTTCCTTGCAAGGCAAATTCGGGTGACATCGAAAAACGAATCACCGCGTGTAATTAGCACTGGCGATTTTTCATTTAAAGCCAGCGCAGAGTGAGGGAAGGCTTTTGGGGAGATTGGTTGCCACAAAATCGAGGTGATTAGTCACCAGGCGACTCAATCTCTCCAAATAGCCTAGTGTTTCACAGCCCTAAGACAGCAAATACATTTTTAACCCCAATCATATCCTAAGCGTCCTTCAAGTCAGCTGACCCCCAATTCCGTTGCTTCAGTCCTCCTACAGGTGTCAGCATCACAGTTATACTTTTAGGTGTATCTAGGAGTGCTGGAATTCTCCCCCAAATTGCACCCTAACTGGCACTAAATCCTCCTATGGCTGTCAGCCCCGCAGTTTGGGAATCATTGCTTAAAGAGTGTAGATTTGGTTTTGCCTGATTAAATCATTATTTGGCCAAATCTAAATCCTGCAAAAAAAATAGTATTCCTGAAAAGAATTCTGGAGTTGATAACAACAGCTCATCTATTCAATTATTTTTATTGGTATACAGACACCTAGGGCTTCTAAACACAGGCAAATAAACCAACACCATGGTGGGTTTAAAGATGTAGTATATGGGACTAGAAGCAAGTCATTTTCCATATCTCCCTATGGTTTCAGGCACCAGATATGGACAGAAAGCTATATAAGGCTGGTTCTTTTTCATGTACAGTGTTGCATACATGAGTATATGCAAATATGGCCAGATATCATTGTGTGTGCACAGAATAAGATAATTATATCCACTGTATTCCCCATTCATTTTTAGCAACCTTTTTGTTCTGTAGTTCTCCAGCCTGGAACTATACAGTCTGTTTGCTGTAGCCTATAACTTTTACAGTGTTGCTGATGAAAAGAAAAGGGGTTGGTTTCAGGGGCTTCTCCATTAGCATATCTTTACCTAAATAATGTTTTTTTTCCTTTTAAGCTAAAATGATAGTTCACCGCCCATGTGCTGAAATTAAACACTGGCACAGATCAGGGTTTTTATTACCACTTACATTTTTTTTATTAAAATATTTATTAAAACTAATAATTGTTCATCAGAATCACTCAGAAAAGAGTATTAGCAGCACCACTTTTATTTACAATTGCCCTTGTGAAGGTTCCAGCACCGCATTGAACTAGCTTTATGGTGATATATATGTATATACTTTATTAACATGCAAATCAGATGCCACATTTCGCTCAGCTTCGTTCATTAGCATTTCTGTGTCTTGAAGCAGCAATTATTTTTGGACAGAAATGCAGTTTGGCAACACTTTCAGCTAAAACAGCAACTGGCCAAGCGTGTGACATCAGGAGAGGATTGCTTGTGGGCAAGATAAGTAATGTATGAGCCTATGGGTGCTTGGCCCCAGCTGCAGTGCATAGTTTTAGTCTGAATGCATTGTGGGCAAAATATTCTCATCTGCCATATTATTCTGAAATACTCTTGAAGTCACATCTTTTTAATATATTTTATATAGAAGGCCACTATTATTATGGCACTTTCATTATCTGCTTTCAGTAAGGTAAATCATTTTCCTCGATAGGTGCCCTTTAAATGCAAAATGATATTGGAGTAATTATCCAGCAATGCAGCAGAGGTTTTTTTCAGGATGAAAATAACATTTTGTATGATTTTTGTTACATAGCAACTTTGTTGTTTGAAATGTATTCATGAATTCTAGTAGCTCAGCAACTTTCCGGTGCTGTATTTAGGGCACCCAATTGTGCTGGTTTTTAGGGATGTAGAAGGCCGTGCAGGTGGATCAGTGAGTAGCTCGTGTGGATCTGGGAGATTAGGGCAGGCATGGGTTTATCTGCTTGTGCCTCAGCTCTGTACAGAATAAACTATGGGTATACACTGGCATATTTTATACAGACACTTTGTGAGCTCTGACAGTTGACAGTAGGGATTTTTAGCTTGCGGCCTGTCTGCTGTTAGGTATAGGAATAATCCCCAGCATCCTCAGTTAGTGCATTATGTAGATGAGCTTATAGTTCTAGTGTACCATGTATATCAACCCAGAGCAACTTACATTAAAGCCACCAGATCCCACCTCCACCCCTGCATCATGAGTGAGGTGCGTGATCAGAGTGCATTGGAATTGCAGGGGCCTATATACATGTGCAAGTGAAAAGAGCAGCACATTTGGCTGAGCCAGGACAAAAAAGTTCTGGAGAAGACTGAGAAATCATAACTTAGCTGCGTGGTCAATTTAGATGTTTAGCAGCCCTAGAAAAGATAGAGTTGTGACCAGATACTCTTGCCACATGCATTCTAGCTCCACTGAATGGGCAGCAATAACACAAGACACACAAATCCCCAGTATTATAGAAATGCCAGATCCTGCTCACTAGAGCAATTGATTTATGAGGCCCAGAACAGATTGTTGTTGGTTTTCTGCATGTGGGAAATAGTACAGCAGCCTTGTGCATTTGAACACAATACCCAGATACTATTGGCTCAATAAAGAGATGCCGACACCAGAAATTAAACCTTTTATTTAAAGGGATCCTGTCATGGGAAACAATTTTTTTTCCAAAATGCATCAGTTAATAGCGCTGTTCCAGAACAATTCTGCACTGAAATCCATTTCTCAAAAGAGCAAACAGATTTTTTTATATTTAATTTTGAAATCCGACATGGGGCTAGACATATTGTCAATTTCCCAGCTGCCCCAAGTCATGTGACTTGTGCTCTGATAAACTTCAGTCACTCTTTACTGCTGTACTGCAAGTTGGAGTGATATCACCCCCCTTCCCCCACCCAGCAGCCTAACAACAGAACAATGGGAAGGTAACCAGATAACAGCTCCCTAACACAAGATAACAGCTGCCTGGTAGATCTAAGAACAACACTCAATAGTAAAACCCATGTCCCACTGCGTACTATTCAGTTACATTGAGAAGGAAAAACAACAGCCAGCCAGAAAGCAGTTCCCTCCTAAAGTGCTGGCACAAGTCACATGACCAGGGGCAGCTGGGAAATTGACAAAATAGCTAGTCCCATGTCAGATTTCAAAACTGAATATAAAAAAATCTGTTTGCTCTTTTGAGAAAAGGATTTCAGTGCAGAAGTCTACTGGAGCAGCACTATTAACTGATGCATTAAAAAAAAATGTTTTCACATGACAGTTTCCCTTTAACATCTATCATAACAACATATTTGCATGTTATTTACATATCTGATCCCCTTTGTTCCTCTGTGAGGGGGCTGCCATGTTTGTGCCGCAGTAGATGTTAGCTTTAGAATCTCTGACAGGTTGAGATGGGACAGTTAGGTTGGCAAAATGGTCGGGTTTACTTACAAAATTCCAGACAAAAGGGGGGCTGACCTCACAATATTCAACTAGAGGGAGGTGCCACCCCAGAGAAAAAAATTGACCAAAGGTAAATAGTTAGAACCACCATGTGGGGTTTACCTTGACGTGGTATAGTGGCTTAACAATTTTATGATTATAATTTTGTAACTAAAAACCCCTTGTTTTGCAAAACACATTCATTACTAAATTACTTGTTACTAAATTACTTGTGAAACAGGGGACCAGGGAATGTGCGTTGATCAATGTTTTCTTTTTTATTTAAATGAGCCTTATCAGTGAACAATGATCAGCATGACCAATAGGCAACTGTAAATGAATATTTTGGAGAATTGTTTCTTTTAGTTCCAGTATCACTTAAAGTTACACCAAAGTAGGACATATTTTGCTAATATTTTGTTGTTAAATTATGAAATGCATAACAAGGCAGGAATTCTGCCACTTGGCCATAGAACGTTCAGACGTCAGTGATTGTGCCATGCCTTTCTAAATAGGGTCAGATTTGCCAGCAAAACTACCAGAGGATCTCGCAGTGGGTAAAGCACTGAACCTTAGAGATGGCCATACACAAAGAGATCCACTCATCTGGCGACATTGCCAAACATGCAGATATTTCTCCTTATATGTCCACCAACAGCACTGCTATATGGCCCTAGGGCCAAATGATCGGATTACAATGAGGAGTAATGGGCTCCGACAGGTCGGTCGCCGGAAAAATGAAACCTTCCCAATCGATATCGTGGTCAGATGTCAATCTGGAAGACCCGTCAGAAACCCCCATACACGGACAGATAAGCAGCCGAATTGGTCTAAAGGACCAAGATTTAGTAGTCAGTGTATGGCCATCTTTAGCCTTTTAGCCATATATACATATATACATAGATGATTTTTTTTTTTTTTTGGACAGTGAATATCGTGATGGCTCCAATCATGTTAGTAAATGCAAATATTTCTATAAATAATGTCTTCCCAAGCTAAATAACCACCCAAGGATCATGAATACATAGTAGCAAAAAGAATAGCTAAATCTTAATTAAATAAGTAGCAAGAAATGTTGTACGTGATGTTTTGCGCTTGTGTACCAGCCCAAGGCAACCACAGCCCTTTAGCAGTAAAGATCTGTGTCTCCCCAGTAGATGCCCCAGTAGCTCCCCATCTTCTTTTCTGCTTCTGATTCACTGATTCACATGCTCTGTGCTGCTGTCACTTACTGAGCTTAGGGACCCACTCACAATATACAGTACACCTGAGCCCACTGAGCATGTGAGTGTCACAGACACTTTCCAAGATGGTGACCCCCTGTGACAAGTTTGAAGTCCTGGATCATTGCTGCTATTGACAAGCTGAAACTTTAGGCTGGTGCAACAAGTCCAGGACATAAAATATGGCATTTTCAGCCATATTAATTTTAAGTATTTAGTTCTCCTTTAACTGAAGCACTCCGACCTGATGGAAAAAATCATTTTTCATTTCATAAGAAAAAAATGCAGGAAGCCCATTTGTATTCAGGTTACAAAGGGCTGTCGGTGAGGTTGCCAGCAGCTCCCATCGGCTGACTCATCTGCTTATAACAAAGGCCGGCAACGTGACCCCAGCGCTAAGGTACCTTGTGAGAGACCTGCCATCCCAGCCCCTCAGAGCCCTGTACATAGCATTCAGAGAAAGTGAGGGGTTAAACTGCAGCATGGCACAGAGCAGATTTAATAGATGGAAGGCACAGTTCCCCTTGATGGATTATGCGTTCGGAAAATCCGGTTATGTAAAGCTTTTGTTGTGCCAGAGATTAGATGGTGTGTCTGGGTTTCCATGACTTAAAAGATGTAGTGGAGCAGCGCAAGCGTGTACCAGCTGCACCCATCTTCATGTTGGCATGTAATTGGCAAGCTTTTAACCCTCTCTGTGCTGCAGAAAGGCTGTGAGGATGTAAAAAAATGCAACTTTGATTTAACGCCTAATAACTAACTAAACATCTCTCTTACGGCTCTTACACATGGGTGTTTTTACCTGCGCTCCCCCGCGTTCTGTTTTGTTTTTCCGTTCAGCCATAGGGGAGCGCAGGAGTAGACACACTTGATTCTTTTGAATGGGACAGTACTCGCACAGATGCGTGTATGCGCCGAACGCAGGTAAAATGCAGCATGTTGCGTCTCAACCTACGTTCTGTGCGAGTACAGTCCCATTCAAAAAAATCAAGGTCGTCTTCACCTGCGTTTCCCTGCGAATGAATGGAACAAAATGGAACAAAATGGAACGCAAGAGGGCGCAGGTGAAAACTCCCATATGTAAGAACCCTTAGGAAGGGTTAACATGAAGCATGTCAGATGTTGTTTACAAACAACTTTCAACACCACCACCCACAACAGTAGTTCAACAACAAGATAATTGCTAATTGGCTTAGACTGGTGTAGGTGTTCCTAGTCCATGGCCTTCACTTACTAGCAAAGGGGACTTAGGGGAAATCTACATGGACAATGAGGATCCTACAAAATGTGTTCCTCCTACAGCTAGAATGTACAGTCGGATCAAATAAAGTTGGATGAAACAGTTTGTTCCTGCATCTACATCCAAAAGTCAGTGTATTTCAATAGAAATAAAAAAGTCAGGCAGACACAATCAGATTTTATCTCCTCGGATGAAGATGCAGCCTTTGCAATCAACAGTCTTGTTACTTGGGATGGAAAATGTCCCTGTAGTTTAAGCTTCAGAGTTTTGCATCAGTCCATTATATTCAGACCCATGCAACCACATCCGACTATCCATAGAATACGTTTTGTCGATCAGACACCACTCTACTAAATCTCCCATTGAGTTTAGCTCTAAGTCAAATTCAGGAACCCACAGCAACCAGTGAATTTATTCTTTCATTATTTTTAATTGGCAGTAACCCAGTCAAAGATAATTGTGTACAGGTCATTGCAATAAGGAGCTAATTTCCTCCTGTAAACCTTCTGCTTATTAGGATGCAAACCAACAGGAATCATGAGTTGGAAACCAGGTTTGTTTACTCATTGGGTTTTAAACCACAGCCAGGGCGGGTGCTGATCGGATCTGAACTAGAAACCAGTTCTGCCATTATTGGGGTTCATGAGTGTAGCCCAGGCATTTGTCATAACACAGGGATGAGCCTCAGTAAAGGCAACACCAGTCCGTAGTTGGGATCTGATAAGCCTGTGAGCTTCAGCCTGAAAGATATTCAATGAAAATGGAAACATTAGGTGCAAAACTTGGTTTCATTACCAGGATTCCTTCTACTTTGTATGACTAGAATTCCTTTTAAATTAGGGATGCACCGAATCTACTTCTTGGGATTCAGCAAATCGCTAAATCCTTTGTGAAAGATTCCGCCGAATACCAAATCCGACTCCTAATTTGCATATGCAAAAAATACAAAAAGTCATGTGATTTCCCTTCCCGCGCCTAATTTACACCTGCAAATTAGGATTCGGTTCAGCCATGCACAAGGAGTCTGATAAATCCTGCTGAAAAAGGCCAAATCCTGGCTGAATACTGAACCGAATCCTGGATTCAGTGCATGCCTACTTTTAATTGATGGTATTTGTACGTCCGTGAATTGATTTTTCTCTTCATATTGAAAGAGCAGAACTCTGCTGGCAAGTAAAAATGCCCAAGACTGAGCTAACACTATCATGCCTTGGCAGGTACCTTACAATCCAGCTTTGTATTTTTGCATGCATAGCTTAGCAAACTCACAGTCATGGTTTAATTTTGCTGTCAATGACAAATGGACACCCATGTCTGGTCAAGCATATACATACAGTATATATATATATAGAGAGAGAGATATGTATGCATAGACAAGCATGTATAGTGTCTATAGGGCTGAAAGGCAGCAGGGAACAGACTGTGTGACAGGAGGCTGTGTCAATCCCAGCGGGAAGCTCTCTTGGCTTTTTTTGTACAGTTCTGTCAGGAAAAGGGGGTTGATAGGAGCTCCTCAGATGCCCCCTCCCTAGTTCTTATCTCTCAGCACTGCCAACCTCAAAGCCATGAGTTATAGCCAGCTGCACAGCAAAACTAGGCCAGGCATTGCATAAAAACAGGGTTTCCGACAAAGCGGAGGTATTTCACTTCTACACTGAAGGCTTTTCATCACAAAAAAAGTGAAAGAGAACATAATAGAAGCCTCTATATTTACCCATCCTAAAGAAAATAAAATTGCACAGGAGCAGAAAGGCAGAAAGTGAGCGTGTACACATGAAACACTCTTTTAACAATGGCATCTTTATGTGAGAACTGGGTTAATAGCAGCTATGCCATAAAGCTTTCCCCAGCATCAGATATGTCATTGGTCTCCGTTTTTAGCACTTACGCAGCACGGGGTGGTATAAAGGATGAAACGGAAAAGCTAATGAGATTTTTCTTCGCATTACTTGACATTGGTAAACTGAGCCAAAAAAATAGGGCCTTCCTTTTAAGCAGAGGTGTTTCAACACATTGGGTTCAAGCCCATGTTTGAGGTCCAACATTTGAGCAGCTCCCCTTGCTCAGAGCACAGATATATAAAATGTATATTGGTATAAGACATTGTTAGCGTTCAGGAGTATTCAGAGCAATCAATAACTACTCTTCTCAGATTTAATCCTGTTTGGCTGTCAGACTGGGTCTCCATGGACTGTTTTCGTATCAACAATTTTGAAATCTGTCCCTGACCACATTCTTGGACTACAAAAGTGCATGTCTGGATTTACATAGCTGGTACCCCTAGGCCAGATGCCGTTCATCATCCCGTCCCTTCCCCTTCATTTGTGCACAAGCACACAGGGTCAGATTGGCCTGGCGGGACACCTCGAAAGAACCTGGTGGGTTGGTCTGTGGATACAAATCTCTAAACAGTTGCCAACTACTCTACAGGGAAACAGACAAAGCTGCTTGAGTTCTGGGAAGTAAGGTGGGGAGGGTGGGAGTCCCCCCCTGCCCTTTGAAGTTATGACTGCCCTTTGAAGTTATGACTGTTTCCCTGCAGAGCAGTTAGGGACCGTCTGAAGTTTCCTGTCTGCAGCAGTCAAAGCAGTTAAATGAAGGGGGAATTTCACTGCATACAGTCAGGTTTCTTATAAAAACTGTAGCCATTTTTAATTGAAGTATATTGGAGATAGATTTCTTTTTCATTAAAGAAAGTAAAAATGGGATTTTATTTTTTAGCCTTTACATGCAGAGGTTTGTCACTGGCGTATATTTGCCAAGATTATGTTTGTCAGAATGGACAATATCCAGTACAGATGATTGAAAAATATAGATGTAAACATGAAGGGTGTGGTGTTTATACAAATGGCCTGCAGGTGGCACTGTGCATACATAGGACTTTCTGTACAACTTGAAAGTGAAAGTAAGACTTACTGCTGTTATGTAATGGCTGCATGAACCTGCTAATAATGCATTGTTATACTCTCCTCATCCTCGGTTACCAAACACAACAAAGGGTCCAATTCTCCAATCATCCTTTCGTAAACTTAATGGCCTTATGCTATCATTATTCTGGAATGGGGAGCAACCTAGAATTTCATTACAAACTTTGCAATTGCCTACAATAAGGGGAGGCATGGCAGCACCAAATCCATACATGTATTACCTTGATTCACAACTTGTGGTGGCTTCTCACCCTCTCTAATAGAGGTAGCTACATTTCTTGAGGAAAAAACACTAGGCTCCCAAGAGGAGCTTAAAAATCTGTTGTATAGAGGCACTACATGTACCAAGTTGGCCACCCCAATTATGAAAACAGTGGCCAGGGTGTGGAAGATGGCAACAAAGTACTTCCCAAAGATACTGCCCCATTGCTCAAAATACACACCTCTGTGGGGCAACCCAAACCTTAAACAGCTAAAAATGATACCGTACCCCGAAATGTGGGCACAATTTAACATCAAATATATTTCTGCTGTAATGCCAGAAGGTACACCCCTAACATTTCAGGAGCTGAAACAATCCTTCCCCCTGCCAAACAGTATGTTGTTTAGGTACTTACAGTTACGCCACGCAGTGGGGGCCCAATTCGGTCATCAAGTAGTTGAGACAACCCCCGAGAGATATAGAACTCCTAACGCACACGGAAGACCTTAAAAAACCTCTGTCCACATTTTACGCTAGATTGATGCTAGCAGGTAGCACTAAACTCCCAAAACTACTTGAGAAGTGGCAGCAGGATATACCACAGCTTGAGGCTGAGCAATGGGAAGATGTTTTGGAGGCTACCCTGGAAGGGGTCATTAGCACCAGGGATAGGTTAACCCAACTTAAATACTTACACAGTATATACTTTACTCCCCAGAGGTTGCACAAAATGTATCCTGAAATAAGTCAAGAATGTCCCAGGTGCTGTGATTCCCCAGCTGACTTCTTTCACATGGTGTGGAGCTGCCCGCGGGCACAAAGCTACTGGGGGGAAGGTAGCAGAAAGTATAAGGGAAAAAGCAGAGTTGGTTCTACCACTGGATCCTATGGTAACACTACTTAACCATGTCAAGGACCTTTTCCCTAGAGAGCCCACAGAACCCTAATTACCTTACTTTGTATTTATGCTAAGAAAACCATTGCTATTTCTTACTATAAACTCACTTATATGAAGAGAGGGTGTCCTCAGAAATTCAAGAAAATATGGGCACCCTGGATGGACCTTGATGCCTCTCTAGATCCTTAAGCCATGCTGGGATGAGACAGGGAGCCTCCTTCCACCCCCCCTCCCTCCTTGGGCGACTTCGGAAAGCCATCCCGCTGGTGATTTACATTCTAGCCATGGGAAGGCAGTTTAGGGAGATTAGTCGCTCAAAGAAGAGGAGATTTGTCGCTGGATGACTAATCTCCTTGAATCTTAGCGTGTGTCACCACCTTTACTCCTGGGTGCCTGATTCCAACACTTTATAGCTTTGTTACACTTACTCATTAGAGATGCATAATTATACAGAAAAACCTTTCTTAACCATCTCCATCCCCTTATTTACTTGCAGTGATGATCGGCATAACATGTCAGCGCAGACCTTTAATATGCGAGTGCTCAATCCACAGACTCAATCCCAGGCACGGAGCTCCAACAGATCTTCAGCCTCATAATGTGATGACATAAACATGACTTGAACCAGATGCTGGCAAATAGTGAACCAATTGTATTTATTTTGCTGATTTCATTTGCTAGAAATGAATTCCATTCTCGGCTATATCCTTGGGCAATGAGAGATAAAAGGAGAGATGTACTGTGTTTCTAATCATTTTACTGCTTTTCATCTTCTCCCATAACTGTCACTTAGATGCTTTTTCCTTGAATCCTTTCTTATCCGTGCTCATTTCTCTCTGTCTCTACAGGCCAACAAGATTCTCAGCTTCTTTGATTCCCTGACCCCTGACAGCATCCACCCAATCCTGCCTTAGGCTCCATGACAATAGACGTATACCTGAGCAAACATCAGCGCCAAGCCTCTTAATGAGAGATTCAGTTTGACCTTGCCAACCCATAAAGGTGGAAAGCATGAAGGACTTAGCTTGAGATGAGGCTGGAAAGTGTTGGCAAGCACAGTCAATAGAAATAAAGTATTACACTAAGAGAATGAATTGACTGCAGTGAAAAGGTAGGAAATGAAATCCAGAAAATGCTCCAGGCCAGACCAAGCAGCTCATATTGTGGGCCTTCAACTTTTTGTTATTGTTTTGGATGCAGTGAAGTGAGCTCTGTCCTCCCTTTAATAAACTATTTCAATAAGATACACAGTGTGTTTATATATATATATATATATATATATATATATATCCTCACCCATGGAGAGTTCTTAAAACTTTAGTTGCCTTTAATCTATTTCACATTTCCTATTCAATTTTTCATCTGATGTTTCATTGTTGTCCTGCATGTGACTCTGTTTATCTGAGCCTAACATTCCTCCCGCAGGTCTGTTATATTATCCCAGGTTCTCTTGATTCATTACATGAAGGTATGGTGCCCATACAATGACTACATTCACATGTGCCTTTGTGAGAACCTCCCAATGTGTTTATCCTCTTGCATTTCCTTTCATGTACACTAAATGATTCGTTAAATGGGACACACTTGCACATACGTGCTGTGTTCAAATGTTTTCCTTTAGATGTTGCATGGGAATACTCCAGATAAATAATAACTTTCATGCTAATTCAAGTGTTTTGACATCCAAAATATGATTTCCTAGTGTGGGATACAAGTGAAAACTAAATCTGGCACTTACCAATAACCTGATTGTGACTTCAAACCCAAAAATAACATTATGCAAATGTAATGATGAGTACAATAAGTACCATTGAAAGCAATAACTGTGCCTTGCTATGCTTGATGCTAATGGTCCAGACTACATGATCTGCTGAAATGATTTAGCAGGAATCCAGTCTCCTCCATCCAAGACCTACAGTTACCATTTTTTTTGCATGTTCCCATATTAACACCCCTGTCAAGGAGGAGAATAACAGATTTGGGAATGGAGCCTTTACTGGGGAAGAGTTGCTAAGATTTACATTTGTTTTCCCTATGCAAATATTTTTGGGGTTTACTCAAGCTTCTTCTATGCATCATTACAGTGGTGTGAAAAACTATTTGCCCCCTTCCTGATTTCTTATTCTTTTGCATGT
>CM044448.1:99895492-99979468 GCA_024363595.1 Xenopus borealis | reverse complement strand
AAAGAATAAGAAATCAGGAAGGGGGCAAATAGTTTTTCACACCACTGTATATTTGTATTTTAAACCACTTGTGATTTGAAGCCATTAAAAACAGTGGCTGGTTGGTCCACTTTCAGTTTAGTCTTATTTTGGGTTTACGCCAAACTTCACATTGCCACATATCTAGGTCAACCCTTCTGATGATGATGATGATGATGAGTTTTCTTGTTAGCTCACTGGCGATTGTGGACTAGTTCAATTACGGTGACATCAATGAATATATGAGAAAATATGATGTTGTTCAATTCCACATGAAGTTAGAACATCTATAGTCACATGATCATTTCATTTATTAGCAACTAGGGCACAGACTATATTCTTATTGGAAGGAAGTGTTGCTCACTTAATGGTCTGTTGTATGTGTTTTCCCAAAGAAGGGAGCCCAGCTTTTCTTTATATGCACTGTTGTGTTTTGATAGCCGAGGATGAGCAGAGTAAAACAGGGCTTTGTTAGCAGGTTCATGCAGCCATTACACAACAGTAACATAAACTCTAGCACCTTAAGCGGTATAGAAGTTACAGTGTATGCACAGTATCAGTGACATCTACAGGCCATTTGTATGCTGCATATATGCCCTAAGTTTGGAGTCACTGGGGGTCATTTATCAACACTGGGCAAAATTGCCCGTGGGCAGTTACCCATAGCAACCAATCCGATTGCTGCATTCATTGTTCTGCTTGCAGCTGGCTTTAAAAAGCTAATCACTGATTGGTTGCTATAGGTAACTGCCCATGGACAAATTTGCTCAGTGTTGATAAATGACCCCCAGAGACTGACTTTAAAGTGGACCTGTCACCCAAAAAAAATATTCAAAATCACTATTTTATCACATTAGTCAAGCAAAATGAACATTAATTACACTATATAAATTATTTTAATCTTGTTTTCTTCAGTCTGGGAATTCATAATTCTAGCAAGCAGGCAGGAGCCATTTTGTGGACACTGTTATTAAGACAAGTCTTGTATCATCTCAGAATCTTGTTTGTGCACCAGAATTGGGGACCAGATGTCTATCCCCATGTCCTGGCTACACAATTAAATGGTTAAGGAAACTGGGGGAATGTGTGGGGAGCTGTGGGGTCTAGGAAGTGCTGAATGGAAAGTGAAAGTAATTGTCTGCCACGCCTCTGTGCCTAAGGCATAGAGGAGTGTCAGACAATATTTGATTGACAGCTGAGATTTTTAAATGAGCTTAAAACAGCTATGAATGCTTTAATTAAAATTTGAAATTGGATTTCATGTTTGGTTTGAAAAGGACTTTTTTTATACAGATTTTTGTGTCTGGGTGACAGGTCCACTTTAAGGATGGCTTTTGTATTGATGTCAAATAATTTATTTTCAGAATTCTAAAATTAAAGTTCATTTTTAAAGAACCTCAGCGTTGGCCTGCTCTCATTGAAAATACCAATGGCAGCACCACTGCACTGCAGGTGGGCACATACAGACTTACTTATTCCTATAATATTGAGAAAAATATTTTGATCTTGGTGTCCCTCCATTTTTATGGGATTTGAATCAAAAAGATCAACATTTGGATTATAATCTGCACTACTGTTATACAATTACAACTAATGTTACACAAAAAAAACTCTGTGGATCCATTGAACAGGCTGAAAAGACTGAATTCAACACATGGGCCTCTAGATGGGCATTACTGGTTTAGGACTCAAGTGAAAGGATTTATTGGATTATCAGACAGGGCTCTTTTTGGTATTGCTTCACTTTATTATCCCACAGATTCCACATCTTTTGTGGAGGTTGAAAGGCCCCTGTTGAGCTGGACCTCTAGGAAAAAAAACATGTGTCATTAGCCCAAGCTCTCTTAAAGGATAGGATATTATAGTTACTTGTAGGGGAGGCCTTGGGAACAGCCATTTTATACACATATCTCCAAAGGACTCTCATGTACATATTAGCCTAGCTGAATATCACCCACGGAAATAGTATGTTGAGTACAATATTCAAAATGGGTTGTCCAAAACAGGCATCACTTGATTGATAAGAAGATGCAGCTTTCTGTACTGCATTCTGGAGGTCTACAGGGGGCAATGATGCAGAGTTGGCACAATATGTTATTAATGTTTAAGACTCAGGGGTTAGCATGTTTGTCTTGCAGAAGTCTGGTCCAGAGTTTAATGATGACCAAGGCACTACCTGCAAGGAGCTTGTCTGTTCTCTCCATGTGTGGGTTTCCTAAGCCTAAAGACTAAAATAACGTACTGTCAGGTCCATTGGCTCCTGATGAAACAAGGACTGAAGAATGATCAGGGCAATAAATTAAAAAGAGGACCATTCACATTGGGAATGTGCAAACCATGGTAAAGATTTGTAGGTCAGGTTAACAATGAATGAGGAGGTTGTATTATAAATGCTATAGCATATGGGAGAAGTGTATAAGAAATACTGTTAGGAGAAGGGCTGTGTTACTGGGAGGAGACCATTAAAATGAAGGAGAAAAGAAGACTACAGAGGAGAATGGATGTGCGTGATCATCTGTGCAAAACCGAATGGCGTGATGATCAATGCACTGTTGGCCATTGGTTTTATTGTTTAATGGGGTTTTTCTCTAGTCTATAGTTTTCATTTTTAGTGGTGAAATTGTGCTGCTTTCAAACAGGATGCATAATGGGGCTGATAAATGATAACCTTGAAGAGACATCAAGTGTCGGCTGTCAGTATTCGTGCATTTGTGTGCCGCTAAGTCCGTGTGCTGTGCCTCATTAAAAGCAGTTTAGTTCATCCTAGTGTGCCATTGCTATGGTTTCTACCAGAGATCACACATGAGGTATTGATGTGGGTCTCGCTCTTATTATCTCCATATAGAAATCAGCACTGCCTACAGGGTATGCAGCTCTGGCAGCAAGAAATGAAATACTGGGGAAAGACGATTATATCTGTATGGATGTACTGTATGAATATTTTTATCTATATAGCGCTCCTTGAGGGCAAAGCACTGTACAGCAAAACAATAAATTAGTAGTAACAAACAAGGGTTCACTGCATTAATAAGTATCAATAAGTGCATTATTAGAAATACAATTCACACAAATAGAAAATATAATTACGCAGTGTCAAGGAGACAAAAGGATGGAGGACCCTACCCCGTGGGGCTTACAGTCTAAATGGGAAGGTAAAGTACAGACACAATTCAGAGGAGTATTAAAGTGCTGTAATTTACAGTGGGTGAAACTGTCATATAAGTGCCAGTTTCGAGTTCAGGTGTTATCCAGGTGCTCCCAGAGGTAGTCTCTGAGTTTTGTTTTAAAAACATTGAAGGAGGATTCTCTCCAGAGAGATGCAGGAATGGCAGTCCAAATATAAGGAGCTGCAAGAGAGAAGGGTTTGACATGGGAAAGAGCAGTAGAAGTGGGGGGGTACAACCAAGCGGTTACTCTGGGAGGAGCGGAGGTTTCGCCCAGGAACAAATAGAGAAACAAGAGATGAGATGTAGTTAGTTGCAAAGGAATGAAGGGCTTTAAAGGCTATGAGGAGAAGTTTATAAGTTATTATTTGTTTAATAGGAAGCCATGATAATAACTTCAACAGGGGAGGGGCCTGTACTTTTTTGGATGAGAGGAGGATAATTCTGGCAGCAGAGTTTAATACAGACTGTAGAGAGGAGAGATGGGAGTTAGGGAGGCCAGTTAGTAGAAGGTTACAGTAATCTAGTCAGGAAAGGATGAGAGCATGCATGAGTGTCTTGGTTGTAGCAGGTGAAAGGAAGGGATGGATTCTGGCAATATTATGTAAGAAAAAGTGACAGGTTTTGACAGTGGCATTAATATGATCAGAGAAGAAGAGAGAGGAGTCAAAGATTACCACCAGAGAGCGTGCTGAGTTGACCGGGTCAATGAACTTGCCATCAATAGAGATAGTAGGGCGGAAAGGTGATTAGTTCAGTTTTTGTTAGGTTAAGCATGAGTTGGTGCTGGTTCATCCAATTGGAGGTTGCTAGGAAGCAGTTAGAGATTTAAGCCTCTGTTTCAGCTGTTAATGAAGGGGTGGATAAATATATTTGGCTTGTGGTACCCCTACATTAAGTGGAATTGGAGATGAGGTTTTGTTAGCGCAAGAGACAGTGAATGTTCGGTTAGAAAGGTATGAAGAAAGCCAAGATGCAGCCTGGTTATGGAAGCCAAGCGAATACAGGATCTGCATCAGGAGAGAGTGGTCAACCGCGTCAAATGCAGATGATAGGTCAAGTAGGATAAGGATGGAGAAGTGACCTTTGGCTTTGGCAACCTGAAGATCATTTGTAACTCTGCACAAGGCAGTCTCAGTAGAGTGACCAGGCCGGAAACCAGATTGCAGAGGGTCCAACAGATCATAGGTGTGTAGAAAGTTAGTAATATGGGAGAACACAATATGTTCTAGGAGTTTAGAGGCAAGCAGTAGAAGGGAGACAGGATGGGTCAAGTGTGGCCTTTTTAAGAATAGGCTTTACACAGGCCTGTTTGAAAGGAGAAGGGAAGGTTCCAGAAGCTAGAGAAGATTTGAAGATGTGAGTAAGTGGTGGTGTAACTTCTGCCACGCAGTGTTTGAGCAGAGAAGAAGGCATAGGGTTAAGAGGGCAAGTTGTGAGTGGGGAGGACAAAAGAAGCTTGGAGACTTCAGACATTGTTACCAGAGGGAAGGAATTAAGACATGCAGAATGCGGCATAGGAAGGAGGAGCTGGTTTGCATTAGTAGAGGTAGGGATCTGATTGCGGATAGACTCTACTTTGCATTTAAAGTCTTGAGGGGAATGCGTCAGGTTGGTCGATACTGTCGATGAGGGACAGAGAAGAGTATTGAATAAGGAAAACAGGTGTCGTGGATTGGATTTGTGGTTGTTAATAAGGGTACTGTAGTACTTCTGTTTGGCCTTCGACAAGGTAGAATTGAGGCATGAGAGTAGAAATTTAAAGTGAATAAAGTCTACTTGCGTACGGGATTTCTTCCACATACGTTCAGCCGATCTCGTACAGGAGTGTAAGAATCTGGTTTGTGAATCCAATCTGCAAAAGAAACCACCATTGTATGTTTATCTGGGGACCAAAATAAATGGTGTAAAATCTAGGAAAATGTAAATAATTATGTAGTGACAAGGTTCAAGCAGTGTAATATTTAAGAACAAGGAAATATATCTATATGAAATACATGACATTCAAGCCCCTCCTCCTGAAATGAACCATCCATAATCCCAAATATAGCCCTATTTGCCCATACCTGTTAAAAAAAAGCAGAGGAGCACAGTGGGATTGGTTAACATGTTGGGCCATTTGAGATCCTTTCTCCAGCCTATTGGAAATCACTGTCCACTAAATAAAAAAAAAAAAACAAATATGGCAAATATGGCGACTACCAACCTCACTGCGCTACCCTGCTTTTTCAACAGATACAGGGAAATTATAGTAATATTGGCGATTGCAGTGTGTTTTGGTAGTGGGTTGGGGAAAATCTTCTGGGAAAAGATCAAAAGTGTTGTTAATTTTATGCAGAGTACAGTGCAAAGTGCAAAACAAGACTTGCCACAGGGCTCTGCCCTTGAAATTGGAGTGCAGAGAGCTATGATCCGATCCAGATTGGATTTTATCCAAATCCTTTCAAAAAGTGCAGTTGAATCCTGGATTTGGTGCCTCTCTAGTCCTTACTTGCTCTCCTGAGCCAATGGACCACTTAATGTATAGGGGTTCTCCATTGGGAATCCTTTTCACACTTGCTCTAGGAATCTGCGAGGAAGATCATTGTTCAGTAGCATAACAATACATCATGCAGGAATGTACTGTATGTGATTCATGCCCCAGTTCTGGGTATATATATATATATATATATATATATATATATATATATATATATATCAGAAGAATTGGGACATTAATCAATTCCATAAGGCAATCACATGCATTCCTGTATACTCTGTATTTGTTCTACTGTACTGTTACCTTATTCTGTTCTTTTTTGCTGTAATGATTGCAGATAAACAAGGCAGACAGTCCCAAACATATGTCAGTGCTTAGTAACAAATCCCAGGAAACGGCAAACTATCCTTATTCTCTGTATTCCTACAGGACCGTGCCCCCTCTCCTGCTTCACATCATTTTCAGTTTTCATATTAAGTGTTACAGATTGTGTGTCTTTCTCAATGTGAGATAAAATGCAAATGATCCCATTGCATGTACAGCCATGGTTAGACTGGCCTGCCCACGTACCCACTGATAGGCCCAAGCAATAAAGGTCTCTAATCAAGGACAACTACCATCGACCCTTTCTTATTCCCAATATAACATGCAATATTTGTAACAGTAATTGCTATGCGTGTGGGCCCTTTAGGTCTGATTCTCTGATGGGTCCTAGGAGCCCCAGTCTGTAGCAGGAACTAATATGAAAAAGAAAAGAGTAAGGAATTTAAAAAGATCCAACCCCCATTTTGGTTGTACTTGAGAAACAAGGTAATTTTTTCTTGACTTGCTTCGATGAAAAGGTTGATTTGTAACCTCCTTAGAGATCCAGAAATCTGGGCTATACATTACTCTGCATCACCCTCACCAATTAACCCCAACATGCATCATAAACTGCCTGACATTGGCCAAATCCGAGACACCAATCACAGCCAGTAACCAATCTCTAATGTACCCGGAATTTCATGAATTCTGCCAAAGAACTCTCTCCAAAGTAATATGGCATACAAAGGAGGCAGAGCTTTGGTCACTGTGGTCACTAGAAACATTCCGGTGGTGGGGATACCCAGATTTGGCCACCTACCCCTCATAGTTGTCCTTATTTGTATCTTTCTTGTAGTTTGCACTTCAACTAACTTTGAAGACTGAAAACTCTATAGAGAGTCGATGTCTCTGTTGGGGATCTGATCAGCCTCCTGGTTGTATTTTCAAATCTAGTGAGCTTCAGTCCGAAGGCCCTTCATGAACATGGAAAACCTTGAAGTGAGACAAGATTTCCGTGTTCATGAAGACCTGTGCCCTGTGTTCCCAATTTGATCTGAGCTGCACCATCTGGACATAACTGATGATGCTGAGGAAGCCTCGGCTCAGCCTCATTCCATTCATATATTTAGGGCACATATACAGTATATATTCCTTGACCATTGGTTTTGTCTGAAACTTTTTGGCTGGTGCAATAAGTTCACTATATAAAACATAGAATTTTTAGCCATATTCATTTTTAGGGTTTAGTTCTCCTTTAAAGGAGTTGCTCGCCTTTAAATGAAGTTTTAGCATGAAGTAGAGAGTGATATTTTGAGTCAATTTGCAATTGGTTTTCACTTTTTATTATTTGTGGTTTTCAGTTATTTTTTTATTCATCTCTCCAGTTTGCAGTTTCAGAAATGTGGTTGCTAGGGCCCAATTTACTTGAGCAACCATACAGTGATTAGAATAAGAGACTGAAATATGAATAGGGGAGGGTCTGAATAGAAATGTGAGTAATAAAAAGTAGCATTACATTTTTAGCCTTACTGAGCATTCATTTTTAGATGGGGCCAGTGACCCCTTTTGAAAGCTGGAAAGAGTCAGAAGAAGAAGGAAAAAAAAAAAAAAGGCCAGTTGAAAAGTTGGTCATAATTAGCCATTCTAAACAATGTTTAACTTAAAGAAACATAAATATAGCTCTGCAGTATTCCTAAATCCAATACTGTTTTGGATGTGAGCCACAAATCATGTGTTTTCTGGTAATTTGCAAAAAAAAATAAATATGAATTTAAGTATGAAGTTTTTAATAGAATGAGACAGGGAAGGGGCCTTTGCAAGGAGAGCCTGTATGTGGGACGTCCCAGAATGCACTGCCGCAGTAGCTTTTGCTCAGTTACCCGTCTATCTTCTGGCCCGAGCTGCAGGACGCCAAATTAAAATGCACATTCATGTAAAAAAGAACAGTTTCCCAGGCTGAGTGACAGTCGCTAAGGCAGCCAATTTATCAGAGCTAATGAAAACATTTCTAAGGAATGAACTGAACCTTCTAATCTGCAAGGTACGGTATGGGCAGCAACCGTGCCAACGCTCCCACGTTTCCTGCCCTGCCAGATTTTCTGCTTGTAGACAGAACAGGTACAGAAGGGGCGCAGTATTATTGTCCTCCCCCACACGTGCTGCCCTACCATGTGCTGTCTCTGTATATACAGGAGCTACGAGGACCGGCTTCCCATTAAAAGTAAACTATAACCCTCAAACAATGTAGGTCTTTATAAAAAATATTGCATAAAACAGCTCATATTTAAAACCCTGCTTCATGTAAATAAACCATTTTCATAATAAAATACTTTTTTAGTAGCATGTGCCATTGGGTAATCGTAAATAGAAACCTGCCATTTTAAAAAATAAGGGCCGCCCCCTGGGATCGTATGATTCACGGTGCATACAAACATAATATGCATGTTAGGTTACATGAGCAAATTAACAGACAGAGGGGCATGTTTACTAAGATTGGAGATAAATATCTGGAGAAATTTCTGGAGATGTTGCCCATAGCAACCAATCAGGTCTTTGCTAACTTATAGGTGGCTGTTTAAATCTAATTGCTGATTGGTTGCTATGGGCAACATCTCCAGAAATCTCTCCAAATATGTATCTCCAATCTTAGTAGTGGATCTGTTATTTGGAACCCCGATATCCAGAAAGCTTCGAATTACGGAATGGTCGTCTCCCTTAGACTCCATGAAAATGAAATATTCCAAATTTCAAAAAATTATTTCCTTTTTCTTTGCAATAATAAAACAGTAGCTTGTAATTGATCCAAACTAAGATATAATTAATCCTTATTGGAAGCAAAACCAGCATGTTGGGTATATTTAATGTTTACAAGATATTCTAGTAGACTTACAGTATGAAGATCCAAATTATGGAAAGATCCGTTATCTGGAAAAACCCAAGTTCCGAGCATTCTGTATAACAGGTCCTATACCTGTACCAGTTTGGTAAGATTCTTTAATATGCCACTTAACTTGATTTAAACTATCCGTTGCTCAAGTGTTCATTTTGGGGTAATTGAAGCACTGCCCTGTCCTCTTACAGAAACCAACACCAAAAGTATTGCACTATTGCTTGGAACCTTGTTCTAACAGACACATGCTTATACAAAACAACAATCTCTTCTTTCCCAGTACATACTGAACTCAGTCTTGTAGCATTGCATGTTCACTGGTGAATACATTGCTTACTGGTAAAAATCTGAGCCTTAAGGCCCCCATACATGGGCCGATAAAAGCAGCCGACAGACAGAGTCGGCAGTTTATTGGCCTGTGTGTGGCCATCCAACGGGCGTCTCTGATCAATATCTGGCCGAAAGTCAGCCATATTTCGATCTGGCAGGGTAAGAAATCCTGTTGGATCTTCCCATTGATGTGGTCCCGAGATCCGACTGCCCATTTGGCCTGCATTCTGATCCAACCGTTGGGTAAGGCCCACTTTGGCATATCGGGGGAGAGGTCTGCTTGTTTGGCAACATTGCCAAACGAGTGCATCTCCCTGTGCATGGCCACCTTTAGGAATGAAGTGACAAAGAGGCTATGTCAGCAAAACCAACCAGCTATGGAGTATTAACTATGTGGTCATACACCAAAGGCCTTTGCTCATTGGACGTTTTCAATGTAAGCCCCCGTGGGAAGCCCAACCACCATGGATGAGCTTATAATTATACACTTATGGGGATTAGTTTCTTTTAGGAGAGGATTCGTTTCTCTAAACCTTCATTATTCTCCATCTATGGTAAATGCCACACCCAACAATGTTACAGATTTAGGAAGAAATCACATAAAATTCATATTCACCCCAAACGTCACCCTAACTAACCTTCATGCTGGACTTTCAGGTACATCTAGGAGGAAAAAAGGCATTCTCCCCAAAACTTACTCTATCTGGTATACCTGCTCACCACTGCTTTCTGAGGGGGCTGTACCCATTGTTTGGGAACCGCTATTTTAGTTCTCGCTGATGCACTTGTATCATAACCAGGCCAAGAGCTAGGTGCATTCAAGGCAAGCCTCCTTGACCACTCCTTCACTCCAAAGTTGTTCGATATAATTTCCTCCCATTGCAATGCTCACAAGGCCCCTCCCCAAGCCTGCCTACCCCTCGTTTTGGCCTTTCCTTAACTCTGGAACAGTCAGGCCTAGTAGGGGCGTCTAGCACTCCCCACTGTTGCACCTAAAGCACACCCCTCTTCTGCCTACCCTTATGTCTTCTTTGAATGTGCAAAGAAGACCTAATCTCGTAATCATTTAAAGTAGTGGGTACATGATTCATTTAAACATCCACAGGATCATCTCCTAGGGATCTGTTACACTGCCGAGTAGCACACAAGTATATTAAAGACTAGGAGAAGAGTAATATTATGACAAGTCATAATCATTTAAAGAGGAGTTTGCTACACAGAGAGATGTAATTATGTAGAGGCACACAGAGCATGGTTAAAAGATATGGATAAATACAGGGGTTAGTAATGAGATTTATTATGCAAAATAATAATGCAAGGATTACAGCATGAAAAATAATGTACCGCAATACAATTCCAATGCCAATACATTGTTATATGCAAATATTATCCCAAGCTCAGGTCTATTAGCTGAAGTGCAATCAGTATAAATCAATATGAATTTCCTGTGCTTGAGCTGCAGAGACCTGAAAGAGAACCCCTATGTAGCCGATGCACTGGGAATATCCTTCAAGCGATGCAGGAAATTTATCTGATGCGGTTGCCAGGGTAACCACAGGAGCTGGATGCTGTTTAGGTACTGCCCAAATGAAGACCAGCTCTTCACGTTAGACTTTTAACCTGAAAGTATGAATCTGGCTGTTATCAGTGGTAAAAACAATAAGACCAGGAAACCTCTCTGAGGATTAGTTGTGGGTGCCTGAACCAATAAGGAATCAGATGTGTCACTCAGGAGCCTACAGGTTATATACAGTGCAACTTTAAAGCTGGAGGGCAGTGAATGCAGTGGCATAAACATATATGGTACATTGTATGGCCAGAAGTATCCAGATGCTTCATCTTAAAGATATGCCCTCAGTATAAACTCACTGGTGAGTTCCAAACTGTCTCTGGAAGCAATAACCATACAAGATATCACCCTGCCCAAGAACCCCACAGTGTAGTGTGACATTCCTGATAATTCCACGTGTCCTTTTTTGTGGCAACAATTTGGGCTCTTCAATGTTCAAGCACAATAATGCCTACATGTACAAACCAGTCTGTTAAGAATGGGTTTGCTGAGATGACAGTGGAGCAAAATGACTGGCCTGCACAGAGCCCTGACCTCAACCCAACTGAACTACTCACAGATGGATTGAAATGGGACTGTAAACCACAACCTATCCCCACCATGACTGCAAAACAGGCCTGGACTGGCAATCTGAGGGTGCTGGCACATGCCAGAGAAGCTGCTGTAAGGTCCAATAGACAATCACTATTTAGTAGGCTGGTTGAGGACTATTTGGACCTCCAAGTACTTGGAATGCGGATCATCAGTTGGGATGAGGTCCTCTTGGAGTTAAGCACACAAAGACAATCTGGAAGCCTAGGTTTGGTTAATGGGGAGAGAAGGAGTGGTGTTGGTGAAATAAATTGAATGAAAAGCATGGTGTTTGGTTAAAAAGAGGGAATGGACATTTTGGGTATTGCCTATTTTGCAAGGGAGGGAATATTTCTTGGGCCCCCAGAATCACAGGCTCCTCAGGAGAAACATTTTAATAAAATAACAAATAAATGATTATATTTTTGGATATACATATTCCTGTGTCTTACAGCTTTAGTTCAAGTACAGTACCCAACAATACCTCAAATCCTTCATCTTTCATTTAATTTCTGGGACTTTCAGTGCAACAGCTGGGAGCAGGCCCGGACTGGCAATCTGTTCGTTCTGGCAAATGCCAGAGGGGCTGCTGTAACTTGCCATAGACAATCACTATTTATTGGGCTGGTGGGGGGCTGCTTGGGCCTTTGTGTAATTGGAATGCCAGGGCCTATTGTGAATCCCAGTCCAGACCTGGCTGGGAGGTTAGATATCCATACGTTACATAAAAGTTTGTGGGGCCCTCGCTCCTGCAGTGCATGCTCCCTGGTGTCTGCTGCCACCAGAAATCCACAGGGTCCCCATTCCCTACTAAGTATTAATCCCAGAGTGTAGAGGTCCTCCTACAGCTGTATCTGCCCCACAATGGCTGCCCTGACCCATATTTGTACATCTGGTCCTGAGGAGAGGAATACGCTAAAAACCTATTACTGTGGGTTCAGATATGACTACTGGAGAGTATAGTGATGGTAATGAACTGGTAAAGGGAGACTGAGCAGCAAAGGGGTGATGGGCAATATAAAAATGCAGAATAGTGAGGAGTTTGTGAATATAACAATTGAGAGTAAAGCTGGGCCTACACATAAAGATCTGTTCATTTTGCAAGGTCTCCAAAATGTATGAATATTTGCCTGATTTTGACATCTATATGCTGGGCACAGTCAGATGACACAAATTGAGCAGCGCAGTCTTCATATGATAGGATTTTCTAATCTGCTGGCCAGTTTTCATCTGTAGGGCAGGCCACTGGAAGGCCCAATGGGCCAATAAGCTGCAGACTCATTGGAGTCTGGAGGCTCTGAGTTATTATCAGTGAATGACTTGCTTTAAGGTGCTGGATAAATTTTGGGGATAAGGGGAGCAGCAGGGATCTCAGGGTTCCTTTATGTAGAGGGAAGGTAAAAAGAATAAAAGGCAGTTTAGCATCAGAATATGAGAAGTAGAGTAATGGTTGGCAATGATTTGGGGTGAAAATATGAAGTAGTGGCAGTTGCAGGAGTGACAATATAACAGAAGGGAACCAGTGGTGCGCAAGGGGTGAGACTATAATAAGGGGAATTAAATGGACCATTAGGAAATGTAGGGTCACAATTTTTAAAGGGGGCGCAAGTTGTTGCACTTGGGAAATCTTTGAAGATCTCCTCCTCTATTTCCCACAGTGACTTCAACCCTAAGCATTAATAAACTAAAAATTTTCACTTTATTAGGTGTTAATAATTCACTGTAGAATGTTGTGAGGGAAGATGAATGGAATGGAGTCATCAGTTGCTGAAACTTTCTATACTGTGCGGCTCACAAGGGTGAGGCAAATGCCAAACATACATTCATTTTTCTCCCCAGCATGAAGCCACATAAACAAATCACACTGTACTAGCAGGTGGTGGCTGCCACTTATCCTCATCATACCTGCAACAGATTGAATGTAGGAAGGGCCATCTCTTTCTGCACATAGACTTCTACTCTAGATGCATCCACAGACTTGGATAGAATTTAAAAATAGGTGCTAGAATAAAGTCTATCATATATATACCAATTGTTATAGGTAATATTTTAAACTCTGGCCAACCCCACCCAGATCTTGATTGTGCAGGATGTTCCCTTGGCCCAATAAATGGACAATTCTAGAGTGGTGAAGCTGATATGGGCCTATGTGTGGCCATCTGCATTGACATCTCTTGCAGTTAATATCAGTTACACAAATCTTTGATTGGTCACAATTGAGGCTGAATGGTATTGTAACAGCTCAGCATGGCCACTTAGAACAGAATGAGAGAAGCACCCATGGTACCACAAGCATTTACACCACTGGGAATTTTCTACCATTGCCTGCCTGTGAATGTCATTCATCTGTCACAAGCACTGACTGGCAGATTTTGGCATGAAAATGTGCATTTGAATCATTCACATCCATGATAGACAGCTTAAGTGGTTATAGGCATTGCTTTTATGTGTCATGGGCCATAGATTAAACCAATGTTATCCAACTTCTGTGGTGCTGACGTTTGGACTTTTTCTGGCCTGTGTAGTGGAGAGCCGATTATGGAATCCAGTGTTGACCACTTTTAAAGCCACACTACTTTAAATCAAGTCCAAGTTATCACAAGATCATACCCATATTACTGGTGGTAGCACATCAAACACCAAATGGTTGCCGCTTACTGCAGGGATTAGGGATGGGCGAATTTATTCGCCTGCAATGAATTTGCAGCGACTTCCTGCAATTCGCGAAACGCCTGTGTGAAAATTCGCCAGCATCTCACTTTTTTGGACACCGGCAATTGTCGCTGGAGTCAATAACGGACACCTGCGTCAAAATGAGATGCAGCGTTTCGCAAATTTCGCCCCTTAACTAGCAGGAATATCATCCATCACCCATATGGGGAAAAGTTTATTAAGTCCTATTGAGACATTCCTTTAAATCCATAAGCCTCCTCTACCCTTGTGGATGGCACAGCAACCTTCACAACATAATTAACACCTTAAGGACCCCAAACAACTATTGCCAGAAACCCCTCAGAACAAACCCCCACCAAGCTCATCTCCCACAAGAAGAGTAAGGCAGGCAGATTATGGCACTGTACAGTTGCTTGTATTTCTAGTAGTGACAAATTTACAACCCCTTGACCAAATCTAACCACTCATTTTAATCATTTTTATTATTTTATTCAGTGAATGCAGTGAATGGCAGACAATGTCTGATTGATCTCCAGTCCAACAGTCAGGAACAAAAGCTTCCTCCAGATATCATTTACTCTGCTCAGTAAATTGTGCACAACCTGCAAGGGAAGGGTTGGCATAACAATGAGTAGCTATGGGAGCAACACGCATTGGGGAGTTTGTAATTAATAGCAGAGCAAGGTAATTGTTATGTACAAGGTTCCCTTGTAGTGCACCAAGTATAAGCACCTATTTGTCTTCCTTATTGTTGTATCTCTGTGTAGCCCTCCCTGGTGCTGATATAAATTCTCTTCTAGACAGACTAGAAATAAAGGTTCGTCAATAAGAGAGCATTATGTTTGAAGGTGACATCCAAGCTATGCAATGGCCTGGGGTTTCTGTACTGGTACATAGAAATAAAACCCCTGTCACTTCCAATGATACTATAGTAGGTCTATACGTTGCTCTAGGCCCTTATTAAATCAACCGTACTTCCTTGCCTTCCAATCTTTCTTGACTATTTTAAAAAGCCAAATTCATCTCTCTCTAAATCCATTTGTTATTTAAAAGTACAGTAAATCCAGAGGTATTTGGACAATATTTGGATAATTGCAGTAACGGACTGTGATATCTATGACCTTCCAGCAAAAGCAATTAACTGATCCCAAGAAATCTAGGTCTCTGGGTCAAATTCTGAAGTGGGTTATTTAGTGACTAATATAACCAGATGGTTTTCTTTCAACCATTAGAAATTTTAGGATGGATTACTGCAAACAAACCCAGGGTAAAATGAAGTCTGCTAAGCCTTTATACCCAGTGGTTAGCTGGATCAGAACTAGGCAATTACAAGGAGCCACAAACCCATTTGCACTAGAACACAAGCAATTGAAAGCTGTCTTTTAGGGCTCTCTCTCAGCCTCACTGAATTGAAACCCTTATGAGGGGTTGAATGGACAAAATTGTAGTTCCTCACTCAGTTCCCCCCCCCCTCTTTTGCCTTCACAGGCTGAACCGATGGACAACTACTCCTCCGACTTGCTTATTTTGTATCCCAGGCTGTACCTGGTTCAGTAGACCATGTGGGGATAAACACACCTCTAAATACACCCCTAACAGGTTTTGGGCCAAATGCAGCTTTACAGAACAGCAACACTTGGGTTTCTGTTAGGTTTTGGTAGCTGAGGATGAGCAAGGTATAACAGTGCTTTATTAACAGGTTCATGCATCCATTACACAACTGTATTACTTCCTACTTTCACTTTCCAAGCTGTACAGAAAGTCCTGTGTATCCGCATAGCACAAGTAATGAGCACAGTGACACCCGCAGGCCATTTGTATAAACACAGTTGCCACTGCCCGTCCCCCCAACTCCATCCACATTGCCCCCTGGCCCTTTTCAGTGAAGCAAAAAGGTGGCAATACTAAGCAACACCAGTGCTCCACTCAAACATGCAAATGGTGAGATAAGAACCCATGATATAGTACAGTTGCATTGAGTTTCCCAGTTAGTTTTGTCATCTGCCTGGTTTTGACCCAAATGCCCGGATTTCAGAATGGCTGCCCAAGTCAAAAATGCCTGTCTGGTTTTCCAAATTAAAAAAACCTGGTGGTGCTCTCCTAGATTGATGCAGTGATGGGCCAATTGCCACAGCATAGCCCCACCCCTAGTGACATCACTGCCCCCTTGTGACATCACCATCCCACCCCCTGACCACACACACTGCTTCCTCTATAGTTACAGTAAGCCCCTGCTTCTTTTTATGGAATAAAAAATGACCTTTTTCATCACAATCAGAGTGTGCTGATCCTGCTTATTTATATATATATATATATATATATATATATATATATATATATATATATATATATATATATATATATATATATATATATATATATATTGGAATACCCCAGAGATCTTATAATATGTAGTAGGAGCAGTGATTCACCATAGAATCCTGGCACGCAATGAACAGTTGCTGTCTTTCTTTTCAATTGAAAGTAAAGTTTACACTGTTATGTATACATGAGGTGGGAGAAAAAGGTGTCTGGCAGTTAAAAATATCAAATCAGACTTAAAAATATCAACATTTCTGTGTTTATTCATTATAACACACGTTTTATTTTAACAGCTTTAGTTCACAGGTTTTTTTTTAATAAACGTTAATCTGGCTGCTAAAAATAGGGAGCTTTCAGCCTATCATGAGTTTGCAACTATTACAAGGAAAGATGGTTGTATCCATGGGCCCTGGAAAGCGGTGGGATACTATTTAAAAAATATACAGGGGTTGATTTACTAAAGGTCGAATTTGAAGTAGAAAATACTTTGAAATTCGACCATCGAATTAAAATCCGAATTTCGAAGTCGAAGGATTTTTCACCGAATTTGGCATTTGAAGAACAATCCTCTGATTGTACACTAAAATCCTTTGAATCGTTCGGATTTTAGCATACAATCGAAGGATTGTTCTTCGATAAAATAAAACTTGTCTAGAAGGCTAACATTGCACTTCGGCAGCTTTTATTTGGCGAAGTAAAAACATCGAAGTATTTTTAAAGAGACAGTCCTTTGAATTTCGAAGTCGAATGATTTTACTATTAGACCATTGAATTGAATGGTCGAAGTAGCCTATTCGATGGCCGAAGTTTTAAAAAATTTACTTCAAATATCTAATTTTTTGCATTCGAATATTCACTTCGACCCTTCTGCCCCACAATGTTGTAATGTACAAGAAGTATACAAAGGTTAATAGTAAACTGCACCAGAATATCAGCCCCTGTTATTAAGGAACCCTTGAAGGCACCTGACAAAGGAATTGCTCTTTTGTGGACAGGAGAACCCCCTGCTGGCACCACTCTTTACTGAGGCCATTTTGGGGCTCTGGAACTTTCTGTGGCACGACCTACAAAGGACATGAACACTCCAGATATAAAGATCAGTAGAAACAGGGTGTATAAAAGGAAGAGGCAACAGGTACAGGCTAGAGGTCAAGGCAGGCGGCAGAAATCGAAGATAAACAGGCAGCAGTCAAAAACAAGAAAACCATTAAAAAACCAAAGGCCTTGAGTGGAACCTGGAAACAGAAGCCAGTTTGGTCAAATATAAAAATAAGTATCAAACATTTTACAGGGAAAAAAGGCACCAAGGATGACAGCCAGGGTTGCATTTGAGTGCTGGGACATGGGCTACAAGTGTCATGTGATGAGCCCCTGTATAGTGACATAGCATGTGTGATGGGTGCACATGAGCAAGCAGGGTTTGACTTGAGAGGTAGGAAGACACACTAGCCACCTGGTATGCCACGGATGAACACATTGTGATTTTCATTGTGTTTCTTTGTACAATGCATGTGCCTTTTTTGTGCACTATGAGAGAGCACCGGCTGTGGGCCTCTATTTATATTACAGAACTGAGTTGAGACCATTGTACCAGGGAACTCAAATTTCAATTTTTATTACTGGCACCTCCACTCCATGTACCCATGCGTGCTACGGGTCTCTATTGTACCCCCAAACTGTATTGTATAGCAGCCCCAAGCAGTGTAACACAATTTCTAGGGAAAGAGAACATAAAGGAACTTTATGCAGAGCTGATTGAGAGTTTGAGTATTTGTAGAGCAGCACTAATCTGAGATCCATAAGCAGAGGCAAACTCTGTAGCTGATGGGGGTCCATAGGAGCTATGTGTTCACTCCAGTGTGTATCCAATCTGAAAGACACACCTGCAGAGCCTCTTTTCACTAGGAAAGTGGTTCCCAAACTGTGGGGTTGGCTCCCTAAGGGAATCTAGAGCCTTGGTTGAGGGGACCAGCCTGAAGGCCAGGTTTGAGAAGAATACCTATTTAATCTCTTAGATACTCTAAGCCCATCTTGGAACTCAACTAGAACAATATTTGGGTGGACACTTCTTTGATGTGCCAGATATTCCTGGAACTATTGCTGATAAGCTGATTGAGCTATGTTTTCATAAGTTTGTAACCTTGTTTTCTTGGTGATTCTGCCATAGGGCTGTCCAGGGTTAATACACCAAAAACCCCATGCTTTGAGTGATCTTAAGGGACACAAGCCCTGCTTTTTAATATGCTATAACTCCCTTATATTAATCAGCCAGTCACACCAACAATATACTGCTGGATGGAACCCACCTAAGCATTGCAGAATTCAGATGGTTCCATGGACTTCTTTGTATGAGCCAATTACCCACAAACAAACAAGTTCTCCTAGTGTTTATTATTTGTCCATTTTCCTCCTTAAAGAAACATGACACATGAATGTAGCGTTTTCAATTTTAATTTATAATCTACAATGAAAAACAAAAGAAAAAAGCAATATTAAAATACATACAGCTTCATAGAAAACTTTCCTCTGCACTGCTGACTCGGCACATCTTAGTTTTCAGGGGCTGGAGAGAACAAAATATCTTTTTTGTTTTTGTTTTTTTTGTTTTACTCTTCTACTATTCTTTCCTAATTTGCAGTGCAGGAACACATAAAGACATGTAATCACAAAGACAGAAATACACAGGTAAATGACAAAGAACAATGCTTTGTTTTGTTCCATAACCTTCTTAACTGTCAAACCACTAAATGGGTTCATTAGTTGTTTGAAAAAAGGGGGAGGGGCACCATTATAGTGGTACTTATACACAAAACAAGCTGTCTCCTTATAGTTTGGGCTAAGCTACATGGGTGATCTTGTCATTGACAAATTACAAGTTCAGATTTATGGCTCTGCCTGATGGCTTTCATGTCTGCACTTATATACTCATATATACTTCTATACTTCTATATAGAATCGACCAGTCACTGCATGGTATCCTTGCTACATCACAAAGCGCTATGCCAGGCTTCTCTGGATAACTGTGTTTGCTCTTCCTTGTGACATCACATTGACTTGGGTTACCACTGATACCACATATAGCTTTTCTGTAGGGCCCTAGATATTCATTGACCTCCCAAAAATGTGTCAATACCCAGTTGTTGAGTACTGCATCTTTTCCTTCAAAGAAATCCCTTAGACCAAAATTCCTTGCCAACAGGTTAAACTCTGGCACAGTTGCGTGGTTGGGTCTGAAGAAACCTGAACATTCCTCATAGAGTGTACAACAATTTAAGAATGTATGTGGATAAAACTGTATATTTCCTACTGTTGCAAGATAGTTAATCTATCAGAAGATGCAATTCCCCATGAGGAGCAACACAAGGGGATGGTCCCATGTTATAGCACAATCCTTATCTGCAAATTAGATTTTTTTTTATTCTATGGAGAATATTCAATTTTCTTATTTGTTTTCTTTATTTATATTATTGAAAGAAGCTGCAATTGAATGACACATGCCAATGATTGCAGTGAGAAAAGAGTAGGGTGTTTGCAAATCTCTTCTTTGTGTACGTCATCATCAATACACATGGGGACGAGATTGGCTAGATTGTTTTTGCATTCCAAATGATAATGCCCTTTTGACAGCCTACGGGTCTAATAATTTCTAGGGATTGTTCTTGTGTACAAAGCCTGTTCTTCACTCTTGTGTACAAAGCCTGTTCTTCACTAAATAGAAAGCTTTAGAGCCTAAGTGTGGCATCTATAATGCATCGTATAGAAAGGAATGGCCAAATGGACAATGTAGACGTCTTCTGTTGCAATTAGTTCTGTTATACTCATAGTCAAGTTATTCCCTATTCACCTAAAATTCAGTGCTAGGGGCAAGATCATACAGAGCATCTTCATGGACTTTTTTTGGTTCAAGCCAGCTCTCTGCAGTTATATCACCAAAAAAGTGGCCACTTTTTTCGTGGTCTAACTTTGACATCCTTGCCTCTTCCTCCAATGCACATACCCCTTATAAAGCACACATCAATTCATTAGCTACAATTGAAAAAAGAGGCCTATGGAACAAAAAGCATTATATTCACATTCAAACAATTCACATTTAAGAATATGTTTTCTTTCATTTCTCTAGCTCTAAACACAACTTTAAATATAGATATATAGATTTTATTTTTTTGACAGGTCAACTAAACTGAGGTAACTTTTCTAATCTAGCCCTAAACCTGGAGTCAGAAATGTCCTACAGTTAAGTTAAAAAGTTTCAGTCATTTACCTTATCTACATTATTGCACTAATATTGTGAACATCAAAGACTTCTAAGGCAAGAAAGGGAATTTGCTACTTTAGTTATCTATGCCACGTCATGATTCATGTACAGGGTCTCAATAGAAGAAAAAAAATATATAAAACCTTATTTTGGCCTGCCTAGAAGCCCTAAAACCAGGAAGAGACAAGAGGAGAAGAGATTGTGCTCTGACTGCTTCATTATAAAATAGTAAACACATATTCCCCCAGCAAGTTTTAAATTGTGTTCAACAGCTTCTCTTCCTGCCAGTGGCTCCATTCTCTTGCCAGGAGGATCTAGTGAGCTTGGCCAGTGTTGGCCATATTTAATCTGATGCCTATGATACGCCGTCATTGTGGATTAGATGACTTCTGCTTGTATTATTAATGCTGTAGCCCTTAATAGAGGATTGCAATTACTGAAGCTTTGCTTGCTAAAGGGACTTCTAGAGGGACAACTCACTGAGCATACAAGGTGTGCATATGGAGGGGAGGCAGTTAGGTTTCTGCTGGTTTGCCCATACATTAGTGTCAGATATTTAAGAAATCTAAAATTAAGAACTTCTTATCTTCCAAGGACGACAATATTGAAGTAGTCTAATTAGTGCTACAATTGATTTGAATTCTGGTTATTTTATCTGCAGGGGCTTCACCATACATATCTGTTGATCCCAAGGAGCCTCCTGAACAGCATGCCGATTCATTAGTATTAGTGTGTTGAAATAATGGAATGCCCAAGCAGGTAGAAATGGAAAAGCTAAATTCTATGTAAGCAGACCGATACATGACACTGTAGGCATAGCCATGCCTATAACATCACAAAGAAACACAACTGTACACATTGCTACATATGTGCTGCATAGGCAGTGTTTGTGGTTGGGCGGGGAATGATATTATTTGAAACATTTCCATTGTCAACTATCCCAGTCTTTCTGTCAGCAAAGGTTAGAACTCCTGAGCATTATGTTGGGTCTACGGCTTCCACTCAACCAAATGTTTCTGTTTTTCCACAGAATTTGTAAGTTATAATGTAAATATGTAATTCTGTTCTATTACTGCACTATTGTCTGTTTAAAAAATCCCCCCACCCCTGACCATCCCATAACTGACTCCATCTGTAGAAGGTGATCCTTAAGTTAAGTCAAGGTAGAATAATGCAATATGGTTAATATCTACTTAAATATAGTTGTAAATGCTGCTCATTGTGTGTACAGAACATTCCATTCCATTCAGAAGTTGTCTGGCAAATGGTTTTCCCATTAAAACAATATCAGACACAAACCTCCCAATCAATAACTTAGAGAGACAAAATAAGAGCCAAATAAGTTAGAGAGCCAATTAGTAATGATAAAACAAACACTTATCTATAATATTTTATTGGCCCAATTTGTTTCTATTTCCTTTCCTATATTTTGGCTCTGGAGATTCATAAATAATAAAATCCAAACAACAAAGATGCAGGGTTTTTTTCAGAGACCTTGGTAGAACATAGTCAAAACATAATTCATTTTCAGCCTACAACTGTTAAAACTGTCTTAGCTAAGGGAAATCAATATTTCATATGTATAAATTCCAGTCATCAGCAGAGTGTTCTGTGCACACAATCAGTGGCCCTCAATACACTGTTTGATGATCAGTACTCAGAACGTCAAGTTATGGTTTGAACTATTTTAGTGCCAAATGAGAATAGACTCTAAATGGTAATAATAAAGGTGCTATTGTCCTGTAAATTTAAAGTTTACATTTGATCTGTGCTGAGCCATGCTGTTTACTGGAACAATGTGGGGTGGCAAGATCGAAGTGAATCAGCACACAAAGAGTTCATATCCCCTTAAAAATTCTTGAAGTCCCAAGATTTGTTCAGTTCAGATGAGACATGAACTTCCTACCTCCAAAATAAAATCTTGGTGTCCTTGGCCAGCAGGATGGTCATACAATTTCAGATGGGGAAAGTCTACAACTACAAGTTTCTGTGCTTGCACTTTCTATATTTGAGGGTCAACCCTTATATGAAAGGTCTATTCACCAAGTGGTGTGTTTGATACTCTTTATCTATCTAGATGGTTATCTAAGGTCTTCCTATTACTACAGTAAGATGTATGTAAACCATTTTTAAATGTCTGTCATCCATGTGGTCAACGTTCTAAGCCATCAAGTTAAACAGGGTGTCACCCTAACATTTTGTATTTAAAATTAAAAAAAAAAATTCTAAAACGTATGCAAGAAAATTTTGCCTGATGTTCTTTTATAAATCATTACCCACTGGTAACATCAATATTAAAGTAATGTTATGCTCAGATTTGGGATCAATAGATGGAGGTGAAAGGGACTATCATTCAAAGGTCTGGAAATGTCACTTGAGTGTTTCGATATCCCTTATAATTAGGTACCTATTTAATCAAAGTGCTCAGGAATATTCATGTAGCTCTTGTATTCTACAGGTATAGGAAGCCCTTGTTAAGTTAAAAAAAAAAAAAAAAAAAACGGGCCTGGAGCATTGTATTAATGTAGCTTTTGACTCCCCTTGTATGATTATACTAAAATGGCTGGAGTGCAAGTTTAATAAAGGTTTGGACTGCCAGTGCCTTCTCTGTAGGTTTTGGCATGGCAGTACTAGTAGAGAAGGATTGCAATAGCCCTAACTGTGCTATTTTTCTTTTGGGTATTGGTACGTTGCAAGAATTGATTCATAGAGGATGTAAAGGAGGTCTTGCCCTGACCTGACTCTTGTGACTTCTTGGTACTTTAGACAGTGGAAATCGGGCACATTTGAAGGCTTACCCTGTTGCCTACATGGCTTTAAGGTGCCTAATCCTTTATGAGGCAGAATGTGGCAACAATAGCATAAAATCACTACTCCTAATGGTGTTATACCAAACATTGATCAAATATCACCAAGACTCTTCTATTCATGAACTAGGACATAACTTGTTAATTTTTTCTAACTTACCAACTAAAAATTTGTTTTTTTTTTGCTTGTAACCTGAAACCCGTCTAGCTTAATTGAGGTCAAATGTACTAAAAGTCCTGATGATGAATTGACCATCAATTGGGACAATGACATCAGTTCCTAATATAGCTGAATCCAAGTGAATAAACATCCTACACACATATTTCTATGGCAGTGGCTAGCAGCATTTGAGCTTTGCTTTTGTCCTGCCGTCCATCTGTCCTGCCACTGCCAGCAGAAGCCTGGCCAGGTTCTGGCAGGGAATGGGGGGCACGTGGCGAGGAACCTCCTTCTGTGAGGATTGTCCTCTTGAGGGGAGTTGGGTTATCATGGCGCTGGGGCACTGATGGTAACTTATCTCCTGTCTGCTTGCGGGAACGGTAGGAAGGTCTCCGCCTGGCTTCAGAAAGCAGGTCATACTTGATATAGAAGAAGACTTCCTTGACTGGGCTCCTTTTTTCTGCTTCCAAAGCCAAGAGACGTTTGAACATTCGTAGAGCATTGTCAGAAAACCTTCTCCACTGAGAGGGGAGACCAGGCAGGCGTCCTTTCTGCCAGTGCACAAATTCCTCAAAGAAGGCATCTCCTGGTGATGCTGATTCCCAAGGAAAGTTGCCAGTGAGGACACAAAATATAAGTACCCCAAAAGCCCAAACATCTAAGCTAGTCTCTACTGGGAATCCCTCTGTGCGTCCAGCCTGGCACACTTCTGGAGCAGTGTAAGGGATGGTGCCACTAACTCTCTTCACTCGACAACCCACTTTACGAGTCATGCCAAAGTCAGAAAGCTTGACCCGACGGCACTCGCGGTCAAACAGAAGGACATTCTCAGGTTTAATATCACGGTGAACAAGGCTCTTGCTATGCATAAAGTCTAGAGCTAGGCCCAGCTGCTGCACACAACGTTTAACCATGTCCTCGGGAAGACCCACCTATGAATAGAAGAGAGATTAGTGACAAAGCAGTTTGTTATAAATGCAAAAACTTGTTAAATTGTGCATATGGACTATTATAGGGAACCAATGACAGGGGGATTACCATATTGTAATGGGAGGCCATGGAAGAAAAAGGGGAAAGTTGACTGATTTAATGTCCTACCTAATGCAATAGCTCTCCTATTTACACTGTGCAAATTATCCCTGAGGCACTTATCTGTGGCAATAAGTTCTCTCTCTGACATCTGTGCTTTCCCTGACACTTCTCAAAGTTCTAACTCCATCAAATATCTTGTGTCCTTTGGTTTTCTTGCAATTCTGTTCTGGGTTATGGAAAACGATCCCTATAGTTATTTCAACTTTGCAACCTTCTAACCAACCTCTGTGCTCATAAATGAGGCATTTTGTCTTCCATTTGCTTCACTCCCTCCCTACTCCACCAGATCACCATCATCTCACTGAATAAAAACTAGAACACATAATTTGAGAATCATATCTCTTTGCAGTGATGTGTGCACATCTTACCTGTGGGGGGATTATATCAAAGAGGTCTCCAGCAGGGGCGTACTCTTGGGCAAAGACGTAACAATCCTCTGTCTGAAAAAGAACATGGAATGCTCTGATGATGAAAGGGCTGCAAGACAACGCACTTGTCACGCTGAACTCGCGAAGAAAGCTTTTTAGCTTGGTCTTGTTCTTGTTTACGAATTTCAGGGCCATCTTGTTTCCTGCAAATTAAGATTAGATATCTATTGAATCAAGTATTGGCAAATAATTACTTATTATATGCTTTATTCAATGATAACCCTACAATTCCTAGGACATGATGTTCTGGTTTTGGTGCTATTTCTATTTAACTTTTTATTTTTGGCATTACAGCTGTCCATACATTCAGTCATGATTCCTTTTTGCAGCAGTTTCCAACAACTGATTGATTATAAGGAGGAAAGTCCAGGGACCACAAAAGGGGTGTGCCTAGAGGTGGGCAATAGTTTTTATTGAGACCCCATTCTACTTTTCATGTCCATCATCCATTGGGGCCAAGGTGAGACCATGGTGGGGAGGGCCCTGATAACTAAGTAGTATTGGGCTTTGTTATTTCTAATGGCAGCTCTTGAAAAGTCTGCAGTAGTGGTGTTTGGACCTCTGAACCACCATAATAAGACTTTTTAAGAAAAAAATTGCCATCCCTACATTATTAGTATCCAATTAAGCATTTCGCCAAGTTATTATTTCTTTATAAAATATAAATTAGGACGGTATGGCAGACAGAATACTCTTGATATCAGTGGGTTCTGCCATTTTGCTAGGAAAGGTAGGGGTGCTAACTAGCTCATCTCTCACAGGTTTCACCAGATTCTACTTCAACCGCTGGAAGCTGCCATGAATTCTGGAGAAAACACTGTATTTTGGGTTAAAACAAGGCAGCATCCAAATGTTTCACTTTGCACTGGCTTTGTAATGAGTACAAGAAAAACTACTTCAAGGGCGATGACACAATTTTGCCAGGTATTTCAATGTTTCTCTTCAGCCCACGCCTACGCGCCCGCTAAGATGGATCTACTGTTGTGGTCTAAAGTATCCTAACCTGTTGGGTTACACTTAGGATACTAGCACTGCATTCTTTTCTTTGTTTAGAAATGTATGATTTGTTATGCCAGCTATACCACAAATGGTTTTTATCACAAAGCATTCTCATCCAAAACCTGGAACAGGGCATGACTGAGCCATAGTAAAGAGGGTACAGTTTCTTTCAAACATTTTTACACAAAAAACCCAATATCTTTTGATATACATCATTTTGTTCTTGTATAACCACTGATATAAATAGACTTCACCTTCCCAACACCCACTTGGGACAGAATCTATTCCCTAATACTAATTATTATTTATCCACCATTTTTACCCCTTAAGAGCCACAAACACATACAACTAAAATACTGCATATACATTTATATATCATATATTTCTCCCCAGCAACTGGCAACTGTCTTGTTCCCTATCAGAATGGCTTTCATCCTAGAGCACCCTGTAGAGATCACCAAACCCTTTGATGTTGCTCCTGGTATCCTCAAAGCAGGTGCTCAGTTTAGGATTTCTGACTTGAAGGCAAATTTGTGAGGCATAAAAACCATGTGTACTGCCAAACAGCCACAACTTAAGGCTGCCAGTCCACATAGGGGCCACCAAATAACCAATCACAGACCTTTTTGTGTATAATGCATGTGTCGCTCCCCAACTTTTTTATACTTAGATCATGGGTAAAAAAGTTGGGGACCCTTGCTGTAGAGAGTGTAGAACACCCTGAATACTGCTTTGCGTATTAGCACATGTATGCTAAGCTAATGGTCGCACTTTGGCCAGGGTTTTAGCCCAAACATTTACAATTGAGGTACATATCTAGTGTGTTGTGGGATATATTGTCAGGACCAGCCATGCAGGGAATAGCAAAGGACTTGTAATAGGAATTACATTTCCAAATTTACTTTACCTGTGCTTTTGTGCGATACCAGCTCCACCCTTCCATAAGTGCCTTTTCCCAAATCCCGAATCAGCTCATAGTGTTTTTGCACCTCACTCCCAGACAGGCTGCGGATAGCTAAGGCCTGCATGTCTTCAGTGATCACGGGCACACCACAACAGCCAAGCTTCCGGACTGGTTCCTGTTCCACCGACCCAGCACTCATGTTCACACTGCATTGAGACATTAAGATAATATGGAATGTAACCCAGGGTTTTCTTTGTTTTGATTGCTTCCATTTTAGTCCTTGAAATGTTCAGAAGAACTATCATTTTTTTTCTTTTATTATATAATAATATGTATCCCATCTGATAAAATATTAATGTCCCCATTTACATGAAGATGCCAGTTTTGTGTCCAACTGTATCAGCACTCATATTTCTCTCAGGGGATCAGGTTTAACATGTTCAAAATTTGTGAAAAGAAATTTGAATTTAGGGAAGAATAAAATTAGGTCTGGGAGCTGGGGACCTTAAATTAAGGTGTAAATTGAGTATAAATTTGTAAATGTGGGAAAGAAGAATTCATGTCGACTGTGCCATAGCCATCAACCCCCTTATCTTCCAATTATAATGTCATAAATAGAATGTAAAGGAAATCAGCTCCTTTAAAAATACTCTCATGTATTTAAAGATGAAATAGGTTTCATTTACTTGGGGTTCATGAGGAAAGAACTCCATGGATGCACTAAAATACACAGACAGCTTTATCTGTAATTTTATCCTTTTAGTATAAGTACAATGCCAGCTTACATTAAGTAAATAAAGGAATACAAATGCATTTTTTAATGACCACAGAGAACAGTGCCAAATTTACATGATATGTCTCCAGTACGCATAATAGTATAAATACAGTGCTTAATTAATTCAAAACTTAATTTTTAAAGACCCCAGAGCCATAAATGCAGTGCTAGCTTTCTGTTTAACGCCCCATTTAAAAGCTGGAAGAGCCAGAAGAAGCTAATAAGAAATGAAGTGCAGTTGAAAAGTTGCTTAGAATTAAGCATACTATAACATACTAAAAGTTGATGAACCACCCTTTAACCCTACTAATTTACAGGACCTCAACTATGCTAGCGCAGAGCTGGCAACTTTTTGAAGTAAGTCATGGGGGATTTTGCAACCATATATATATATATATATATATATATATATATATATATATTATATATTTATATATAATATATATTTATATATAACTGCCCACAAACATACAGATTTTTCATAGAATTCAATCTGTACTTGAAGTAATTATTTAACTGGCTGTATTTGATTGAACAAAATCTAAACTGGCCAAAATGGATGTTAGAGGCCAGCTAGGTGCACTTTGACCACTACCATAGTCACCGGTAGCAACAAATCAGCACTTTTTCCCAGTCTGACACAAGTTAGAAAATGAAAGCAAAGAACGGATTGGTTGCTATGGGTAACTGTACAGTTACAACTTATCACCTGTGTCTAGGGTTGCCACCTGGCAGGTTTTTTACTGGCCTAGCCTGTACAAATGATGGTTAATCCCAATGTTATTGATAGGGGGAAAAAACATAAATATATATCAAGGATGGTATTTTTTTTACAGAAAAGGTGGAAACCCTATGTTAGTTACTGAGGCCCCAGTTCATCCTTAGTGTTTATGGTGTGTTCAGGGGCTGGCAGGGATTGAGACTGGGTTGTGGGTGATGCCGTGAGAGATCTGTAGCAGAAGGACGCAGGGAGTTGCGAGAGGCAGGAGCAGACAAGCTGCAGAAGAGGGGGCAGTGACAGAAGGTCTGGGGAGAAGAGAATGTAAAAGATGGAATAGAATAAGGAAATGAGACTAAAGAAGCATGAGGCAGTCACAAATGGATTGCTTCTACCATGGCATTAGAGGGCAATTATTATACCCATTAATGTGCCATGTAACCGTGTACCTTTGCTCTTACAAAGTCCTAGGGATTTTGATCCACAGATTCTATTTATGAAGTGGGGTAATGCACAAACCACCATTGTTTTGGTGTTGGTGGTACACGCACAGTAAAAGGGATTAATAGCGAGGAAAAAATAGCTGGTTCTAGGAATACAGAGCAAAATGAGGGCTCACTTTTAATATAATCAATAATCAGGAAAAAAGTTCTGTTTCTGGGACTACAGAGCAAAATGAGGGCTCACTACTAATATGATTAATAATGAGGAAAAAAATTTCTGTATCTGGGACTACAGAGCAAAACGAGGGCTCACTATTAATATGATTAATAATGAGGAAAAAATGTTCTGGTTCTTGGACTATAGAGCAAAATGAGGACTCACTATTAATATGATTAATAATGAGGAAAAAATGTTCTGGTTCTTGGACTATAGAGCAAAATGAGGGCTCCCTTATACCTCTTCCCCTTTCATTGCTGCAATGGTAGCTGTCACAAGTGTGGCACATAGAAACAAGAATTCATTCTGGGGGGAGAAGGTACATTGTGGGCCAAAACAATGGTGATTTGTGCCTGTTTTGTGCATTACCCCACCTCATAAATGAGCCCTATGTGTTCCGCATACACAGGAGACGTTGCTAGGAAGTGACATGCAGGCCCTACTGTAGAGCCCTGGCATGCACAGAGTTAATCAATCCCCACTGCACTGGTAATCCACAGAATTCTGTCACCGTGTTGGAGTGTGTGCTGGCAAGAGCAGGGTTAATGTACTAGTCCCTGTTGTGCCTGTGATATTCCGACTCAGAGTACACACAGTCCTCTTGTCACTGTGTCACCCTGCGGTGAGAGATGGAATATAATGCAGACTGAATTTCATTGCTACCCTTATTGTCTGCAGCCTCATGGTTCTAAATCGGTCTCCACCTACACACAAACACACACACATATATATATATAGTAGATGCAATATATATATATCTATATATGTCCGGTATAAACAGGTGCACACTGGGAACTTCGGTAGATGCTTCAGTCTACATCTTTATCAAGACTCAAGATCAGAGGTCTTGATAAAAGTCTTAGATGTAGACTGAAACATTTTTTAACTTGATCTAATAAATATGATGATTTTTTAACCTTTTAAAAAGTTCCCAGTGTACACCTGTTTATATCGGACATTTATACAGGTATCATTTGCCGTAATGTAACTAGGTGGGGGCGGGCCCTGGTGCGGCCCTAGCCCAGTTGCACCCCTGCCCTCCTGGTAGTTACACCCCTGGTCATTTGGAACTTAAAGGAGTGTGGAAGACCTTTTGTTTGTATATATATATATATATATATATATATATATATATATATATATATATATATATACTCACTGTTGTACCCTGTACCCAAGAATTTGATCATCTTAATCGAGAGTAGCAGCAACTCGTGGAACTATATATATATATGTATATTTATGGTCTTGAGAATGGTCTTAGATAAAGGCTGAGACCTCAACCTACTTTTTATGATATGATATGATTCTAATAAAAATATGACTTTTTAAAGTTTTTAAATCCTTGTGTACATTCAGATTTTTCTGAATACAGCTGCGTTGGATAGCACCAAGGTAATTTAATCTGATGTATTTTGCTACAATTTTGCTGTGCTGAACAACTTGGGACTTATATATATATAAAAGAGAAGAGAAGTGCAGTTGTAAGTAAAGCTGCATACTGTATATAGACATTGAATAATCAGCTATAATGGATCTATATAAAAGAATACCCAAACAACCACTAGATATCATTTCTGCACCCACATACAGCTTGATAAGGCACAGAGGGCCCCAAACAGTTTCTGGGTTCCAACCAAAAAGTAAGGTTTATGAAGAGGTGACTCTATCCACAACCAAACCATACGACTCTGTCCATACGACAGAAAATAGTGATAATTCCCTTTGCCTCTGTCTCGTGGGCAGGTGTATGCTTCTCAGCCTCAAGTATAACAGCATGGAAGAAAAGCCGAAAATTTGGCACTTAAACTGTGATACATCCCTGTGGAAGTAGCAGGCAGAGTGCATAATAACCCTTGTTACAGAGAAGCACATCCCTGTGGCAGTAGCAGGCACTGGGCAGAGAGTAGCCCTGGTTCACAGAAAGAGAGAGCGGTAAATATAACTGTGTTATATAAATATAACATAATAATATAATAATAAAGGCACTCACATGGCCTTGCTATATTGTAGTGCCAGGCCAGGGTACCCTATACATGGCTGTATGTTTTTCACACAAATGATTTGGGGGGGGGGGAGGTTTCTCCTCTCAAAATTAATGTTATATATATGTTATTAGGGTAAATACTTTCTGGTGAAATCTGGTAAAGATTTGGGGTTGGGGGTGGTGACATCACAGAAAGGGGACAAAAAAACATCACATGGGCAGGGAATGGGTCAATCAGGCAAAGGTTGGAGGCTCTATTTACGCCAAAAAAAAAAAATCCTACCCCAGTGCTTCCCCATCCCGCCTAACATTCTGCAAATGGAAAGAGGGACTAAAAGAATTGCCAAGTGGAGCGCGGCAAAATTGATTTTACCACGCCCTTATTTGCGGTCATATCCCTTAATAACCATATCCATTTTACAATATTTTCCAGGTTATGAATGTTTGAACACATTTCTGTAGTTTTTATGTTTTATTACAGTTTTACTAATGAATGTGAATTCCCATTTAAGCTGTAGGTATAACTTCTCTCAAGAAACAAAACTGTTATTGTTAACATTAACATGTATTTCTATAGCGCCAACGTATTGCGTAGCACTTTACTGTTACAAATGTATCTTAAGTATCTATTCTGGGTTGCTCTGCCAAGAGTTAATTAAGTTAGAAACATTGTATCTTTTTTGACTGTTCAGTGCAGAGAAATCAGGACTTTCCAGTACAAACGTGGGACGATGGATTGAGCTGTCAAAAATGGGACTGTCCCTCTCAAAAAGGGACAGTTGGGAGGTATGGCTTCTCTTCACCTGACTCCCGATGGGAGCCACAATGGGAGCAGACTATATCAATGCAGTCATTTCCTTAATTTTGCTTTCCCTCCAGGTGCGCCCTAGGCAGCTGCCTCTTCTGCCTACCATTAGTTCCAGTGGCTAAAGTATACCAGTGCAGTTACCCATTGCAACCAACAGGTCCCACACCCATTCTAAACACCATACAACTGACTACATGTGTAACAATGACAAGTACAGAAGGTTCTTCTGCCTGAGCAGAACAGCACAGTGTTCCAATCACAAACACAATACGTATATTTAGTGTTCCGCTTGTTGCGATGCAATAGGGCAGTCTCTGTTCTGTCTCCAATTTTAATGAGCAAAATGAATGGAACAGAACATTCAGGATTTGGGATAAAAAAATCTAATAACAGAACAGAGACATGTCAAATATATATATATATATATATAGTTCCAGGAGAATGTTCTAGTTGTACGCATGGAAAATTATGGGTTTGGGGGGGGCGCAGTTGGTGGCAAATCCTGATATGAAGAATGTGTGTCATGCTTTCTCCTTTGGAAGCCCTTAAATGGAAATTCCTTCCCTATTTATAATTAGGTTTCATTTCCCCTCAAGCCTTAAATCCTACTAAACGCTGAATGTAGCAGCAGGTAGAATGCAAAAAATAAAGAGCAAAAAGGCAGCAGCTTAACCAGAATGTACAGGTCCCCGCAGCAAAACAATTTTAGAGCCCCTCTAGAATATTTTAAACATTAGACAGTGCCCCCACTGTACCCCTATACCATCTACATACCCATACTGTTACAAGGGATATGATATACTGCATGATACTGCAACAGGCAGCAAAGCTTTCAAAATTGGTTGCCTGTGGCTCCAATTACAAGTTGTGCAAAATCACTGACTGCCATGGTTCCTATTGTCTTACCCTCCAGTGCACATGGAAGTCCAGGTGTCTGCCACTGAAATCAATGAAATCAATGGGGAGCGATTCAACGAGTGATTCACCCACCCAGGCACTATGTGGCTTGGAAAAATAGAATATATGAGGCCAAGCTGAATGGTAATTAAAAGCCTACATCTGCAACAGGACGACAACATGGGAGATTAAAGGCAGATACAACAAGGAAGGGGCAGTAGAGCTACGCAGCGCCATACGAAGCTTATATCTGAGATACAGAGACTCATATCCATGATGGAATAGAGCTGAAAAAGGACATGGTACGTGGATTGACACTCCCTCAGGGACAATCAAGAAGGAGTGATGTAGGAAGCAGCTCAGAGAAACCATCCAGCCGCTTCACGTAAAACAAAAAGTACATGGGACATGTTTCAAGTTGGGGACTGCTAAGTAGTCACTTTTAAGGAACTTGCACTGCATTTGGTTACCAGTACCAGGTTCCAATCATCATTGTCCTTGTTCTTGATCCTCTTTTGTATATGTGTTTTTTCTAGGATACATGGCTCTGATGCCTTCTTTAAAGTATTGAAATTTAAGTTTACAGGATCAAGTTTGTTTGCTGACAATTTATAACATGGCTGGTACTTCAGATGTTCACTGTATGCATACAGTATTTTATATTTACAGTAAATATCCTCTCCTCTTCCTCTCCATTTTCCAGTATCTAGTGGTATTGGGAGTTCAGTTTTTTCCACAAATCATGTTTTTCTCTAAAAATTCAATTTTTTTTTATTTTCTCTAAAACTCATGGTCCCATAGAATTAATGGGACCTTTAATAAATAGGCCTCCACATTTATGTAAATGCTATTTACAAATAAGCCATCCATAGATTTTGACCAAGTCATAGTCCCAATTCATATATCCACAGGTACCCTTGATGCTGTCCCTGTAACCCTGAACCTGGGAATGGATGTTTATACTGGGCTTCAGTTTGAATGGAGTAAATTGTGAAAGCATTGCTGACTGGTCAGAATGCCACTATAGTACCAAGGAGATTAGGAGAACCAACAGTTTTACTCATATAGAAATACAAATATTTAGCTAAGGAATGTTTCATGCATACATTAAGTGGGTTATGCTAATTTGAAGGACAACACATCCTACAATTAACCCAATATCAAGCAAATAAAGGCATGAATAATTATGAATAATTCACCTTCATCAAGCTCCATGAAAACCTACTGTATGCAACTACATTGGCTTACCAGCTTCCCCTCAACTCAGACCATGCATGCCATGCATGCCTAGCCAGAAGAATCCTAACATCAACAATGGTACCAATCATGTTGATTATTTGGGCATAATAGCACTTACGTGCACCTTATTTTTCATTTGACACTGTTCATGCATCCAGGTTTTGCCTATTGTTCAAGCATGGGGCCATTCTCAAGTGATTTTCTTTTGCAAATGTAAATTTGGGGACAGGTCCTAGTAAGGCCCAAGAAAACAAGCTCGTTTCTTAGCTTTGAATTGTGCACAATTTACTGCATTTGTTCTGTGCAACTTTTTTCTTGAGATGCCACCATAAGCTTTATAGTGACATGACACCTTCTGAATCAGTTTTAGACTAAAATAATCTAAAGACTAAAACTGGAAAATGTATTGACCTGCTGTATCATGTCCCTTTCCTAATGTCAGACAACTACAGGCTGTAATGACATACACTTTGTAGATGCCCCTTCTGCTGATTTCAATTGTCTAAGTAGTCGACAGCCATCAAAGTCAACACAGGGGCCTTTACATCATACAATGATATTCATGATAAATTTGTGCTTCCTAATTTGTGACAACACTTTGGGGAAGGTCTTTTCCTGTTTCATCTGGATAACAACCCTTTGCAAAAAGTAAGGTCTATACAGAATTGCTTTGCAGAGATGGGAGTGGAAGAACTTGATTGGCCTTGATCTCAACCCAAAAGAATCATTTTGGGATGAACTGAACCACCAGTGTGATCCAACATCAGTGTCCAATCTCACTAATGCTCTCATGGCTAAAAGGAAGCAAATCCCAGCAACAATGTTCCAACATCAAGTAAAAAGCCCTCCCAGAAAATGGGAGTTTATTATAGCAGCTAAGAGAGGACCACCATAATATTAATCACCTTGGATCAGGAAGATGTTGGACACACTAGTGTCCATACACTTGTGGCCATTTCGTGTATGTGCTTGAAATTAAAAGTTGACATTTACATGTTTACTACAGATGGAGCAAAGTTTGTTAAAACATTAAAGTCCAGGACACACAATGGCACAAGAAAAAAAAGTGTGATTATGATCTGGTGGGACATGGTGATCAAGGTTCTTAGATAATATTTGCTCCATTTGCAAGAATGAAATGAAAGAGTAGAAAACAAACAAAAACAATATACTCCTGAGTCTGTGCACATCCATTATGGTTGCCCAATGTGTTCCTAGTGTTTGGTAAGGAGCTCAGTAGCAGCTGGTGAGCCTCAGCTAGGAATCCTCTGATATTCTGTGACTAACACCTGCTTCAAACAAAAAAGCTACACACCAACTCTCTTTGATCATCAGTCTCATATAAACCAGTAATAAATTATATACTACCCTGGATCCCTTTGCTCTGCACTCCCCTGTGCCTCCATAGAACATTTTAGAAAACCAAATTGTTTGCCTCCAGAAAACCGCTTCAATCCAATGTTGACTTTTTAAGCTATTAAAAGCACCCCCAAATGAAAGGTGGTGTTATTTTAAGTTAATAAGCCTTGAGTGGGGTTTGATAATTCTTTTCCTTTGAAGGTTAGGTTTTAATCAGCTATCGGGAAGCCAGTACTCTGTGTGAGTCATTGTTGGAAGTTTAGTGAAACAGTGGTATCTGAGACCCAAACTCCATCATACAAAGACTATCAGACTAACAGCATGAAATGAAGATTAGATAATCATTGTTTAAATGAAATAGACTTGTCCTCTGCGACTGCAGCCTAATATTTTGCTACAGGTATGGGATCTGTTACCCAGAAACCCAGAAAGCTCCAAATCATTGGGAAGTTCATCTCCAATAGACTTCATTTTTCTTATTTTTAAGAATGATTTTCTTTTTCTCTGTATTAATAAAATAGTACATTGTACTTGATCCATGGTAACATATAATTAATCCTTATTGGAGTTTAATTAATGTTTAGCAGACTTATGGAGGAAAGTAATAAAAATTGCAAAGAGTAAAACTTTGTTAGGCTTTTATTGCATTGCAAATCTTAATTGCGCATTGCGAACCTTTAACACCTGCTCTGCAGTTTCTCTACATTTTTTTGGTTTGCAATGGTGAAACTTCATTACATACACTGCTAACATTCACAAAAACAAATTGGTTGTAAAGTTTGAGAGGAAGTCGTTGAGGTCTTTAATCAGTCAAAAATTGTGCAAACATGGTCACTGACGTTCACAAGGGTCTTTGCAAACATTACATATTACATTCCCCCCTAAAGATATAGAGATCCAAATTATGGAAAGACTCCTTATCTGGAAAAAAGGGATGGCACCAGTCTAGATATCACCCAGACCGCCAGGAATGGAAGGTCTATCCGGATGAAATGTTCCTGTCTGGATTTAAATTAGAAAATTAGGAAATCCAGACATGGCATTGAATATAATGACATGGCACCACATCACCAGTCCTGCCTTGACGTCACCGATCCTACCCCTGCCCTGCCTCTGATGTCACCCGCCCCACTTGATTTCCAGCCCAAAAAAGGTGCCAACCCTACTAGAAAACCCAAGCATTCTGGATAAAAGGTCAAACAGATGTATTTTTCCTACAGGTAAGTAACTGAATTGCCCTGAGCTGTAGAAAACAGTCAGGAACCGAGTTTACATTTATAGCTGACCCACCAACTGACACGTCTTTTCTTTTCCATTAAGAACCATACTTAGTGTAGTAACCTGCTTGTGTAGACATTCTGGTTAAGGGCATTCTGCTGTTTTGCCATTGCTTGATGATCATATTCCTGTTCCTGTTTTTGTACTTCCTGTTAAGCTGAGAGCAAGCATGGAGCAGGCCAGACCTACCTGCCATGTCTAATAAATATACTAAAAGTTCCAGGGTGTATCTGACTACTTACCTGAACTAACACAGTAGAATCATTAACCCACTAGTGATGGGTGAATTTATTCCCGCGATTCGCCGCTGGCGAATAAATTCGCGAAACTGACAAAAAAATTCGGCAAAAAAAATTCGCCGCTCAAAAACGAGTCACGCGTCGTTGTAACGACGCGCGGCAAAAACGACACGACGCGCGACTCGTTTCGCGAATCGGCGAAAAATTCGCGAATTTCTCTGGAAATTCGCGAATTTTTCGGCGAAGCGAAACGCGGCCGTTTCGCCCATCACTATAACCCACTGCTAGCCAGCAGTTTATTACACTTAGTACTATCTTTTGCTGGAAAATCCAGTTCCAAAACAAGGCTATGTGTATTGCATCAGTATTGATAGGTCTGCTGCTTAGTAGACAAGACAGATGGGAAAGTCTGATTTGACAGATTTTGCTCTGATTTAAGGTTCAGAAACATGTACTGTTAGGGGTTATTATGATTGAGCCAAAAGGTTGTGGCACAAACGGAGCTCAGTTACAAACACAAAGAGCACAGATACATGGCATTAAAGATGGACAGATAAAGCATGTAGTATACTGCATGCACTCAATACAAAGCAAGGGGTGCAGCACTGACACAATGCAATGTCTGCATGCACAGCAGAGATAAACAAACTTGTCTGTACACACAGTACTGATGTAATCGAAGCAATAGCAACGTGCAGTGCATAAATACTAGCAATGTCCAAGCATAGATACAGATTATGTCGGCACAGAAAGGACTGATGTTGGTAATCCACAATATGCATGCACATCCATTGGTACAGGAGATACACATGCTCCCAGTATTAGTACTAGAAATGCACTCACAGGGTCATATTTAGCAGATGGTAGGATTTACTCCTCTGCTGAGGAATACCAAAAAAGCTTTGACACCCAAGGCCTGGGTGGCAATCTGTTGCCGACCACCACCAGAGCATGTGATGAGAGTCCATAGGGTGCAGTTCATGTGGGATAGTTGATCAGAAACCTGTGTGCTTGGCATGTTTGGACCAAGAAGGTGCAAAGTCTGACTTCAAGAAGAGCCTCTTCCAGTTGATGTCGTATTGTCGTGCTGACCCCTCTCCTATGTTAGCTGATCCCACCCATTTATAACACATCAGAGGGGAGTCAAGTCAGTGCAAGTCATTGAGTAGAAGAGTTTGGGATGGGCAGGATTTGGTTTGGGAAATCGTTTAGGGTCATTAGGAATATTGACCAGCTCATCATTAATGTTGGATACTAGAGGAATGCAGTTAAATATCTGTTAAGGCAGGCGACAAATCTCCAAAAATTCCATCCTCCTTGCTAACATTAAAATTGCTGCAAGTAAATGACATTACTCACTATGATTTAGTGTAATGCCTTCCTTTAAGTTGAATTGCCGTGAGTAATGTAATTTACCTGGGGAAGGAAGTTCTCCGGAAGAATTTGTGGCTGTAACCCCCGCGATTTGCGTATGCTAAGAACCTAGGGGCCGGCCAAGACAGGGCCCACTGGGTTTTTTCCCAGGACCCCAGTGGGTAGGGTTGCCACCAACCCAGTATTGTACTAGTCTGGCTGGTAAAATAGGGAAATGCATAAAAATATAGGAAGGCTGGTATTTTTGTTTTCAAAAAAAGGTAACAACCCTACTGGCAGGCCAGTCCGATTCTGACCTGGGCCAATTCAAATGTTAGTGGAGGGGATGGCAATTTTGGCTGCAACAGCTCGGGTGACCAATCTAATCATGTGCTATCACCCTGAAACCTTGGATACAGTTGAAGACATTATATGAAGGTGTGAAGATACAAAATTGAATAAGGCTTCAATGCCATATTTTATATACTGAATTTATTACACCAGCCTAAAGTTTCAGCTTGTCAATAGCAGCAATGATCCAGGACTTCAAACTTGTCACAGGGGGTCACCATCTTGGAAAGTGTCTGTGACACTCACATGCTCAGTGGGCTCTGAGCAGCTGTTGAGAAGCTAAGCTTAGGGGTTGTCACTAATTATCCAGCAGCGGAAAATGAAGTTGGTCTGTAATATAAGCTGATGCTACAGGGCTGATTATTAAATTCTGATGCTAATTGCACTGGTTTCTGTGCTGCCATGTAGTAATTATCTGTATTAATGACTAATCATCCTTATATTGTGACTATATTTCTATGACACTATCAGGTGTACTGTATATTGTGAGTGGGTCCCTAAGCTCAGTGAGTGACAGCAGCACAGAGCATGTGAATCAGTGAATCAGAAAAGAAGATGGGGAGCTACTGGGGCATCTCCTGGGGATTCAATTATTCAGCCCGCACACCCTGGCTCTCCAACCAAAAGGATTACCTGGTGCACAGCGAGAAGGGATTTGGCCTCCCTCAGTAACCAACTCAGCAACAAAACACTGGCACACAGGAACAACTTGCAGGTAAAACCTTGCTGGTTTATTGTGAATGCAGCATGCAACGTTTCGAGGGTTACCCCGAAACGTTGCATGCTGCATTCACAATAAACCAGCAAGGTTTTACCTGCAAGTTGTTCCTGTGTGCCAGTGTTTTGTTGCTGAGCATCTACTGGGGAGACACAGATCTTTACTGCTAAAGGGCTGTGGTTGCCTTGGGCTGGTACACAAGCACAAAACATCATGTAACAACATTTCTAGCTACTTTTGGTTAAGCTTTTTTTCTCCTTTAACTGAATATGGACAATAAAATAAATATAAACCCCTATAGATATTTTCGGGATTTGTGCCCCTTATTCCTCTTTCTGAAAAGGACAAATTACACAAAAACACACTCTTATATATTTATATTCATAGCACTAATGTTGCAGTACATCTTTTGTAGTGACGTGCCAAATCCACTATTTTGGGATTCAGGCGAATCACGGATCCTTAGTGAAAAGTTCAGCCGTATAGCAAACTGAATCTAAAACATGTAGATTGGGGGCAGAAAGAATGAAAGAGAGCTGCGCCTGCAGCGCGTGGGTTTTTTTGCTTCCTGTTCGTGTGACAAAAAGTCACATGATTTTAGGATTCAGATTCGGTTTGGAGCGGCACCAGAATTTGGTTGAATCCGAATCCTGCTGAAAAGGGCCGAACCCTGGCCAAATACCGAATTCTCAGAATGGGTGCATCCATAATCATCTACAAACAACATACAGATGCAGTCACTTGGATTTGTAAGTTAAATGCGTCATGACTCAGGGCTAATTGAAGAAACTGTGTTATCTAAAGTTATCTTAACTCATTTAATGCATTTAACCTTTTCATTAGCATACCAAAGCACCATTGTTTTCAATGGTGAACTCTTTAATTGGATGGGATGCTGTGACACTATATTCTGTGCTAAGTGGGATAAATGAGATAGATGAGTTAAGTCACGACGCATTTAACTTACAAATCCAAGTGACTGCATCTGTATGCAAGCACATTATCAATACAGGAAAAGTATGTGCACACACCATAGATATCATATGGATACAGTAGGCTGCGCATGGCATATAGAAAAAGGAATGTCTCTATACAACATAGATAGATGGCATGAATACACAGCACAAATACAGGAATTATCTGCACACAAAGGACATGCAGCACAGATGGCAGACGTTGTCTAATACACAAGATCAAGGCAGGACAATATTTAAGAACATAAGACTGCAGTATATGCATGCACGTCACAGATACAGGGGAATATGCTGTAGGAATGCCAGTCACATACATTAGCAGGGAGGCCTTTGCCGACAGACAAATACAGTACAATATGCACGCAGTATATGAAAACGTCAGTATACTGTATGTACACACCAGCAGCACTCAAAGGCAACTGAAGCTTCTTTCTGAGACCTCATATCAGTTTTGTAGGAAAAGAAAATGGATTTATAAATTTGAGGACTGGGTCGTTATCACCCTGATGACTTTGATATCTCTGCACCCATCAGTGGTACATGTCAGTGTGCCCTAATACACATATATTATATATTTATATATTTACACCTGCATGCACTGTAATGTCTATACACACAGCTGCACATATACAGGGTTATTCTGGACACATACAGTGCAGCGTCTGCCTATATTCACAGCAATGGCAATAAACAATATTTCCACCCTTACTGGTAGAGGACAATATTTGCACGCAACACCCAGTTGTACAGATACATGTAATGTCTACAGATGGAGTATACTGAGGGCACTTCTCATATACAGGCAAAACCTGCACAAACTTAGGACTCATTAAAATGCAAAATACCAATGCAGTGATAACATCTTCATATGAAAACACAATACAGAATCGATTTTTGTGCAACAGAATAAGCACAGGAATAATTCTGTGTCTAATACGGTGTTGCTTGCCTTTTTTCAGCATCCTGACCCAAGTTTCAGGTGAGACTGTATTATGTTAATAATGTATTTATTATATATTAATACATGAATTGTATTTAATACTAAGCATACTTTTTTCTTTAGAATATATACATATATATATATCAGCTGTAACAAAAGTATATATGTTAAGAACCCCTGCACTTTTCATTGGTTATATGCTTAAAGGTTTAGGTGTTTTCCTTATTGTTGTAGTCTCTATTGAGAGATCATACCGAGAATTACAATGGCAACATTTCATTATAGATGAAAATGTAAATATAGTATATTCCAATATACGCAATAATGTATTGTATACTTACACAATAGGAACCAATGACAGTTTGCGTCTGTTCAGTGGCACAGCCTGCAGTCAAGCAGTCCTCCTATGTCTCCCATTCACCTATAGCCACACGTCACTGAACACCCAGCAACAGGGAGGGCCCCACACCTGCACGAATGGGGCACAGAATCCATGCCTCCCAGTGGGCAGTTCTGCTGTGACAGCTGGAGAAACCTCCACGGACTCAGGTTACACCTGAACAACAGACTAAGAGATGAGCTCCCACAGGATTTCATTACAGAACCCTCCCTATTTGTATGAAGAAGACATACCTGATTAGTTCAGGGCCCAGTAATACTTTTCTTTTTCTAAAAGCAAGATTATACCTAAATACTGTAGATTTGTTATTTACATATGCAGGGGAAGTGACGCTGCAATGGATTACGGCTGAAGATAGATGCTGGGAAATATAGTTTAAACTTGGTTGGACAGCTCTGAGCTCAATTCTTAAGTATAGCTGGCCAAACACAGAATATGCACTAATATGTTACCAATTTTATAGAACTTTGGCTAACTTTGACCAAACTGGCAGTTGGGTTGCCACCTTTTTTAGAAAAAAATACCGGCCTTCCTATATATTTTTCTTTTTTCTCTATTCACAACATTGGGTTGCCACCTTTTTTAGAAAAAAATACCGGCCTTCCTATATATTTTTCTTTTTTCTCTATTAACAACATTGGGGTCACCCATAATTTTTACTGGCTAGGCCGGTAAAATACCAGCAAGGTGGCAACCCTAACTGGCAGCCAAATTGACCGTAAGTTCAGTTCTGGGAGGCAGGTCAGTTCTAATAAGTTGATGGGTTCTAAGTCAGGTTGATGGGGAGCATACCTCCCAACTGTCCCGTTTTTAGAGGGACAGTTCCTCATTTGTACTGGAAAGTCCCATTTTTCTCTGCACTGAACAGCCAGAAAAAGAAACAATGCTTCTAACTTAATTGGCTTTAGGCAGAGAGCAGGAGGTTTAAATAAGATATTTTGTAACAATTTCCCCTTGGGAAAAGTTAGACTCACAGCTTAAAGGGCAACTCACCTTCATTAGCAAAACTGTAATTACTAAAAATAAAAATCACAGAAATATCTTCAAACTTTTATAACCTGGCAAATTTTGTGGTAATTAGGGGGTATGGCAATAAAAAATGGGCATGGTCAAACAAATTTGCTGTGTTACACGTGACAACTTTTTTGTCCCTCTTTTTATTTCCAAAAAGTTGGGAGGTATGTGGGAGTCGATAAGTAGTAAAATGTGTAATCAGAACATGAATCCCCACTGTTCTTCTCAAGAAAGGGGCTCAGGGCATCTCCCCCTATTTGCCACCTGCTAAGAATGGTTCTGTCTGCATTTCAGCTACTGGCCGACTTCTGGAGGTCCACATCAATATGTCACAGACTAATGCAGCCCCAGGCTGCACTTCATATCCAACTGAGCCAGGATCAGAAATTAAAGTTAGTAGAGGGTGATGCTCAGTATGGGTGGGTAGCAGCCCAACAGAAAACCTATAGTCACATCCTTTGTGTTGTACATAAAAGCAATGAAAACCCAGCATCCTCCTTCCTATGGTAACAACTATATTGCATGGCCCGAAGGACGATGGATTTGCTACTCCTGTTACATAGTTACAAAGGGAGTTATGCCTGCTCAGATAAAAAATTTACTTTGAGACACAGATACAGAGCAGTTTGTTAAAGGCTAAAACAGAGTAGCACAGTTCAGTTTTTTTTTACAGCCAGGTAGATATTGTTTTCAATAACAGTTATGTTTACAGAAAAAAAGTGAAACCATTGAAGAATGTAAAATGATGTTGTACATTATAAAGAGGCATTGAATTATAGTTAGCCTGTGGTTAAGGGGATTCTGTAAATTACTCTGTGTACAGTAAATAATTCATTCTGCCACTGCAAATGTTATTCTTCAACCAATAAATGTATGTTTTAGTTGCAATATTTGTGTGCAGGCACCATCTTAATGGGGATGTAAAGGCAAAAAAATTAAACCCCATTTTTGCTTTCTGAAAAAAAAAAGAAATCTATCTCCAATATACTTTACTTAAAAAATATCTACTGTTTTTATAATAAACCTGACTGTATGCAGTGAAATTCCCCCTTTGTTTTACTTGCTCTGACAGCTGCGGATAGGAAACTTCAGATGGTCCCTAACTGTTCTGCAGGGAAATGATCATACTTTCAAATGGCAGGGGGAGCCCCTCACTTTACTTTCTAGAACTCAAGCAGCTTTGTTTGTTTCCCTGTAGAGCAGCCGGCGACTGCATAGAGATTTGTATCCACAGACCCAGTGCGGTCTGCATATTCTGATTATTAATCAGTCTTGCTGTATTGGCTTCTGTGACATATATTATTTGACTTGTGCTGTTTTGATCATTTATGACAATCCCTAAGCTTGACCTCCCAGCTGAAGCCCAGACCACTCTGAGCATGTGCGGAGTCTTGCTACTGCAGAGATGTCTAACAACAAAATTACAAGATGCCAGCTCCCTGCACCAACTTTGAAAGCAAAAAGCGTTTTTAACATTATTCTTTTTTAGACTATAGTTTCCCTTTAAGTAATTTTTCCTTGTTTGCTTTCAGAAAGAGCCACCAATTACAATGGAATTGCTTTCAGGTAAGATATTGTTTCTTCTAATCAATGTAACTGAAGGACTCACAGTTTGGGTTAGCCAAATTTTTTGTATTGTATACTGTTCTCATATCTAACACTAGGTAGGGCATTCAGGTGTCAGGGAGCTGTTATCTGTTTTTCTTCACATTATTCTGCTGAATGACTGCTGGGGGAAAATGAGGGGTTAATATCACTCCAGCTTGCAGATGTGAACTTCTGATGTAGGGCAAATACCCCAGTCCCAAAATTGTCTTGTAGGATAGAATCCTGATTATGATTAGGGTTAATTCTAATACAAAGGTGTAGGACTGCTGGGGGAAAAGGGAGGGGGTTAATATCACTCCAGCAGTAAAGAGTTACTGAAGTTTATCAGAGCACCAGTCACATGACTGAGGGCTCCTGGGAAACTGACAAAATGTCTAGCCCTGTGTCAGCTTTCAAAATTCTACAAAAATCTGTTTGCTCTTTGGATCATAATGCAGGATTATCCTGGTGGAGCACTAGTAATGGATGCATTTTTGTAGAAAAAATGTGTTTTCCCATGACAGAATTTCCGTTTAGACCTTGCTTAACTTCTAAATGCACCAACACCAGAAAAATTTCACGCACTCCACGGGACTCCAAGCAGAGGGTAGATAAAAGGTAGCGTGTGTTGCCTATGATTACGTGTGGAAACACACGAAACGCGTTAGGACAAGTTATGTTCGTGTAATAAAAGCTACCTTTTATCTATCCGCTGCTTGGAGTATCGTGAAGTGCGTGCCATTTTTCTGGCGTTGGTGTATTTGGAAGCACAGCACCCGGGCGGTGAGTGACCCCTTTTATTGTGCCGAAATCTAGATGTATTATGTATTATGTAGCTGCCTGGTAGATCTAAGAGCAGCACTTAATAGTAAAACCCATGTCCCACTGCGTTCCATTCAGTTACATTGAGAAGGAAAAACAACAGCCAGCCAGAATGCAGTTCCCTCCTAAAGAGCTGGCACAAGTCACATGACCAAGGGCAGCTGGAAAATTGACAAAATGGCTAGCCCCATGTCAGATTTCAAAACTGAATATAAAAATTTTTTTTTGCTCTTTTGAGAAAGGGATTTCAGCGCAGAAGTCTCCTGGAGCAGCTCTATTAACTGATGCGTTTAAAAAAAAAACATGTTTTCCCATGACAATTTCCCTTTAACTTCTAACAAAGTTACAGAGACCTACAAATATTATTCTACACGTAAACTTATAGTGGCATTCTTTAATTTCACTGTCTACTAGTCAAGTTTTGCCCACTACCCTCTGCTAGGCCTACATTTGCAGGCCTCAGGCCCAAGGGCACATATACAGGTTTATATTCCTATTTAAGCTCTGGTACGCTGAATCCACAGCAGGCCCAGGGGGTTTATTATAATAACAACCAGATGGTGCAGCACGTGCAAATGCAGGTCAGTACTGGTAACTACTGTATATCCATATATACGATGCAGGTACTGAGAGTGAAGCTACTTGGTAGTAGGGTTGCCACCTTTTTTTGAAAAAAATACCGGCCTTCCTATATTCTTATTTTTTTTCCTATTAATAACATTGGGATCTACCAGCAAAAATACCGGCCAGGCTGGTAAAATACCGGTCAGGTGGCAACCCTATTTGTTAGTGAATATACTCCTTGCATTTGCCAAATGTTCAACAGACAAAGCTCAGATGCCCTCATATCCACGCCCATGATAATATATATGTATTTTATGGGTAATGTAAAAGTAAACACTGATTCACTTTATATACTTTAGCTTTTTTTTTTTTGAGTTCTATACCAACTAGGGATGCACTAAATCCAGCATTTTTTGAGTGTTTACCCAAGTACCCTCCATTCAGCTGAATGCAACGGTTGTAAAATCAGTGCAACTCTAGCGGAATCCAAATCCAAATTAACATATTCAAATCTGAGCAGACTCCCAAAATATTTGAAAAATCTAAAACAATGGTTATGTTCAGTTTTTTTCTGCCTTAAAGTCACATGACTTTTTTTTAGGATTTGGATTCAGTCCAGCTGAGCAGTGAGCACTCGAGTGTTCAAATTTAGCTGAATCCAGAACCTACAAAAAGAGTCGAGATTTGTCTGAGTCCCAAACCAAATCCTAAATTCAGGGCACCTATAATTTCAACGTTAGTTTGGGGCTATGGAATAGGGAAGAAGCTGTTTAAAACAAAGCACGTAGCAGCCGTGAGACGCATTTTAAGCTTAGGTTGGGAAAGCTCTCCAGCTTCCCGCAGTAGATTTGGGTTGCAACTGGAACTTGCAATGCAAAAGAGACATAAATCTATCATGTTAGTCTTTTATGAACCCATCTGCCTATTGTGGGAGCCTAAATGCACCAGGTGTAGTCTCACACAGTTGTGCCTCTGGGTGCTGGTATAAATCTTGTTCTTTTGTCACCATGCTGGTGTAAAATATCAACCTTTATTGTATGGAGTTATCCCTGCAATGCTTCTATTGTACACACACTCAAAGCATGTTATATGAGCTGGCCAGTGCTGGGAGGGCACGGGGCTTATACAGTATGGGAATATACAGAATTTAGAAAAGATACCGTGTTTCTTTATGTCGCAAGTCCCATCCTCCTGCTTTTGTCTAGTAATATATACAGTATATATATGTGCACATATACATTAACAGGGGCTTTATTTCTCTCACTCTGGCCTATATGCAACTAGATTTGGAGCTGGGTGGGACAACAGGGGTTAGAAAAGGTAATATGGAAAATAAGGGGGGTCTCTGTAAGTGGGATTCTGAAATTACTGTTGGCTGGATTTATGTACTTAAAGCATGTAACAATAGTTGATCAATATATGTCCTTCACGCATTTTAGACGTGTCCTTCTGATGTAGGGCAAATGCCCCAGTCCCAAAATCTGCCCTGTGGGGTAGAATCCTGCATTATAATTAGGGATAATTCTAATACAAAGGTGTTGTTCTCCTTTTATTCTCCAGTCCGTACGACTGTAGACATGTAAATAATAATAATAAAAAAAAAAAATATATATATATATATATAATTGTGTAGATTCAGCATGTAATTAAGCAGAACAGACTGATTAGGCCCTGGGGTATAGCCCCTCTGTCAGACACACAAAGCTGCACAGTGCTGTCTGTGTGTGTTTTCTCCAAACCATTGACAGTGCCGCAGAGTAGCTCTATTCATACCCACGGCCCAAGCCTGTAGGTGTCATTCACAACCACTACAGAGCAGTATGTATGTCAGACACACACACAAAACCTGCCTTCAGGACACAGATACACAGCAGTGCTATACAGGCAGTGACGTGGCTGCTAGGCAGAGTTTGTGTGTACAGAACTGAAATGGTTAAGTAGAAACACACACAAAAATCCATAGAATTTCCAGGATACTATGCTGGAATCTGGGTTGCTAATGTGTGAGTCTTTTTAAGGACTGTATAAAGTGGTGTTGCTCAGCAAGTCTTTGTGAATGAGTATCTAGGGGAGAATGTTTGCAATGCTCTGCGGCTCACTGAAAGGGTTTAAATCCTGTAACGCTCTGCAGGGCTCTAGCATGGACAGAGTTAAAATCCAGACAGTAAGGCTTATGTATTGCAATGTTCACATCCCTCTCATGGAAGGGTTATTGGAGTAATGACCTGCATTTCAATGGTTGGAAAGATAGATGTTCTCCAGGTCACTGACAGCAGAAGGGGGGGGTGGGGTATAAATGGTCATTCCGCATGTTGGGTCAAGTCAGGGTTAATGGTGTGAATATACTGTGCACCTGTCAAAGAACAGGTTAAATAATGAGTCTGCAAAACCTAAATAGCCAGCAATTATTGCATGTTCTGTTGGGTATTAAATGACAGCATTGAAAGTATCAATGGCACGGAAAGTGGAAACAAAGGAGAGAGTCTGTTGTACCTTACCTGGAATTGGTGGTGGTCAGATCCAGGGTAATAAGAGTCTTCAGCCGTCTTCTTTCATTCCGTGTGTGGCAGTCCTGCAAGATTCCCAGTGGTTGGATTCTTGTCCCCCCCAGTTCAGCACATCAGATGCATCTCACTGCTGCCCTCCTCTCCATAGGCTGGGCCTTCCCACCCTCTACCCTAACCTGTCCTCCAGCAGCAGCAGAAAGCCCCTAGTCCTCCCTAGTAACAGCCACTAGCTTTAATGTGCCTGGCAGCCAAGACTCTAACAGTAGCAGCAGAATTAGCCTGTGAGATTTACTCTTTATTTTCGCAATGTCCTTTTGTCTCCTTGTTCTTTCTGCCTTATCTCTCCCTTCCTCTCCTCTCACTATCTGCCCTTCCAAGCTCTGCACCTTGCTGTTCCTCCTTTCTTTCTGCCTATAATCTCAGCTGTACACTCTGTCTTTCTCTTCCAATCTGTTCTCTCTCCTGTGTATCTCCCTCCCTCTAGCTCTCCCCCTCTGCCTGTCCTCTCATGTGCTTTCTCTAGCTCTCCCTCCCCAAGCCTTTTCTCCTTCTAGCCTCTCTCGTGCTTTCCCTGTGCCTGTCCTCTCCTGCCTTATGTGTCTCTTTCTATCCTGTTCTCTTTCTCCCCTTTGTCTCAATATTACTATTTGTGCTTGGCTCTCTATTCTGTCACCACCTTGTCCCCTGGCTCTGTGTTCCCTTAACTTCTGGGTGTTTCTGCTGCTGAGTCCTTTTATCCTCTGCTTTTCCTGCAATTTATATTTGTTTTTTGGGGGCAGTTTTCCTGTTTTTTTTCTCTACGAGTGTATCTGCCTCCTTTTGTGTGATCTATGTGTGTCTTTGTCCCCTCTTGTTTTGTGTTGATGCACCCCCAGTTGTGTGATCCCCAATGTTTCTTGGTGTCTCTCTCTCTGTCCTCTCTTGTGCTATACCTGGTTGTCTTGCTGTCTATCCCACATGCATTTTCCTTATGGATAGCTGTCTATCTCCTCTTGTGGTTTGCTGTGTGCCTCTATCTGTCCCACTTGTGATATCCTTGTGTATATGTGTCTGTTTTCTCTTGTGTTTCTCAGTGCAGCTTTATGTAACACGAGTGATATCCCTATGTATCTCTGTCACTTGTAGTGCCATCCCATACTGTCTCTCTCTGTCCCACTATTTGTTATCCCTATCCCTATGTCTCTCCCTTCTATGTAATCCTTGGATATATTTCTGTCCTCTCTTTCTATGTTGTTGTGGTTGATCTCTGTCCCCCTCTGCCTTCTTTCCCTTGTGTTGCCCCACTCTCTATCCTCCCTAATATTTCCCTGGGTGCCTCCCTACCTCCCTGTTTAAATGTGCCATTCTCTGCCTATTTTCTTTCTTTTTATTCTGTTCTTCTTCCCTCTGTATTCTTCTGAGACCTTCGTCCTCCCAATGTATTTATCCTTTGCCTGTCCCTTTCCCTTTCTGCTTTCCCTCATCTATTTCCCTCTCACTATGTCTCTGTCCCTGTCCTCTTATAACCCTGTCTATCTTCTGTCTTACTCTATATCTATCTCACTTTATCTTCTCTCCTTTTATTAGATCTTCCTCTGTCAAACCCTACACTATTGCCCCTTGAGCCAGGCACACTTCTCTCTATTAATATGAGCTCCCTAACTTATATTTCCACGCCTCTGGTTCCATAGGAACAGCGTTTATTCCATTGTAAGTCTCACTAAATAATCTGACTGTTGCAGAACTACAGCTCCCAGTAACCCCTGTTACCTGTGCGATTGTGGAACAAGCAGTTCTGTAACAATAAAGTTATACATCATTGCTTTACATAGACACCTCTTTCTTCATCTTTTGTACCCCTTCCTCTGTACCAATTATAAATACACCTAATAGCTGAGTCAGATGCCTCCATATAGATTTACTCTATATTTTATTATAATCATTTCCAAACCAGCTTTGCAGTCCCCCACCACTTCCCCTTGTCATGTTCTGTTTGCAGTCATGTGCTCCACAACAGCTGGGTCCTAGAGGCCTTTTTTAAGGTCAGCTGAGCTAGGGAGGAATTTGGGAGTAATAGCAGGTGCCCAGCCTCCCTTCAAGCGACTCAGCAACACTAGGATTTCTGGGCTAGTGCATGTGTATATTACATTTTGGAACATACCCTCCTAATGTATAATCTCTAGATGTACCCATTAATGCACAATTCTTATTAAATATGCATATTGGGGCTTGACGGCGTCTCCTATGCAGTTCTACACAATTCTCCCTTTGGCTCCTTAGAACTCACCTTCACTTGCAGTCTGGCTAATTATTCTTCACATAAATTGCTCTTGTAACAAAAAGCAAATTTGATCTAATAATCATAGCGTCAAACATATTCCCTAGATTGTAAGCTTATGTGAGCAGGGCCCTCTGACCCCATTCTTAGTCTGCATTGATAGCAACAGGTGCAGCCAAACAGTCCAAATATTCAACCATAATAAATGTATATTCTGAATAACAAAACTATTATTGAATACAGTTCAGTACAAATGGATTGCAGTCTGTGGATCGGCACAAAGACAAAGCTTTTGTTCTAGGTTCTACAGTATGTGACTGATATTTAAATTGCTGCAGGATTTAGAGCCTTCTATGGAGCTATAGTATAGTAGGGATTGTGTGAGGCAATATACACCTTCTTCATATAGAAGAAGTTACCATTTCAACTGCTTTAATGAAAATCTCCCTATGAATCTTGTAGCAGCACCCAGTTACTTCCGCTGGCTGCCCTCCCAGGCTGTTAAGGAAAGCAGGTGGCACTTGGAAATTTGCATTACAGGATGCCAGCCAATCCCTATGTTGTGGGTGGGCAGCCAAACTATGCAGTCCCTCAGCTGCCAGCGGCTCATTGAACTTGACAAGGAATTTCAGAGGATGGGAGCAGCTCCCAGACATGCCGGGTATATTACTTACATAGTTAGCATGTGAAATATGGGCACCACTTATGGGGAATGATCTCTCCCAGAAGAAAGTAGAAAGAACATACCACCATTGCAAAGGGTAGTTATCCTCTCTAAATTTATGTTACATCCATCTCAAATGACCGCTATACAAACATCTACACACCCAGTGTCCCATAGACAGTACCACAGTAACACCAATAACTCAAGTAACACAATATTCTATCCAATCTATCCCAAAATGTAACCATTCATTGTAATTACCACTGATACATATTAAATCATTGTTGACGCTGCAATTAAACCCAAGTTTGTTGACGTGACTGCTACTTTAAGATTTTGGTAGATATCCATACAGGATTATGTAGTGATGGTGGTATTGGTTATTATATGAACTCAATGGAAGCCCCTTGCCATATTGGTACTATGTACATATTTTCTCCCATAATTTCTCATAGTATGCACAATATCATAGTCGATGTGGTTTATGAAGAATTCTTTATATAGATCCTATGGGTAGGAAAGTCATCCTTGGCATTAAATTAAAATACGTAATGCTGCAGTAGGCACAATAGATTCACAAAGTGCAGCAAATCCAGCACCTCCCTAGCTAAACAACTAACAATGGCTTCACAGTGGTACGCAAACAAACTCCATAGCCCTAAACACACAGATCTATTTGCAGTTCACTGTCAAACTCTATATATAACATCACTGAAGACCCGATGTAAAACAGTCACAGCAAACAAAAAAAGCAGCCTTGACAAAATCACTGAGGACCAAAGGCCCTGCTAAACAAACCTATTAACCCAGCAGAAATCGGAAACCTAATTAAGGAATGCTGAAGAATAAGGCACATGGCTCAGGTGGCTGCATCACCATCTGCTGCCACTCATACCAACACTTACCCACCTGCTCTGGCTATTTATACCAGCTTTACAGAAGGAAATACTTGGGTCAGTTGTAGAAGCTCACCAAAAGCCATGAGAGCACCCAGGCAACTGCACAAGCCAAAAGCTATTGTCAACCTTCAAACACAACTTATAGTAGATACTACTTACCCTAATCATCTCTTATCAGGTGGGGTTCATCTGATGTAGACTAGTGCCTTTGTCTTCCAAACACATTTTTGACATATAGCTGAAATATGACACTTTTTAACTATCTGTGTTCACCTGCACAATTTTGCTGATGGGTGCAAAACTGCCATCAAAAACTGTTTCAGACTTGGCTTCCTAGGGCAAATCAGAGAACCTAACATCCAGGGCCCACTCTCACAAAGGGTCAAACTGGGATGGCAAGACACCAGGAAAAAACCCGGTGGACCCTGGTCTTTATGCTGTGGACAGCTGTTAAAGGAAATGGAAAGTCTTCTTCCACTTGGAGGTGCCAAATGTTAGGCACCCCCAAGTGATTGTATACACTTACCTTTAGGTTAAGGCTAAGTCCAGACGGGGAGATTCGGGGGAAATTAGTCGCCTGGCGACTTCTCGCTGCGAACCTCCCCAAATAGCCAAGTACCCACGCGCACCGGCGTTGCTTGAAAACGCCGGCGAGTGTTCTCACGGAGCGGCGCGATTTTTGAAATCGCTCCAATTGAAATCGACTAATTTCCCCCGAATCTCCCCGTCTGGCCTAGCCCTAAACCCTGGGATGGTGCTCCTATCAGCAGAAAACTGCAACGGCCTGGATTTATACCAGTGAGCACCATGGAGAGCACCATGCACAGTTGAGTCGACTATTTCATTCTACTGCGCATGCATCTGCCCTGGGAAATTTTATGAAAGAAGAAGACGGAAGAGGATCAGCTTTTGGTAGTAATGAGAAAGTGTTAATGAGAACTTGGAGACTGTGTCCACCAGAATCTAGAGCCTCCTCTGGTACTCAGGAAAGAAAGTTCCATTCTGATAGGACAACAGGAATGAGTTTAAGCTGAAGACGGTGTTGTTCCCACATAACCATACTCTATATATCATTTTACATGCAATGGTTGTCTATTTCATCCATCATTAGAAGTAGTCCTACTAAACATACACCAAAATACATCAAATACATAAAGCATTACATACTCTCAGAGCCACAACTAATGCAGCTGAAAATCCTCCAGAAGACTAACCTGGCAAGCGTAGTTACATCAACTAAAAGACATAGGGCCCTTGCTTAAAATATCTACAAACAGATCATGTTAATGTCTCAACCTTTGGAAACACATACTGTAGCCCTTTGTTTATAGGTGTTGCTAAGGTGAATACAGATCCAGGAATTGCACTAGAGGTGGTGGCTGCAGATTTAAGAACATATGCAGATATCTGCAGGACATTGAGGGGAGTTGGTCAAAAAGGTGTGGCCTGTTTGTTCTTCTCTGCCTCTGGATATATTCACCAAAGATACAGAAAATTGCATTAGTCATATTGTTTTCATTCAGCGGGATCACTGTTAGATAAGCAAAAGCATTATCTTTTAGTTTTTCGTTTCAGCTCTTGGGTATTGCCTTGATCAAAAGTGAATCCATGACCGTTGCACTATGTTCATCTTCGGTGACCCACTGGAAGGACACCGGGAAAAAGCTAATCAAGGGGAGCAACTTCAGGATAGTAATCAAGGATTTCCCTCAGGATAATCAGTAGAGCAAGAACACTCACAAGACTACATCATTCAGGCTACAGAGAATCCAGATTGCAGTGTTAAATATGGTGTCCGGTGATTTCATCATCTTGTGAATTGGTACCAAATTTGGAATAGGCCGAAGGTGAGTTCATTTCTATAAAGCAACCAACCCTGTATTTTCCTTCGCTCTGGATAATCTAAAAAAAACGGCAGAAAAAAAATGCACACGCGTCCCAAGGGCCAAGGACATGTGTTTAGAAGACCATTTACAACCCCACATTGATATTTGTGCCAGATTTCTTTTATTTCCCATAAACAATTTGACATTGATTAGCCCATTGCAGACTTAAGCATGTACATGCTGGGAAATGAAATGACAGTGTAGAGAGTTCCGAGTGCATTTGTATGGTCAGACTGGGCTGGCGGGACTCCAGGAAAAAACCTGGTAGGCTCCATCTCTTTTGGGCCCCACCAGCTCAGACCTACTCCCTGAACTGCCGCTGCTTACCTCCCTCCCTAACCCCAGCAACAGCACACAGGAAAAGGTATATGCCCACACCCGAGGGGGAGGAGGTTGCAGGTTTTGGCTGGGATGGGGGCTATGTGGCTGCACGCATGGTGGGCCCACCAGTCTGACTCTGTGCATTTGTGCCTCGATCTGTCAGGGGTTTGTATACTTCAGCATACTTCAGTTACTTTTGGGTTCCTCTAGAAGCTACATGATGAAGATTACATTAGTTCCTAAAAAGTGACCACAGTTTGTGAGAATGTAATAGGTACATTAGACTGTAAGCTCCAGGGACAAGTGAATATATATATAATTTCTATAAATTGCTGAGGAATATGTTGGCAATATATAGGATAATAAGATATATGGCAGCAGGAGCCCCATACAGTGGCATACCATTCAGTGGCAGCTCCCCAATCCAAGATGAGCCTGGGATGTCACTCCCCAAATAATATAAACTGTAGCCACTGTCAGGACAGGAACTAGGAATAGGCAGAATACAGTAGGTATGTGTCTATTGTTGGTTTAAATAGTCTGAGGTGGGTTTAAGCTAACTTTCAGTATGTAATAGAATGGCCAGTTACAAACGATTTTATAGACTTTTTTTATTATAATTTTTTTATAATTTGTCTTCTACTTCTGACTCAAATGGGGGGTCACTGACACTATCTAAATGCAAATGCCCTATAAGGCTACAAATGTATTGTTATTGCTACTTTGTATTATTTATTTTTCAATTCAGTCCTCTCCTATTCATTTTCCAGTCTCTTATTCAAATTGATGCATGGTTGCCAGGGTAATTAGGAGCCTAGCAACCAGACAGCAGAAAATTGAAACTGGAGAGCTGCTGAATAAAAAGCTAAATAGCTAAAGAAAAACACAAATTAAAAAAGATTAAAAACCAAGAGCAAAATAGTTGGGGGTGAACATGCAGCATTATAGCTTCAGTCAGCAGGGCCTGGTTCTGGAGCCCCCTCCATGGGCTACAAGTCAGAAACACCCAGTTTAGGGGGGGGGCACATGAAAACAGTCAGGGTCAGATTTGCTCAGCGGGATACCGGGCAAAAGCTCGGTGGGCCCTGACCCTCATGGGCTCCTGCCAGACTCCCAATAGTGACATACTAAAAAGAAAAAATTAGATGTCGTGCAGCCGTCTGCACATTAGTGTGGTGTGGGCAATGTCTGCGCAAGCGCACTGGCGTTAGATTGTCCGTGGGGTGTGGGCGCCGTAGCAAGGGGATGCCTGGCATGGTCGCCGCAGCAAGCGGGTAGGGGGGCCCTGGACAGCAGTCCCGGTGGGCCTCGGACCCCCCAGTCCGACCCTGAAAACAGTCCAAATTGGTCCCTGCCATTTATAAGACTGGCCCTGCATCATAATAATAATGTGGTGCAGCATATTGTGTGCATGCTTGTGGCCTGCTAATGTGTTGAAGTTCAAACATGTAAACACTGTAACACATAATTAAGCAAATGCTGCTAATTACCCATTGCAAAAACCCACAGCAATTGCACTGGTCTGTTCTTCACCTTTCTGCCTGGGAGGCTCATAATCAGACATGTGACACAAGGACCAGCAACCCTGATGATCTGTCACCAATGCAGCCAGTATAGCGGTAGAAGTTATATAGGGAGAAGCTGATCTGTTCATTCTGTAGCACCCACTTCTGACAACTTCAAACATAGGTACCATTTATTACTACGCAGACGGGAGCAGCAAAGTGTAGGTGATAATTACCTTTGAAGTGTTAAAGGAATTTGCACCTCTAAATATAATTCTTACTCTGACTTATTAGTAACTCGGAGATGTTGCTCTAAACTAAATTTATCAGTCAGGCAAAGAATGTCATAGCTTGTGCGGCAAAGGGTAATACTGATAATGTTTAAAAGGGAATTTTTTATCTTGCAAATGCATTTTTAGTGGAATGCTATTCCAATGTAATCTGCAATCAACTGCCTTATTTTATTTTTTTTGAGCTTTTTGATTTATTTAATGGAAATAAAGCTGTGATTTGGTGACTAGGGTCCCAATAACCCTAACAGACAGTTTTGATGAAACCAGACTGAGAGGTTTATAGAAAAGTACTTGATTAAAGGAACTCTATCATGGGAAAACATATTTTTTTTTTCATTAACATCAGTTAATAGTGCTGCTCCAGTAGACTTCTGCACTGAAATCCATTTCTCAAAAGAGCAAATAGATTTTTTTATACTCAGTTTTGAAATCTGACATGGGGCAAGACATTTTGTCAATTTCCCAGATTCCCCGGTCATGTGACTTGTGCCAGCACTTTAGGAGGGAACTGCTTTCTGGCAGGCTCTTGTTTTTCCTTCTCAACGTAACTGAATAGTACGCAGTGGGACACGGGTATTACTATTGAGTGCTGTTGAGTACCAGGCAGCTGTTATCTTGTGTTAGGGAGCTGTTTTCTGGTTACCTTCTCATTGTTCTTTTGTTAGACTGAGAGAAAGTGAGGGGGCGATATCACTGCAACTTGCAGTACAGCAGTAAAGAGTGATTGAAGTTTATCAGAGCACAAGTCACATGACTTGGGGCAGCTGGGAAATTGACAATATGTCTAGCCCCATGTCAGATTTCAAAATGAAATAAAAAAAAAATCTGTTTGCTCTTTTGAATGCAGGGAATGCAGCGGGAACTGCTTGAGGAGGGGGTGGGCTCACAAGGGCAGGCGCCAGAACCCTGTGGCCTAGGGGCAGCCAAACTGGAAATTTGGGCATGGGGAAGTGCTGTTTGAAGGGTTATGGCTTCTGGCAACAGGCCCACTGACCCTGGTCTTGATTTAAAAAACATATTTTTAAAAAATTTAAATTTATTAGTTGGTAATAAGAGGAAAATTTACAGGCCAGCCCTTAAAGGGCAAGGAAAGTGTAAAATAGAATAAGGCTAGAAATGCTGTATATTGTATACTAAACATAAATATGAACTTACTGCACCACAAGCCTAATCAAACAAATGATTTATGCTTTCAAAGTTGGCCACAGGGGGCTGTCATCTTGTAACTTTGTTATACATCTTTGCAAGACTAGACTACATACACATGCTCAGTGTAGTCTGGGCTTCTTAGGGATCGTCATAAATGATCAAAAAACAAAGCTGCTTGAGTTCTGTATGGCTGGTAAGTAAGGCAGGGGCTCCCCCTGCTGTTCATAAGTATCAATGTTTCCCTGCCAGAAGTTAGGGACCGTCTGACAATTCCTATCCACAGAAGTAAATGAAGGGAGAATTTCACTGCATACAGTCAGGTTTCTTATAAAAACGGTACACATTTTTTAATGAAAGTATATTGGAGATAGATTTCTTTTTCATTAAAGAAAGTAAAAATGGGATTTTATTTATTTGCCTTTCCTTGCCCTTTAAGAAAGTGAAGAATAACATTGCCAAGAAGAGCAATCACAAAATGCCAGTTCACAGCTTACATTAAATAGCATGTATACAGTAATCTAATATGTCTGTTATTAAAGTGCAATAATAATAGGAAAGGCAATGGCAGGGGGTACATGTTGCGCAGCAGCAGGAGCTTCCTTCATCAGACGTGTTTATACAAATATTGCTGCAGGGCACGACATACTGGGAGAGCAAAATGTCTCGCTCTATAGCGGTATATAGGAGCCATCAGTGATGTATATGTTCTCTACACATAAACTGCCTCTGCCTTGGGACGGCTCCCTCTGATGAATGCGTTTCTATTTCATATTAACAAGTACTGCACAGGAATAACTTTTGACAGTGGAAGGGAATCATTGTATTTCTTGTCTTTGGATGATTGTCCTTGATATACACAAACACATATAATGACAAGCTTGCGAGTTCTTGGAGCACGGATCTGTTGGGTACTCAGGATGGGGATGTTTTTGAGATGCAGCAGTGTATGTTCTTACATATATTTTAAGTGGTTTCTGAATGCTGATGTTTGCATGTGATGTAGGTCAGGAATCTACAGGGAAAAGCAGCAGCAAAACAGGATAATGTGGTTTGGGTGGGCAACACCAGCCCCCTTAGACTGGCTAGGCACAAAGGCAATTTTGTTTGCCCCCTCCTATCTGTTCCTAAACAGGCACAGTGGGGAGACTTGTCTGGAGGACATTGGACTAAAAATGTCCTGTCTGCGTTCTTTTATACCATCTGGTATTAAGCCGTATTTATTTTCTGCTGTCTATCAGGTTTTATTCACGTGTCTGCAGCCTTAGTAATGGCACTAAAAAATATGGATATAAGGGCATTGGCTACAATACATAATGATTCCTCCAAATAATATTATTATTATTAATATATGGGTGGATACAAAGAACAGCCTTGGCACTTTGGCAGACTTGATTGCTACAGCAATGTTTCCATATGTGACTTCGTTATTAGCTAAAAAGGGGCCTGACCAAATTTTGGATACCAAAGTGAACTTTGAAACTTAGGTTAGGTAACTGTGGGATGGGAGACAGGGGACTGTTGCATTGGGCACAAGTACCTCTTGGCCCAGCTCTGGTCATAGGGTTAGATTACTCTAGGATCATGCAAAATAAGACTGTAGTTTATGGAAAGTGTTGGAGACAGGTTTGGCATGTGCCAACAGGCAAGTCCCTGGTAACCACAAATAACAGCCTGGCAAGGGTCTGCATCATATTATTTCAGTGCCAGTGGCCATAGGAAAAAATAAATTACCCTCGCACACCCTGGCCATCCACGCAATATGACTCACCGGTGCTCGATGACGGAGGAATTGGAGACCCCTCAAAATACTGAAGAGAAGAAGAAAATCACTAGCACAACAAGGGAAATGCTACTGTAGCAGGGAAACCCTTACTCGTTTATTGCGGATGCAACATTTCAGGGGTTACACCCTGAAAAGTTGCATCCTCAATAAAAGCGCAAGGGTTTCCCTGCTAGTATTTCCCTTATTGTGCCGGTGATTTTCTTCTTCTCTGTACCAGTGGCCATCACAGCTGACGTGCTTCTGATTGAAGCTAAGAGGAAGCCCTACCCAGCACAAATATAGACTGTTTATTCTAACTATGGCCTCCCTTTAAATGAATACATTCTTTGACATCAGACATATCGATTAAGTTTAGTTTTTTTTTTTTTTTTTTTTTTTTTTTAAATCCTTAAGGAATTTATAATACAAATCTGACAGTTTGCATGACAGTAGAAGGTTAATAGTGACCCTACAAACTGGCGGTTTCATATCACTGGTGTCACGCATTAAAGTGGACCCCCAAAAAAATATTCTAAATCCTATTTTATCACATTAATCAAACAAAATGAACATTAATTACACTATATAAATGATTTTAATCTTGTTTTCTTCAGTCTGGGACTTCATAATTATAACAAGCAGGCAGGAGTCATTTTGTGGACACTGTTATTAAGACAAGCCTTGTATCATCTCAGAATCTTGTTTGTGCACCAGAATGGGGGACCCAATGTCTATCCCCATGTCCTGGCTACACAATTAAATGGTTAAGAGAACTGGGGGAATGTGTGGGGAGCAGTGACATCTAGGAAGTGCTGAATGGAAAGTGAAAGTAATTATCTACCTAAGGCATAGAGGAGGGGCAGACAATATTTGATTGACAGCTGAGATTTTTTAATGCTTAAAACAGCTATGAATGGTTTAGTAAAAATTTGAAATTGGATTTCATGTTTAATTTGAAAAGGACTTTTATTAAACAGATTTTTGTGTCTGGGTGACGGGTCCACTTTAAGATGATTCATAACAGTGATTTTACATTGGGCATTGTGATATAAATGCACTCCATTCTTCAAACCCATGTCACTGCTTTTATGATATTTAGCCTACATCATGCAGTATAGAAACTCAGCTTAAGGGAAAGGCCACATTCACATAGGATGGGGGGGGGGGCCTGGGGCGAGCAGTGGCAAACAATAGGGAAAGGTCATTCTGGCAACAAGCAGCAGTTGGTAGCCAACAAACAGACAGTGAAGGTGGGGTGGCGGTAGGTTTCTTGTGGCCTCAGGCTAAAGTTTCTAATGGCCTGGCTCTGCTCAAGATCGGTGCAGCCCCATAAAGCTACTAAACACCAATATTTTTGCATTGGCTTCACTGTGGATGGTTCCACTATTTTTGGGCTCCATGAAGAATATGGTGAGTAAAGTATGGCTGATGGTGATAAAAACATCCTAACTTCCTTAGGCCATTAAGAGTAATCAGAAGAAGCCAACTTATTCTAACATTTCATTTCCCTTTAAATATTGCCGCAGACAATGCCAAAGTCAATTATAAATGGTCATTCTGTTGTTGTAAACTTTAACCCTTTTTCTTGCTTACTCAGCAAATGTTTCATACTGATGTAATGTATTCTCTGTTACATGGGAGCACAGGGCATTAACAGTAATGGGAATAATACTGCTGTGAAACACACACACAGTAAAAGCCTGTATATTTGTGGCCGACTGTATTGTCTTAGTGCACTCTCTCTGTTCAGCTAAAATGAATTGTGCAATGTTATGGAGAGAATTGCGGTCATTCAGATTTGTAGTAGCCACCCTTGTGTAGGTGGTCATGTTTCTTGTACATTAATTATTATATTCATAGTTTTCTTCTTCACATTCCAGGGCTGGACCAAAGCAAACTCAAGCTGCAAGGCAGTTTTCAGTATATTAAACTGCTCCCGAAAAATGGCCTCTATCAGGGAAACAACCTACTAGCCTAAGATCAATGTGCAGTAACCTGAACCCCAAGGGATGGATCCCTATCCTTGTTTCACCCAAGAAAGACTGTATTTTTATATTTAGGATTCCTACCCCTCCAGCCTAAGATTGAGTAGATGCGTGGAATGCGTAAGGCTATTCCTACCTTAGCTCAAAATGCAGTTGTTTTGCTATATCTGTGAGTGCCTGCTGTATCCTCTGTGGATGAATTATCTCCTGACCCATGCACCTTATTTATAACCTCACAATTCAGTCATTATTAGATGCAAAAGAGCTACAAGCCATGAAACCACATCTCTTTGAGCCTCATGCACTAAAATGTTGCACCTTTTCTTTGTTATTATCATGGTTTTGTTCTTTATATCCATTTTCTCACCCCCTCTCTTTTGTTCTCCTTTTTGGTTGATATCTGTCCTGCTTGCTTTTCTCCTTCATCTTAACCATCACCTTGAGTTATGTTTTCCACTTCTGGTTTCCCCCGTCCCATTTTCTTTATATTTCCACAGTATATGTTTATCCTCTTCTCCTGCATTTTTGCCTGGGGAGTTCTAATCTGTAGCTGAGCTTGTTTTAGTCTGTTTGGGTGAGGAGCAGTGTCCTGTGTTGGGATTGATATTATGAGAATAGGGATGTACATTTACTGTACTGTAAACATGTAGATTTGCAAGGCAGTGCCCATGGCCGTACCAGAACAAAGGACCTTGAAATAAAATATGCAATGCCAGTTCTGTCTGGAATGGATTAGCATGCAAAACCATTGTTTTCTTGCAGAAATGAGATGGGAATTATTCTGTAACTGAAATCATATACTCACACTGAAATATAAAGATTGAATTTATCATTAATTTGCTACAACAATTACATTTCACATTCTCCAAAAATTGATTTATTTCTACAAAATATAGAAATAGAATTTGCAAATATAATAATTTTTAATTATTTGCCTTTTCCTCCCACTGTGCAGAATGGAAGCACAAGGAATCCACATGTAAAAGAGAGTGCAAGCTCTGCTGGTTCATATGTCAGACTGTGTTTACCCTGTTTTAATTGCTGGGTTCTGTGCACATTTGGAAGTTCTAGCTGTATTCGGCTACTGCAGCTGCTTATGCATTTCCAGTATAAAAGGATTTAAATAAGATGTGCTGATAACTGTGTGTAATTGAACTGCCATTCTCCCAAAGTAATGTGGTTATATTTAATAGATGGGGGAAATAGTTTTGTCATTCTAAATATGGGATCTGTTATCCAGACTGCTTGGAACCTGTGGGTTTTATCAGACCTGCTAAAAATCATTTAGACATTGATTAAACCTAATAGGATTGCTGTTCCTTCAATATAGACTCATGCATCTTAGTTGGGATCAATTGCAAGGCACTGTTTAATTATTACAGAGAAAAAGGAAATAATTTTTTATAAATCAGAACTATGGTAAATGGCCTTCCTATAACTGGAACTCTCTGCATAATGGTTTTCCAGATAACGGATCCCATACCTTTTATCATCTCTCTCATACAGAGTAAAAGTCTGTAATTAAAGGCAATTGGCCTGGACTCCATTCTCCTCCCACCTTGCACCTTGGGTGCTCTTAGCTTAAAAGGGAAGCAATCAAACAAAGTTTTCCGATTTTTTTTTTTGTGTCAGTCAAGAATTAGTCCCTTTAGTCCCTGTTATGTTATAATGATGACAAGATATTTGTAATATGATCATAGTAAACTGTTCCCCTATAACAGGCCAGCCTCACAGTTTTGGAACCTCTGACTCAGAACATCAACAACAATGAAACCACTGAGAAGAAGTGATGTCACACCTCAGACATGGATGTACAGATGGACACATGCATCGTCATGTACATTCATATTGGAGGTTTTAATATACAAGTAAAGGATCTGTAATCCAGAATGCTTGAGTAGGGGTCATTTCTGACCACAGGCACACTATGGAAACTATTATTTTGGACACAAAAAACACAGTGGCCCTGCAAAAAATTATTGTAAGGACCCAATGAACAGCAGGTAGGAGAATGGCTGAGGTGGGGGGATTTCTTTACAACTGTTGAGGAAACAAGCGCCAATGGTCTGTCCCCCAGCCAGGTCCGGACTGAGAATTAAAATAGGCCCTGGCATTTCAGGTTCACAGAGGCCCAATCAGCCAACATAGAGGCCCAAAGAGCCCCCACCAGCCCACTAAATACTGACTTTCTATGGACCCTTATAGCAGCCCCTCCGGCATTTGCCAGGACCCACAGATTTCCAGTCCAGGCCTGCCCCCAGCCCCCCTCCCACTGGGTGTACTTCTGTAGTTGCAACAGTGCCCTGGGGCAGTTGTAGGGATTTGCAATGAGCATCTTTGGACACAAGTACCTTTAATTATTTTTTTTTTAATTAGGTTTTAATACATGCAACAATTCGTGTCTATTCTTGTGTAATTGCAACTATGGGTGCAGTCATAAATATGTCCTGGTGCAATGGCATAACCCCAGGCCTCCCAGCAAAAAACACCAATTACCTGCATTGTGCAAAAAAGCATGGATTTTGCATGTATTGCAGGTCACACACGGGTCCCCTATACAGGGGTCTGCTTCATCTATAGCAGTGCTGTCCAACTTATTACATGTAGTTGGGTGATTAGTTCTCATATACCATACTGGAGGGCCAGATTAAATTAAAATGGGCTTGTCATACAGTAAAGTCTATTGAGCCTTTAAAGAAAACTATACCCCCAAAATGAATACTTGAGCAACAGGTAGTTTATATCATGTTAAGAGGGATATTAAAGAATCTTACCAAACTGGAATATATATTTAAGTAAATATTGGCCTTTTACATCTCTTGCCTTGAACCACCATTTCGTCTGTGTGCTGCCTCAGAGATCACTAAAAAAGTATATTATTATAAAAATGGTTTATTTACATGAAGCAGGTTTTTACATATGAGTTGTTTTATGCAATATCTTTTTATAGAGACCTACTTTGTCCAGGGGGTATAGTATTCCTTTAAGCATACTGGCCTCCAGTACTGCAATTCCTGCTCTAGTTACCCAACTGCCCTGGTCTGTATAAGGTCTGACATATTTTCAGTTCCCCCATCTAATAGCAAGAGTACAAATATACAAAAATAGTATCCAAGAGTATCATGGACTACAAATAGGCATTTATCCCAGTTTGAGAACCACTGCCTAACCTAAACTTTCAATGGGTTTATTCTGTCATCCGTTATTACAGAAAAAGCCTGTCACTCGAAAATGGAAAAAAAAAAATTTTTTTTAACCTGATCAGGGCACTAAATTTCCAAGCTTTTCAAATAATGGGATTATAGATCCCATCTTAAAACAGGTTGTTAGAATTGGAGGATATGCTTGAAACAGGGAGATACTTATCATAAATAAAGACCATAAATACAACAGGAATGCTAGAGGTGGGTGAAATTATCCTCCAACTTATTTTTCTGGTCCATATATCACAAAGACCTGGGGAAGCAAGTCACTAGCCATGACACTCTTCTTTTTTCCTTGATAGATTCTTGGTAATTATGATCTTTTTAAATATTATGTAATATACAGAATATATTATATTATAATTAGGGCTTCAAGACATGGGATAATCTAAATGAAAATTTTATTGTTAATCATCATGTTAAAGGAAAACTAAAGCCCAACTAAAGAAGTGTGTATAAATGTTGTACATGATGTTTTGTGCTTGTGTACCAGCCCAAGGCAACCACAGCCCTTTAGCAGTAAAGATCTGTGTCTCCCCAGTAGATGCTCACTGAGAATAGTTGTGGCTCTCGCACACCCTCTGTAACCGGCTAATTAGAGACGCCTGGTGCTCGATGTTGGAGATTCGGCAACCTCCCACAAGTCTGCATCCAAAAAAAATCCAAAGGCACACAGGACTTATCAAACACCAAAGTGTTTATTGCAAATAGCGGTGCAACGTTTCGGGGTTACCCCCTTTGATGGGCGTATCTCCTGCGATTCGCTTCGCCTAAAGATTCGACGCGCGAATTGTTTTTTTGGCGAAAATTCGCTGGTGATTCCAATTCGAATTTATTCGCCAGCGGCGAATCGCGGGAATTCGCCGCGAATTAGGCCCTGGCGAATAAATTCGCCCATCACTAGTCCCCAGTAGATGCCCCAGTAGCTCCCCATCTTCTTTTCTGATTCTGATTCACTGATTCACATGCTCTGTGCTGCTGTCACTTACTGAGCTTAGGGACCCACTCACAATATACACCTGATAGTGTCATAGAAATATAGTCACAATATAAGGCTGATTAGTCATTAATACAGATAATTACTACATGGCAGCACAGAAACCAGTGCAATTAGCATCAGAATCAGCAAACCTGTAGCATCATCTTATATTACAGCCAGGGAACCTCATTTTCTGCTGTTGGATAATTAGTGACGACCCCTAAGCTTAGCTTCTCAACAGCTGCTCAGAGCCCACTGAGCATGTGAGTGTCACAGACACTTTCCAAGATGGTGACCCCCTGTGACAAGTTTGAAGTCCTGGATCATTGCTGCTATTGACAAGCTGAAACTTTAGCCTCGTGCAATAAGTTCAGTTTTTAGCCAATTTAATTTTTAGAGTTTAGTTCTCCTTTAAAAATTAAAAAAATAAATCATAGCAATGATAACCCCTGAACAAAAAATGTCAAAAAAGATCTAGCAATTTTCTGTATAGTTAAACTATGTTTTGTGGTAAAACTTATAGTGGAATTCAAACATTTCTGAAGTTCTTAAACCTGCCCCCCACCCCTATATTCGCCACATGTTAATACAGTACATTCCAAAATATAGAACTGGCAGGATCATCAAAATTGTTTTTTTAAGGAAACTTGAATATTCATGCTTATTTCTGTGTTGTTATTTTTCACCTGCTTTGGCATGGGGAGATTATATTTAGTAAGCATTAAATCCAATAACAATATATTTAGGACTTCGAGACATTTTGTGCCTTAAGCTAATTTAAAAAATGTCTTACCCTTTAAAGGAAACAATTTTGTGTCCATATATTGCAATATATTTAATGGTGAGCCCAACTTTCCTTTGTTTTTTATAGGAGGCCTAGAAAAGGAAATGTGAGGCTGGAATTGTTTTGCTGCTGGGGCATGATGTATATAGTTGGTTTTTAGGCTGAGTTCTGGGGTTATAAGTATGAAGCAGGCACTGTATCTGTCTCCCATGTGTTCTGAGTATTATTCATGGCATTGGTGCAAGAATATTAGTAAGGAACCTCCTTTGAGTAGCCTCACCAAAAACAAATCACCCTCTGCCTATGGATATTCTTCATAAGTATATATTGGAACTGCTCTTTAGTCGCGGCCCCCCTATACCCCCTGGGTCCCCCTGATCTCAAGATCCTTTATAGTTACATTACATCCCCAATCTGATTATATTACAACCCAGCTACTAGGGGCAGACTGTCAGGTTCCAAAGCTTTGACTGTAAAGCAATGTGGGCATCAAGACATTTCTAACTAATGTTTTCTAGGGGGCAAATTTACAAAATTCACGTGAATGGATCGAAGTTCGATCGAATATGATCGAATTCCGATCGTATGTTTTTTCCGGATATTCGAATATGCAAAATTTGGCCTCTTCGATCATCGAATACCAAATTATCGAATAGATCGAATGATCGGATATTTGATCATTCGATCATTCGATGATCGAAGGATTTAAAATTTTAAAATCCTTTGAATGCCTATTTCGCCAGATTGAACCTACCGAATACCAATAGAAGTCTTGCTCGAATACCATTCGTACAGATCGTTCAAATCATACGAATTTTTTGGAGACTCGAAGGAAAAAAGTAAGATTTTTTCGTGAAATCGAACATTCGGTATTCGATCGTACGAATTCATCGAGAAATCGAATATCGAGCAAAATGATAGCCTAAAACTATTCGATAAGCATTCGACTGCGAATTTCAAATAGATTCGTAGGATTTTTTGGGAATTTTAGTAAATTTGCCCCTAGGTGTGTTTGTGAAATAGACATGACTATAGATCTAAGCTTGTGGTCCTAAATAGGTTCTGCACTGCCTACTCAAAAAGTTCATATTTTCCACCAACCAGCTGCCTTGATATATAGAAAAGTACTTATAGATCAGGTTTTTCCAGTCTGAAGCTCATGGGCTCTCCAGAGTCTTTTTACAGCTCAAACTTCACATGTTCATCATAATTTTAATATTGATCTGGCCATGAACATGTGGTACATTGGATAATGACATGGAAAAAGTTTAGCAGTATTTATATAGATCAGGACCTAAAAATGGGCCCCATATTTTTTAAGATGAGTCACCACAATCCCACTAAATAAGGTTACATTTTTCCTACAATAGAAAATAGACTATAAATAAATTGCATTACTGATTTTAATGCAATTTTTGGGTGGTGAATCAAATTCCTCCAACATAATTTAGGTTTCCTAATAAAAAAAAAAATCTGTATAAAATAAAATATATAAGGAGCATTGACAGACAGAATCAAGAAATGCCATTAAGCAATATTCTGATATATATTATCGAAATGGAGGAGACTTCCAAACTAAACTATACCAAAGACCCACTGATTATTGATATACTGTAGATATATCATTTTAGAAAATGCATAAATGAATGTGTTTGTTTGGCCAATAATTGGTCAATAAATGGAGAATTATTAGGTCTTGTTTTGCCTACTGGACGGTAGGACAGTGCCGCTGAGATCTAGGAAGCGGTCAAGCTTGACTAGGCCAAGACTAAAAGACAAAACAAACAAGCATGTTTCTGAATAGAATACTACAGTACTTTTTGGAAATTTATTGAGAATTTCTCTTTCTTTTAGTTCTCAGGTAGCAAACTTAGCCTTGAGGTGTAAGCAATACCTCAAGAGACATCACAGAAAGTGATTCACGTTAGTTATTACCTTGGCTCCCCAGTGACCTACACTGTTTCTTGGAGTAATATTCGTTTAGCCCCATAGGAAAGAAGAACTCAGATAAATGGCTAAAAAAAGGCTTTTATAGAAATGGTATGTGTGCTGCCTACGGACAAAAGGAAATTGTCATCCTCCTTGCTGGTTGGATAATGGCAGTTACAAAGGCAACATAGAGATGGCATGAAGTATTGTTTGGTCTTCAAAACTTCAACCAAAAAAAATTAAAAAGTTAAAGCAAGCATATACTTTTGGAGGTCTGGCTTCTCCTTTACAGGAGGCCTCTTGCCCTGGGCTTTCCATCAGCATTTGCCCTCTTCATAGTGTGGAATCCAAAGAGGAAGAACTGTTGGATCCCCTTCCTTCTTATATACTAGGGATTGCACCCCCTGGGCCAATGGGAAAAAGTTAAACCTCTAACAGTAACCTTCACATTCCCTGGTTAAAAACACCTACACAGGCTATACTTGGGCATCCATAGCTGAGTGGCTAAAGTGATAGACAAGCATTGTGTCTCTGATTATAATACAAGTAGCCCTGATCTTTAGATATTTCTACAAACATTTCACAGTGATTTATTTCACTCATTGTAAGTAGTAGGTTAGGAGAGATTACACTGATGTGTTTGGGAAGTTCAGGAGAAGTGCAGATCAATCAGAATTGGAAGTTCTAAGTGATACTTTATTTTCCTGTAACTGAACGGGATGAGAGAGTAAAAACCATAAAGAGCCTTTAAAAGGATATCAGAAGTGGCTTAGATGCAAATTTCAGACTCATCAGGGAGCTTTAAACTGGACGTCTGGAAAAAGGGATTAAGGGAAATCACTTGGCTTTTTCAAAAAGAGCGTTCTTCAGGGAGTATTTAAAAATTCAGAGTGAAGAGTGAAGGCTGGTTGAGCAAAGTCAGAGGGATGAGAATCATTTTGGGATTTCCTTAAAATTCTGGATTAAATGAAGGTGGGACAGTAGAACTGGGAAGGGGAATAGAAGTGTGCTCAAGTGGTTTATAATAGACTTTGTAGAAATAAGCAGAAATGAGTCTGGGGAGAGATACAGTTATTAAGGATACCTGGAGCCAGTGGTACCAAATTGGTCACAAGGATCTAAATATTAAAATTTGTACATTTGGTAAAATTTCATGAATAACAACACTTGGTCTCCAGTAACCTGGCATTGACACAAAATTAGAAAACCTATCTACCCCCCATTCTCCAGTGCACGTGTGTGTTTATATATGTCTATCCATCATATTTTTTAATCCTGGTCTATCTGCCATTGCACCGTAAATGTCAGCTTTCAATAAATACACTATTGCAGAATGGTCAGTGAGTGGGCCTTCGGCACATCATAGATATTTAACTAGTGAGCGGGAGCCTTAAAGGAAAAGTAAATGTTTTTCTTTTTCTTTCTGTAAATTTGCTCTAAACAGCCCCCCAGATTAATGTACCTTAGTCCCTGCTGCAAGTCTGCTCTGGTTTCTGTGTTATCAGCAGCTTGTTTCCCTTCTTCCTGGTGCAGAGTGAAGCCCAGCCCCTTAGTTTACTGAGCAGTCCATTTGCTGCTGTTCCACAATAGAGAGGAAGAGGGAGCCAGTGTGTGCATTAGTAAGCTAGTTTCCCCAAGCAAAAGGTGCTACACACACTGGTCTCTGCTATATCATAGTATGCAAATGATCTCCGGGACTAGTCCAAGATATAAGGTCAGCTCAGAAAGCTAAGGGGCAGGGCTTCACTCTGCACCAGGAAGAAGGGGAAACAAGCTGCTGATAACACAGAAACCAGAGCAGACTTGCAGCAGGGACTAAGGTACATTAATTTGAGGGGCTGTTTAGAGCAAATTTAGAGATAGAAAAAAAAACGTTTACTTGTTCTTTAAAGGTAAGTCCATGAAATGGGGATTGCATTATTCAAGGAGGGATATGATTCATATATTCATTCATATATTAAAAGAGTTTGAACAATAACGAGCAACATGTATTTGAAACTGAGATAAAAAATGGTGTATATGCACTAAATAGACTGGCCAACTTTTGGTCTCTCGATTATTCATCAGGCAATAATTCAAATGTATCTTAACTGAAGCAATTAGAACCTTTGGGAAAGAGTAACAACATTTATGTCCAGAGAATTTAAGGCTGGGGTGGGGGAGCAGACAACAATTTTATTTTTTACTCTTTTAGCAGAGGTACAACAGACCCTCAGTCTCCTACAGGCAAAGCCATATCTGAGCTCCAGTGATGCTGAAAAAGGGCCTGCTACACTGGTCACAACCATTTAATGAATGAGGTCCCAATAATTCTGACTACAGGCCTTATTTACTGCTAGCTGGCATTGGAGCAATAATGTTTGTCATGTTGGGCTTCTTAATATGTTGCACCTGGTTGGACCTGAGCCAATGAGTCCATAAGCTTTATGCTTAATAACAGTCAATGACTTAACTTTACTGTAAAGGGGTAGGTGTCATCCCTTATTGCAATAAATACTTGAATAATGGATATATTGTGTAGTTCTCTCCACCACACAATAAGCTCTGTTTAGCGAAGAGTCATCACAATTACTGTGTGTGAGGGTTTTAATGCAACACAGTGTGACCCTTTTAAACTTTACCCCCCCCCACCCCCATTACAGTCGTGTTGATGGGACAAACAAAATCACATTAGAGCACCACAATCCTTAATGACTCTAACCACACACTGTCTACTTTCTGTCACAGTGGAGTTGGCTCGCTGTTCCATTATACCATTAAGATCTATTAATGGAAATCCTTCCCCGCTCGGTGTATAGTGCTCTTTGTGTATTTAGGCGAGCAATATGACATGCGCCTGACTCAGACATCCAGGCCCTTGTTTTCAAAATTGTGAGGACGCCCTCATTTCAGCCTTGTTTGTCACCTGATTTGGCTTTTTGCTCTCTACACAAGGCAGCATTTAATTTTACTCTTTCATACAACAGAGGGGTTTATTGGATTGAGCTGTGCCTTACAGTGTTTAATAGGAGACCTTGGTTAACAAAAGCTTAGATTAGCTTGCCTAGATCACACACAGACCTCATTACACAAAATGTTATATTTGGGTGTAACATCCCAGTCTCATGTTATTTCACTCAGTTATCACAGGCCCCCTACTACTAAGTAGGCAGAGCTCCAAATTATTGGTCCAGTGGTTAACTGGGTCCCCTAGGTTGTGTACCCTGTCAATTAAAGTGTGGCCCCTATGATTACTTATGGCTACACTGGCCGCGTGAAATAAAGCAGAGGGGAGTCCCAAGATGTCACAAATGGGTTGGGCTTGTGATCAGTGGGTGGGGTTTGGGAGGGTCATGGTTGGAGCAAATCAGGAGTGGAGTTTGGCACTACTGGGGAGCAGTTGACCCAGCCCCCTTGGTTATGCTATTGAGCCCATTCATCATTGGCATAACCCTAGGAGAAATTTTTCTATAGGTCAATAATGTTCTCTAATGCTCTAAAAAAATGGACGGACCCAGCTCAGAACAGGGCTAAGAGCATGAAAAGTGTAACCAGGTTTTCATAGGCTATGGGCTCCCCAGCCAAATCAGAGAAAGCCACCAGCTTAATGCAATGCAGCTAACGACTGAGATCTTGCCAAGACATTAAGTAACATACTAGGTGCTCATGGCCTTACCCTCCACCTGTCCATATAGAAAAAGCTTGCATCTAACTGTCATATTATTTTATTATAGACAGGCACTGGCGTAATTATAGAGGAAGCAGACCCCATGGTCTCTGGTTGGCTGGTGTGGCATGCTGCGAGGTCTGGTTTCACATTAACTGTAAATAAATCCTAGCCCTCCAGTTGCTCTCCTACCTGCGGGCAGAGAGTGGGGGATGCTGGACTATGTGGAGTGGATGGGCAGGGGGTCAGGTAGGATTCACAGTGTGCCAGGCCACTCCAAAGATTTTTTTTTAGGGGGACAGCACTGAATAGTTATGGTTCAGGAAGTGTGAGGCAGCTCCAGAATGTAACTGACCCTAACCATGTCCTTGGAGTGGTCTCTTGAACTAGCAAGAACCTAGGAGGATGAATAAGGAATTAGTGGCATAAAGGACTAAATCTAAATGCCATTTAGGGTGAGATTTGCGGATCATACATGTCTGTAGCCTTATAGAGCATTTGTTTTTAGATTGGGTCAGTGACCCCCATTAGAAAGATGGAAAGAGTCAGAAGAAACAGTCAACTAATGACAAAAAAAAAGTTATAAAAAATAAATAATGAAGATCAAATAAAAAGCTGTTTAAAACTGGCCATTCTATAACATACTAAAGGTTAACTTCAAGGTGAACCACCTCTTTAAAGCTCAAATAGGTCAATTAGGACGGCATGTGGAATTTGATGATGAATGAATGATCCAAAAATGTAATATTTTCTGTAACCATAAGCCTTGAACATAGTTTGTTCTTCTAAAGGAGGTTTAATCACTGCTATAATGAATAAGATGTTGATGCTACAGTTATGAAACCTACCTTTTCCACTAATAATTTGAGTGCTTATTCGGAGAGGAAAGGGACACCCCTGTGCAATCAAACTTATATTTAGAGTGGTGATTTGCAGAGCTAGGACTAAACATCAGTGCTAGTCTAGGTGCAGGTAAATCAAATTGCCATTCCATATACCTAGAAACCATGAGACAAATTGCACGTGTTATCAACCACAACCCAGGCCAGCATGATACCGAACATCTCCAGCAAAATAATCTGAATCTGGGTCATGATTCCTACAGTATATTTAATTTCAATTTAAATCCTGCCATTCTCCTTTATAGTGGGTGTATCTATGGTATCTGTGTGTTTCCAGGCTAGAGATTCACAATGTAATAATAGCAAATGGAGGCATTATTTCTACAGTTATTGGAATGGAATGCTTACACTACACGCACATGGCTAATGTTCTGCCCACCTCCGGTGGAATGCTGAGAGTGGCCTACAATAGGGCTTTGTCGTGCCAAGTTGGTGAATTCACAATGAGGGGGAGAAAATGAATACAATCCAAATACATTAAATTAATAGACTTTCTGTGCACATTGGCAGCACTCATGTAAACATATTACAAGCAATGCATCCATGACGGGGGGGCTGGCACAAACACAGTGTGACCCTGTATATAAACAGGTGTGTGATTGCAAGGTTAAATACTCAAGCTAGGTGTATACACAGCTCAGCTCTTGTAAACCAAGGGGTTAACAAGCTATTTGCAGCTATGGAAACCTCCCTCTCTTTAAGCAAGTTGGAAGGGGACTCTTGAGTTCTCCCCCAAAGGAGCCATTAACCCTGCTCTTTCCAAGATGAGGTAGCTCTGGGTCAATCATATGAAGAGCTAAAAGGTTTGGAATGGAATTCATTGATTACCATGGCTCTTCTTCCAGGAACACATTGTTCTGAAGGTGCAGGGGGGAGGGATGGAGGGTGGAATAACTTCACTTTCTGTAAATTAATTCTTCTCTGTATATGTGTAATGACCCTAAAGCAGTGGTTCTCAACCTGGGGTTCACAACCCCTTTGGGGGTGTAACGACCCTTTCACAGGGGTCACTTAAGGGCTAGGCCAGACGGGGAGATTCGGGGGCATTTTGTCGCCTGGCGACTTCTCGCCGCGACTTGTAGCCCCCGAACCTCCCCGAATAGCGAAGTACCCAAGCGCACCGGCGTTGCTTGAAAACGCCGGCGCGTATTCACACGGAGCGGCGCGATTTTTGAAATTGCGCCGCTCCGTGTGAATACACCCGGCGTTTTCAAGCAACGCCGGTGCGCTTGGGTACTTCGCTATTCGGGGAGGTTCGGGGGCTACAAGTCGCGGCGAGAAGTCGCCAGGCGACAAAATGCCCCCGAATCTCCCCGTCTGGCCTTAGCCTAAGGGGTTCCAGGAGCAGGTTCATCTCTCTCCCCACTAGCCCTGGGCCAAGGTTGTAGCTCTCCAGGTGTTGGTGCTGGCAGTTGTTGTTCAGTAACCTGTGTAGGGAAGCCAGTTGCACTACAACTTTCTATATCCCCTTAGTAAGGACTGCCAAACAGCTCTCCATGCCCATTAAAGTGGGCAGTCATGTTTGTAAAATTAACATGGTATTTGGGGGGGGGTGTCCAAAATATTTTGCCGCACTATGCACGGAAAACAAACCTTTATGCAGCCACGCTGTCTCCTGTAGTTTCCTAACAAGCCGCTCTGGGCTGGCAACAAAAATATTTTATATTTTAATGGTTGGGGGTCACCACAACATGAGGAACTGTATTGAAGGGTCGCAGCATTAGGAACGTCGAGAACCACTGCCCTAAAGACTCTGGTCCAAAGATGGAGTCATGGGGTTAAAGGGACTCATTAGTCAACATGGGCTCTGATACATATACATCTGCAAGCAGTAAGAAAGCCCATTACTGGCACAAATATGACAAATATTTTCTGGAGGTGGAAGATGCAAATCAGAAATAGGTGAAACTGGCACATGGTATAAAGACCTGTAGTGCCAGATCCAGGCTGGCATCAGAGCAAAGCAGGGGATGAAATACCCACAGTGTAGCCACCAAATAGTTAAAGGAGCCTGCTGGTAAAGAAGATAGGGGGAAATTATGGTGGCCATAGCACAGGCTTCTTTCTCCAACTCTTCGGGAGGGGGTGGGTGTTATGGGTGCCTTACATGACTTTTCCTTCAAACCTTCTTTCTGATTAACAATTACCTTATCTTCTGTACTTCCATTACTACAGTTTTCTGTCAACAGCCAGGGTATCTATGATCAAAACAAAGGCTAACACATTACTCACCCGGAAGGTTTTAAGCCATGAAGTTTTAAGGATGGAGCCAGCTACTCTATGTGGTTTTCTGGGATCCAGTAGATGCAATAGAAATAGGGAAAGTTGAAAAAGTTGTATTATGGCTCCCACTCCCCCAATTATGTTGCTGCTGTGCATGTGACAAGAATCCAGTCAAAACACCAGCAGAGGGCAGGCTTCAGTCTCAGCTCTTTTAGGGTAGGGACAGACAGGGAGATTCGGGGAGATTCTGTCGCCTGGCGTTTTTAGCAGGCGACAATCTCCCCGAATTTCCTTCTCCCTGTCTGCCGCTAGTAAAAGGGACAAAGTGCCAGCGCCTGTGCACACGCTGCGCGGCGATTTCCGGAATCGCCCGAAGATACCTCGCGACAGAATCTCCCCGAATCTCCCTGTCTGTCCCTACCCTTAATGTCCTACTCACCCGAGAACCAGGAAAGAAAATAACCCTTCAACTAACTGAAATAAAGATCATGGTGAGCTTCAACTGCAAACTTGACTCAATAAATTCTTTAGAATTATTTTTTTCTAGAGCATTTTGTTCTCATCAGGTTGCCTTTTTGTAGGTACATTTTGAATGATTCCATAGGGAAATTCAAGTATGTGCCTTTATTGGTACATTTATATAAGTGGGAAATGCCATACTTCCCTAGTCAGAGAGAGATTTTTCAAGACTGGTTTGATATAATAATCGGTAGTGTCGAGGCCAGTAAGGTTTGCAGGTCAAGTAGAATTGCATTTATGCAGACCTGTGCACTCGTTGTAAGTAATCAGTCTTAAAGGACAAGGAAAGTGTAAAATAGAATAAGGCTAGAATTGCTGTATTTTGTATAATAAACATAAACATGAACTTACTGCACCACAAGCCTAATCAAACAAATGATTTATGCTTTCAAAGTTGGCCACATGGGGCTGTCATCTTGTAACTTTGTTATACATCTTTGTCTGACACTGGCACTGCACATGCTCAGTATGGTCTGCTTGAGTTCTGCATGGCTGGTAAGTAAGGCAGGGGCTCCCCCTGCTGTTCATAAGTGATTGTTTCCCTGCCAGAAGCACTAAATGAAGGGAGAATTTTACTGCATACAGTCAGGTTTCTTATAAAAACGGTACACGTTTTAAAATTAAAGTATATTGGAGATAGATTTCTTTTTCATTAAAGAAAGTAAAAATGGGATTTTATTTCTTTGCCTTTCCTTGCCTTTTAATCTCTGCTACCAGGATCCTTCTCTCTAAAAGGGAAACTGCTCAACCCCAACTCAAATCCCTAGCATGGCTGCCGAAGGATAGCATATAAAATCCTTCTACTAACATTCAAAGCCCTTCACTCCTCTGCTCCTCACTACATTTCTTCTCTAGTCTCACTGTATGATCCTGGTTGCTTCTCCGCTCTTCTCAGAGCCTTCTTCTCTCCACTGCCATCTCTTGTCTCAAACCCTTCTATCTTGCTGAGCTTTACCTCTGGAATCAGTAACATAGGTGGGGGCGGGCCCGGGGTTGGCCGTGCAACTGCAACCGGGCAGCCGGGCCCCCCACCCCCTGTGTCAATTTTTTTTGTGCCTGCAGCCAACTGAAGCCGACTGCCAGAGGGCCCTGCAGGGGTGCGGGTCCTGGTCCGCTCGCACCCCCTGTTCCCCCGGTAGTTACGCCATGAATTCCTCCATAAGGAATCCTCTCTAAATCTCATCAAGAGTCTACCTTTTGGAGCACTAGAACTTTAGCCTAGTCCTGTACCTACCGACTATGCCTTACCTTGTGCACTTTTTTATCTTGTGCCTGTATGTTATCCTCCCATTCACTCCCATCAGACTGTAAGCTCTACAGGGCACGGGCCCCCTTCCAATTATGTCACTTACCACATAGCACTTAAGCACTTGGTCCTGATATAAGCTCTGTTTATATTTATTATGTAATTTGTCTTCCCTGTGTATACTAATGTTTTATTATTACAGAGAAAAAGGAAATCATTTAAAACAAAATTGGATTATTTGGATAAAATGTAGTCTATGGGAGACAGCGCTTCAGAGCTCTCTGTATAATGGGTTTCCAGATAATGGATCCCATACCTGTACTAATACTACTTCCAGCAGCTAAATATTAGTGTGCCATAAACCTAAGTTCTAGCTCTGAACTTAGATCCCTAAAGGTTCCATCAGAAATCAGTAGCTTTTGTAGGGAGGGGTGCATAATATGTTACAGCTCTTATATAGCAACCAATCAGCAGTTCAAAAGCAGATTGAACACAAACATCTGATTGGTCGTTATGGGTTGCTGGACCTGGGAAAACATTGCTGTCTTTATAGCATTCCTCCATAGCTAAATCTTAAATTCAGCACTAAGGACAGCTCCTGTCTCCTGCATAATGAACTTCATTGTCCATTAGTGAGTAAAAAAAAGCCCAGAGAATGGAGAATGGCCTCCAGCCTAAAATGATTGGGGGCTGATGTCTATTGTAAGTCACACTCTTGACTTCAGATCTACAAGGACAAACCGGCTGAGCTTCTAAGAGGATATAAGGTCTTGATCTCAGAGCTGAAACTTTGGACAAGGCCGGGATCTCTATGATGCTGATGACCTTGTGACTGCAGATTTACATGTCTGATTTAGACAGTGTTTGGTTAATTGGTTTATGAATAATTTAGCTTGACCTTCTGGGGTTGTTATTCAGTGCTGTACAAGTGGCAAAGTAAAGTCTTTCACATAATATATACTTAATACTGATATTATTAAGAGCCTGTACATATCCTACTATACGTCCTTACGTCAACTGCAGATCCAGATTCTATATACCTTTTACCTTGTATGCAGTTACAACACCCTATATTTTTTAGATAGTTCATAAGATATCGGCCACCTTCAGGTTCCAAATAATGCAACATCAAGTGTAACTCACCTTGACAGGTATAAGGTCAGTTCATTATGTAATTCACTTTCTGTGTTATAACAGCACCTTCTGCTGGCCATTTGGTGGCAGTGCCTTTATTTAAAAAATAAAAACAACTTTCTGAGACCTAAAAAACAAACAAACTCCCTGTGGCTTAATTACGGTTTGTGCAAATTTGCATTGGCCCTGAAAAATATCTCAGTCTTAAATTATCCTATATATTCAAGATTAAATAGATATTTTTCTATATAAAACTGTAGGGCAAAGTGCAACATGATTAAGGAAGTCTATAATCATCTACTTCGGTGGAATATACATGAATACATTATAACAGAATTGTCTAGCACCACATTTTTTGGAGCAGCTTTAACTGTACCACTTAGATTTTAGGAGCAATCATAATTCGGCTGCACTTGTCCGCTTGGCTGCACTTGACCACTTGCTATTTTTTTTTTTTTTGTTTCCATTCTTCTGGGCCCTAGCTCTCTCTAACCACACATATCCATCAGCAAGGTATCAAGAATAGCCACAAGCAGACTGAAAAGTGTAATTATTGCAGAAGGATAAGTGAGATCCATGGGGAAAGCAGTGAAAATGCTGATGCCTCTGACTTGGGGAACAAGGATTTCCAACCTGCAGCCATCCAACTGCTGTTAAATTTCTTGCTACTCCCAGCAACATGCTAATTGAACTAGACAAGCAATGAGATTTACTGCCTGATGCTGTAGCCTTACAGGACAAGTTCACCAAAGTGTTTTGTGTGAAGCTCCCCTATCCCTGTGGCACCCTACAGTTCAGATAAAGCTACTCAGCTTGGATACTTTTTGAGCAAATGCTAATTTGTTTAGGTCCACGTAAGCACATTTTTTAAATGGAAATGTGCTGGTTCTTATAGGACATCTTTGGCCTATGATCCTACTGGAGAGTGTTTGTGACCATCAGCTGATGGACTTCACCCACCTGACTGAGACATAGTTAAGTACGCAGTTCAACATTTGTGTTTAAAAATGATAGACTTCAATCCTTTTGCTCAAGTAAATCCTATGTATTGTCAAGTTTCTCTAGAGATGGTAGAAAGAAAGCACCAGAGGCCTTCTGCAATGGAGTTAGAAGGGGAAATTGTTCCTTCTTGTCTTCAAAGGGCAATGGACCAGTCCATGGATCAACATGGTGGCTGACCAGTATTGTCCCACTTGAATATTGGTACATCTAATTAAAATTACCAACAATCTTTTTATTAAAATGGTATATTTCTGGTCTTGTACGACCAAGTTTATCCTCTCTATCTATGCTTTATGAACCTGTATGTTGTATGGCAGGCCTCAGACTCCTTTGTAGTTTCTTAATCAATTTAGGCACAAAAAGTGTTGCAAAAAAGCTAGGGCTCAAATTTGCATCTGGGAAGTAACCCGTGTCAGTCGACCTTATTAGTGCTTGCATTGTTCTATCTGCAACTTACTAAAAAAACAGAAGTCATGGGATGGTTAGTTTGGGTTACTGATCAAGTAAAGCCATAAACATAAAAACTTTAATATATTGGGCAAGAAGGATAACATCCAACACTTGGTTGTATCCATCAACTATATAACCAGGTCATCAGTGAACCATATCTGGTAATTATACCCACCCTATATAAATATAATCCGGCGATTAAACAGGCAGGGTGAAGAGCAGATAAACATTACCTAAGCCATTCCCATTCCTGGTATAAATAAACCAGGGCTCAGGTTGGGAATACTGAAAGTGGCATACAAAAAGAGGGGTATCCGGCAATCAGAAAGATTCCACAAGGGCCAGCAAAAGTTAAAAATATAATATTTATTGTAGATTCACTAAAAAAGGAACAATATCTGAATTCGCCCTACGCGTTTCATGCACTCCAAGGCACTTAATCACGGGCACGACAATATGGGCTCAACTGTCCAGGTCCCGCCAATTCTGTATCAAGTCAATTGTGAATTATGCTTTAAAATATAGAGCAGACTGATGCTACCTGTTTCATACCCATCCTTGATTTAAATGTGGATCACACAGGTAACATTAATAGGACGTTTTGTAATGTTCAGGATGAAATCTATCTGGCATATTAATAAAAGTAAAGAGCAGGCTGGCACTGATCTTGCTATGATTGTTGGCACTGCCAATTTGACATGTATACAGAGAACTAGAATTTGGGTAGGCAGTGGAAAGCCAGAGTGAAAAGTCCCCTCTTTTAATCTGATGTATGAGAAACGTCCTGGCACTGAGTTCTCTATTAATGATGGGATCTGAGCCTGGCACTGCCCTAAAAGTAGCCAAAATGTACAGCAAACATTGTGCTATGTTAGTTGGCATAGCTGTTCTGGCTTTGCTTTAATATGTGAATGGACAATGCGTGCCTAATATGCGAACACATAAAAACAGCTCTGTACCCACCATACCCACTCCTACCTTGTGCCTGGCATCTGCCGCATAGCCTTCCGATGGAAGCAAATAAAACAGAAGGAATCCATATACCAGATGGATGAGCTGGCATGAAGGATAGCTGGGTATGGAGGCACCAAACTGCCTGAGATTTGCCCCACACCCCCTTATATACCTTTCAGAAGAATAGACGCCAGGAGGAGATCCTGTTTAGACAGCATAAAAGTGTCTTAGAAGCCAACTTTCATTGTCAGAGATGCCACAAGTTAATATCTGTGGCTCCTGTGCAAGCCGCTGTGGAAAACAGAGGAATTAAGTCTCATTGAAAACAAAAGGCCAGTGCTTGGCAGCTGTTAATGAGCTGGGCAAAGAGTTCTACACTTAAAGAGATGGCCGACGCTGGAAAATAATAATCTCAGAAATGAATGCCCAGCAGGTCATGGTCAGGAAAGTGATGGAGCCAGACTACGTGGATTTTCCATAGAGAGGTAGAACAGAGTGACGTTCTGCAGCTCTTGATCTGTTGTGGAGTGATGCTCTGCCGGTGGCACTAAGGGGTTAAGAGAGCGCAGGACTGATTAGAGGACAAGCAGTAACTGTGTATGTCAGAAGATAGCAGATATTCGGGACCCCCTCACTCAGCATCATCTGCCTCCTTCTTGCTGGACCAAGGATGCATGTAGCTGCTCTGAGCAAAGAGATTCTTTTCACTGCTTCGCTCACACTTGTGTACACATACACACACACACACACATACACAGGGAAGGGTGTACGAGCAGCCTGCTGGCTGTAACAGACACAGCCTGGTATAAATAGATCCTGCAACCAATTCTGCCAGGGTAACTCTTCATGATCCATCACAGAAGAGACATTCAGCAGCAGTTATCAGTGCACAATACTCAGCACAGCTGTATAGTTCAGCATATGCATGGACGCATGAATGGCTGACTATAGAAATACAGGCATGGCATCTATTATATGGAAACCTGTTATTCAGAAAGCTCTGAAAAACAGGTATTCCATTATCCATGACTCCTAATAAAGCAAACAATTGTTTTTTTTACTGCATAAAGTCATGTCGGTGGCAAAACCATCCATTTTTTATGTTTTATTCATAGTTAAATGTTTTTGGTAACCTTAACAAATTGTGATCCTAATTACAGAAAGACCCATCTTCCATAAAAACACCAGGTCCCAAGCATTTCAGAAAACAAATCTAATACCTGTATATATTATGATTCCGGGCCTCAGGTCCACAAGAGCATAACATTTATTTATTTGTAATGTAGAATGTGTAGAATGTTAGGAATGACAGTTGGATTTGCAATACATTCGAACTACAAACTTCCATTATTTTTAGACAAAAAAACCAAAGCACAGTTTACTGTATAAGTGAAGCTGATTTATAATCTATAAATATCCAGCACAGAGTCATTATCATTTAAAGTACAGGAACCCTAAATACATGTTTCTCATAACATGGGAACAGACAGTTCATTCTTCCATGTACTGTATATAGAAATGGAGGACCTACTATATATATATATACAGTATATATAAATCTCTTTTTTTTTAAAATATTTTAATGACCTCTTTTTTTTATAATACAACTGATGGTTTAGTTTTATTTTCCCTTTAAAAAGGCATCTCAGCCTGTATCTTGCATTGTATAAATAAAGACACCTGGTCATTAACTGAGAGCTGCCAGTCATTAATGTCCATTATTTCTGTAACTGTCTTCAGATATTGTGGATGCTCCATTAGTATTTAGCACCATTTGGGAACACCATAGATTGATCAGGGAAAGAAGAGGTTAACAGTAGATCCCCCCTCGGACCACTGTGCTAGATGTCCTGTCCTTGGGAGAATGTAATATATGCTGCGTACTACTCTTTGTAATCAGATATTGGCATTTCTTCCTGCCTTGTATAAAAGCACTTACAGGTGAGAGAAGAGGGGATTGTGTTGGAAGTAAACCGGTGCAAATGATGCAATTATTGTGCCCATACTCTAATGAATGTGTGTTGATGTTGCATCTGTGTTAGAGGAGCAAGGGCAGCACTAGAGGGCAGTTGGCTGTTATGTAGAACTGGGTACAGGATTCCTTTCTTTTCCCCCTAAACAGCTATGTTTGTGTTGTGTATATTAATGTTCCTCTTGGTTCCACCTGCTTTATATTTCTTATTACCTAAAGGTGGAGTTGTCAGGTGTTTGCTATGGCCTGGGGGTACTGGCAAGTCTGTAACTAAGGCCCTGATATGAACTACAGTTTGATCTGTAAATAGCAGGTGGTTTGGTTTTGGAACAGGCATGAGAAAGCTGAGAGCCTCCAACTAAAACAACGTGTCCTCCTAACCACCACCCACCTTGTGCATACATCAGGGGCGTAACTACAGAGGAAGCAGATCCTGCAACTGCAGGGGGCTCAGAGATATAGGGGCCCCATGATGCCCTACTTAATAAACCATTTCAATAAATACTGCTAAAACAGGTCAACTTCTGGACAATTCTGGGCATGTAAATGAATTTGCTGCGGGGCCCAGTAATATCTAGTTACGCAATTGGCATACATGGTATGGGATAGTGGCTTCTAGGATCCAAAGGAGAACTGGACATTAAGGACCAAGTCTTTGAACTATTAGATCACAGCAATGATAGGCACTGACGGTAATATATTGGTCACTGCCACCAACTTGCTGTTTTGTCACCATCTCACTTAACCAAGCTCATCCTGTGTAAATAGGCAAAACCTACTCTATGTACACTAAAGCATGCAGTGCAGTGTCGGACTGGCCCACCAGAATACCAGGAAAACTCCCGGTGGGCTCAGGTGGCAGTGGGTCCTCATGCTGCTAAACATTTAGCCTATTTAATGGCCATTCCCTAATTCTATGAGAACAAAGAGACTAAATAGATGGAATCATTGTTTATAGTATGTAAAGAAAAGATACTAGGAGAATAGAGGTTGAGTGAGGAGTGGAAGGATAATAGTACTGAGAGTGGCTCCCTGGTCTAAGGTTTTCTGGTGGGCCACTGATCTAAAGTTTTCCGGGGGGCCCTGGTCTAAGGTTTTTTGGTGGGACCCTCATCTAAGGTTTTTTGATAGGCCCCTGATCTAAGGTTTTTTTGGTAGGCTCCTGATCTAAGATTTTTTGGTGGGCTCATTATCTAAGGTGTTTTGGTGGGCTCATTATCTAAGGTGTTTTGGTGGGCTCATTATCTAAGGTGTTTTGGTGGGCTCATTATCTAAGGTGTTTTGGTGGGCTCATTATCTAATGTGTTTTGGTGGGCTCATTATCTAAGGTGTTTTGGTGGGCTCATTATCTAATGTGTTTTGGTGGGCTCATTATCTAAGGTGTTTTGGTGGGCCCTTGATCTAAGGTTTTTTGGTGGGCCCCTGGTGTCCCAGTTCGACACTGATGCAGTATGCCATAAATATATATGAGCCCCAAGAACATCTGCTTGCAGACTCAATATGAGATGCATTTGCTCAGAATCTTCCAAACATAGCCAAGCAGATGGCCTGCTGGTTGTTTCTGGACGCAATTATGATTTGCACTGCTCAGGAGCAGGAGGCGTGCAGTTGTGCTTGAATGCTCTCAGCAGGTAGGAGCTGTAAGTAGGGGTCAATGGGTCCAACTAGCTTCAGCCTGTCCATTACTGTTTACATAAAGAGGGCAACAATGCCCAAAGTATGTAACTATGTATAGCATTAAAATCAATAGGAGCCCTACATACAGGCAAGTATTCAAGCAAGAACTTAACCATGCATACATTGGTCATTGGTGGGTGAATCATTAAATGTAGGCCTCACGTGGCTGCCCGCACGGTGCACCTTGGTATATGGATAGATATGGAGATATATATATATATATATATATAAATATATCCCATTCCCTATAAACAATGCAACCAGGCCTTGCCCCAATCTCAATTGCTCCCCCAGTACCTCACCTCCTGGTTAACAGCATCCATGGCTCAGTGGTTTGCTGACTGGCGCAGAGGGCGGGGGAGAAGGCTGTGACTGCGTGTCTGCGAGGAAAAAGCTGGGCTCAGTGGGCTGGCTTTATAGGTGTAGGGACCCATAAGTAACATGGCCCTTATGGCTTCCCTCCCATATTTCCCTCACCTTC
>CM044448.1:99853872-99888135 GCA_024363595.1 Xenopus borealis | reverse complement strand
TACAACTGACCCTTTCCTCTCAAGTGGGTCCTTGCTGTACTGGTGGAGGAAGGGTCTCCAAAAACAAACGCACCAGTGATTCTTACAATTATAACTCTTTATTGACTGAATGGCTTACAATTTCTTTGTTGATGCTAAATAGACGATACAAACATTAATCATGTCAAAAATGCTCAACTATATTCATCTCTCAGACTACTGTAGCTGTAGAGTTTAACACACAAGAGGTTGTCCCCAGTGCTAGGCCATGCTCACAGTGATCCCTTACTCCAGGAATCTCCTATTCCAGAGCCTAACCATTTGAGTCCCTATACTGGTGGATCATACTGGGTAGTAACCCTTCCTGGTCTCTTTGTTGGCGCTTCCAGCTGCTATACTAACTGCCCTGATCCTGGCTTTCACTCCAAGAGTGAGATGATATAAATATTTTACCTACTGAAGTCTACCACCACCACAGACCCTTCAGCACACCACCTCCTCCAGCAAGTTCTCGTTGAGTCAGAACATGTGATAGCTTCCTCTTTAAATACTAGAGAATCCTTACACCCCCTTGTCCATAATTATTATAAACATGTATTTTTAAAGCAACATATTCTGTAGTGATGTAAAATAAATTAATTTATACAAAGAACATACAGAATTACATACATAGTGACCAGTAACAAATACAGAAGTAGGAGGGCCCTGCCCAAAAGAACTTGAGGTTAATGATGTGTGAGTCAAAAAAACCTCTACCCGCATCCGACCCACGCCACCATCCGCACGCACCCGGCTTACCCCCTGCGGGGCAGGTGAGCGTCTATGAAACCAGAAGCCAGAGGTGGAAGATCACAGGTGGGGAGAGCAGGCAAAAGAACTGAACCCAAACCAGCCCGCAACTTGCAAAAGGTCTCACCCGTTGCTTGGATAAACCTGGTCCATGGGTATCTGGCCTGCCCACACATCACTAAATACTATCCTGTCAAGGAAATAATTTGACTTGGAAAAAGGAAATACTCCCCTCCCAAATGTTAATCAGGCCCAACTCTTAGCTGGCCAAAATGTTCCTAGGGACTACCTGAAATACAGGTTATAAAATCTTTGAAAAAAATCTTTACCCCCTACAGTAGTATAATGCCCTTGGCCTACACAATTCTTTACTCTTATATGGCTGTATTAGGGGAGTGAAAACAAATAAAGACCACAAGAGCCATTAAAGATGCCATACCCCACCCTGAACATGGACAGCTGGTTCAGTAAAGCACTGTGTTCAAAGGGGTTGGGGAAATGAATGATGATGATGTGGCGGGCAGCCTTGGCCTGTTTCATGCTGCTGGCTATGGATTTTATGAATATTTAATAAATTTGGAATTTTATTGACGTCTTAGCCTCTCCAGTGCTCCATTTTTTCTATTTTTTCCTAGGGGGAATGAATGAAAATTGTGCTCACTGATGCTAGCTATAGGGACATAACTGGTTACTATAGGTCAATAACTGATATGATTTACATGTGCTGAAAAAATTTCAGCAATTAATGTTGCATATATATATATACACATATATATATATATATATATATATATATAAAGTAGCCGAAAACAAACAGCAGTAATGCAAAAAATATATCAAAAAAGGAAAGGATTGAACTACGCAATATGTTGGCGCTATAGAAATGCATGTTAATAATAATAATAATAATAATAATAATAATGTTAATAATACTGAAACGTTTCAAAACTTTTCTTTTCCTTACCTTTTTTATATATTTTTTGCATTACTGCTGTTTGTTTTGGTGTGCCATCACCTGGCAAGATACTATATATATATATATAGAGTACCCCCTGTAACTTACAGTAGGTAAGCCATGAGGGATTCTGATAGTGGGTCAGATAAGCAGCCCACCCCTTTGGCTGAAATTCGTTATTGCCCAGACTTTCATCTGGTTTACTATAAGCCCTTTTCCTTAAGTCTGAGCATTTGCTGAAACAGGGAGTTAATGAAGGTAATTAGGTTGTGTGTGTGTATGTGTGTGTGTGTAGCAATTTACTGTGTATAAAGAAAGAATAAAACAAATTGTGTGGAGTGCATTACTTACCTTGCTGCACACAGGCTTGTATTAGCATGTTCTGGGAAATAAGCTACCCTGCTGTTTGATCCATTGTGCTGCATTATTTTTTAGTTAAATAGAGGGAGCACCTTTTCCATTATAATTCTCCCACTATCCTTACTCCAGCAAATAAAAACCATCCAAAGCAAGAAGTGTGGCATGCTGGGTGAGGAAACTTACAAAATCAAAAATATGTGTATTTAAAAGATCCATATTGATTGATAGTTATTAAAAAAAATGATCCAGCCAAGTAGAAGATTGGGAACACTGAGCTAGCTATAGATCTGTATTTTCAAGTGCATTCATTTTTTTTATTTTTTTTAAATGTATCAATAAATATGGATATTTTTAAACATACATTGATTTGATCTTGGACATCTCCTAGTTCCTAATGCCATAGATGCATAGAACAGATCTCCTAAATCATTAAACGTATTTTATTGAAAATGGGGCAAGGTGCCAAAAACCATTCTCTGACTACTTTCGTGTCTTTGGAAAGGGTTAGGGAAGAGGACCAGAGAGCAAATTATCTATTTATATAACTAAAAACAAAATGTGAAGGCTCTATGATACTTTCATACATGTGTAATAGCTAAGGTAAGGACTGATCACGGACAATATTTGCAATCTTGCACCATTAGCTGATGACTTGGCCATCAGATTATTGATCTGTATATGGGACCAATATATCTATTGGGTAGGTTAAAAAGTTATTTCAGGAAAGGACTAATGTGTTCACTCCATCAGTCTACGACCAGATTTCAATATGAAAGGCCCCTAAGGGCTCTTTATACTGTATTTCATGTTTTGATTCAGCCTACATAACAACTGGCTGCTCCCAAACACACACATATTGAGCCAGCTGAGTGGGAGAGGAGCAGGAGACCCCTCCAATCCTGTCCCCCCACAAGCAGCAGCTCCTGTCACAGTCCATACTGGGTAAAGGGGGCACTTCCTGCCCAATCCTGCCACCACCATCCCTTCTCCTTCCCTCCGGTTCCAGATTGCTGAAAGGAACACAGAAGTATTCATTGGCAGCTGGAAACCTCCTGTTGATGCCAATCACATGCGGGTAACAGACAGCATGCCTCTCAAGAATTTTGCTGCCCAAGGTCCAGGCCTTTGTGTCCTGCCAATAGGGTTGCCACCTGGCCGATATTTTACTGGCCTGGACAGTAAAAATGATGGTCAATCCCAATGTTATTAATAGGGAAAAAAGGTAAATATATAGGAAGGCCAGTATTTTTTTCCAAAAAATGTGGCAACCCTACCTGCCGACCAGTGGAAAACGAGAAACATGTTGCTCCCCAACTCCTTGGATGTTGCTTCCAGTGGCCTCAAAGCAGGTTATTTTTGAATTCCAGGCTTGGAGGCAAGTTTTGGTTGCATAAAAACTAGGGCAGATTTATTTAAGGTACTTAAAATAAAAGGGGGCACTGGGAAAAAAAAACTCTCTTAACACAAACACAACAAAATATTCCCAAAAATATTCCACTATTTTGGATTAGGCCGAACCCACAAATCCATTGCAAAAGATTCGGCTGAATACCGAACCGAACCCTAATTAGCATATGCAAATTAGTGAGAGGAAGGGCAAAAGAGTAAAAAAAATGTTTTTTTACTTCCTTGTTTTATGACGAAAAGTCACGATTTTAAGGATTCGGTTCAGCCAGGCACAGGGATTCGGCTGAATCCAAATCCTGCTGAAAATGGTCGAATACCGAACCGAATCCTGGATTCGGTGCATCCCTAGTTTTTTTGTGGAAAAAAAAAGCCACATACTAGAGAAATCTCATTGAGGCTGAAAATATGAAATGTTTTAATAAACTGGAAAAATAAATAAAGTTGTTTGGGCATAGTGCCATTGACTTCTATACAACCTCACCAGCTTTTACTTTCCAAGTTTATTCTGGTAATGTTTTATGTTCTTCCAGGTTTCAGAAAATATGTGTGTGTTTTCTCCATGTCTGCGTTTTTTTTTCAGTGTTTTTCTTGAATCAAGAAAAAAAAGGCCACTCAAATTTAAACAAATCGGCCCCTTGGTGAACAATCTGCCTTGCTTAGTCTACAGGTGCTGTAATAATGAAGCCACAATTTTGGCTTGATCTATTAGCTATTATATGAAAGTGTGTGTGTGCGACTGACAACCAGGGATAAATTAGATTTGCGTGTTTAAATATCTTGTAATAGATACACAAGCAAACCCTTTTTATATGGAAAGATATAGCAGTACCTTTGTCAGTAAAAGTCTTTTGTTCCTTTATAATACTGATATGTTAAGCACAGAGGTTCTATTTTTTGCTCCCGAGTCACAGGAGGCTATCGATGATGTGAGTCATGGCCTGGAAAATCATTTAAAATCCCTTGTGTGATTGCTGTTTGGGTAAGGATTTATATTTCACTGCTGTTCACTCGTAATTTGCCCATATGCCTTGCTTATAATAGAGTATTAGTGCAGAGATTTCATGTGTTCTGTTATTAAGACCCTGCCCTTGCCTTTTCACCCAAAATGTGTTCAGACTCCTCCCCAAGCTCATAAAAAAGTTGCAAATAATGCTGGGAAGTAAGATGGCAACCCGTTACATCTTTTCTCTTATGCCGATACAAACCTCACGTTTTCCAGTCTGATTAAAGTGCAGGGGTAAAGCTGGAAGGCTGAGGAAAAATCTAAAATGCAGACTACCCTGCAGAAACCTACCCAATCAGTGGTGTAACGATACAGGAAGGAGTATCAGTTCTCCCAAGAGACTTGCTTATCTCAAATAATTATAATTGTGTCTTTGCTTATCCTAAATTGTTACAATGTATCTAAGTCAAGGCGTTGGCAATGTAGCAAGGCCCCAATAAAAATTATTTCAGCAATATTGTTATAGAAATATATGTTATTATTAATAATAATAATAATAATAATAATAATAATACCTCAGTGTCTACTTCCTCTAGAGTTATACCACTGATTGGGTAGTTTTCTAATAATAATAATTTAAATAATTTCTATGCAGTGTGCCTTGACATTGGAATCAAGTAGGTGTAACAATGACCAACAATACCAACTCTTCACCCTTGTCAACAACTACGGTTATGGTTGGGCTCTTACTCTTTTCAAGGGCAAGGAAAGGCAAATAAATAAAATCCCATTTTTACTTTCTTTAATGAAAAAGAAATCTATCTCCAATATACTTTCATTAAAAAATGTCTACTGTTTTTGTAAGAAACCTGACTGTATGCAGTAAAATTCTCCCTTTATTTACTGCCGTGGATAGGAATTGTCAGACGGTCCCTAACTTCTGGCAGGGAAACAATCATACTTATGAACAGCAGGGGGAGCCCCTGTCTTACTTACCAGCCATGCAGAACTCAAGCAGCTTTGTTTTTTGATCATTTATGATGATCCCTAAGAAGCCCAGACTACACTGAGCATGTGTATGTAGTCTAGTCTTGCAAAGATGTATAACAAAGTTACAAGATGACAGCCCCCTGTGGCCAACTTTGAAAGAATAAATCATTTGTTTGATTAGGCTTGTGGTACAGTAAGTTCATGTTTATGTTTAGTATACAAAATACAGCATTTCTAGCCTTATTCTATTTTACACTTTCCTTGTCCTTTAAGGAGGTGACCGATTAACAAGCAATTCCTTGTCTTTTAGATTGGACACTCTTGGGATCAAGGGCTTCTGTCCCATTAATGTAAAGTTCAAGTTTCTCTGCGTCCAGTCCCTGTGTGCGTGGAATTGCGCTACTGTGGATGTGCCCCACGGACCGTCTCTGGCGAATTTACGCTAGGGAAGTAGATAGACACGCAACTTCGCACCCTTACGCTGTGGCATGTTTTACCATTGTGGGTGATATTCTGAAAAACGTAAATACGTTACCGTTCGCCGACCAAAGCGTAAATTCGCACGTTAGTGAATTTGTGTAGCGCAGGCAAAAATAGAACAATTCTGTTTTTATAAATGTTTGATATATGTCAATTTTCATATGTTTTTATATGTCAATTTTCATCGCATGGATGTTGGCCAAGATAATGGGAATATATGTCAATGAAGCCTGTGGGGTTGTAAATTACTTGCTAAAGCAGAAAAAGTTCTGAAGCAAAATGGTCAATAACACTGTCACGTCTCTCAGTTAGGTACTATAATTGCCACGTGACAATAATAATCAAGTAATGGCCATGAAACTGCCTCGGCGGGTGATGTAGGGGGTGGACGAGGGGATAATTTCGTGTGAAGAATACATTGGCACAGCAGCACACAGCTGGTTCTGTCTCAATGTTTATGTACAGAGAGAAAGTAACTGTTCGATCCCTGTTATAATTCAGTTTTCCAAACTAGGGCTTGCACACAAAAAACAACAAACAAGGTGGTTTTTTAAAAACTGCATTTGCACAATAGTACAACATTAGTGCAATATTACAACATATAGGCAAACACCTTGAAAAAAGGCTTACTGCTGAAACGTTGGTGTAATTCTGTCATTCTGTGGCCAGTATATCTGCTTCCTTTAGCTTGTTATTGCACTAAGCTTTTATATTCCTATGATATGCTTACTGAACTGTTCTATATGACATAAATTGCCTAGTGGGTTTGCCTATATGCTGTAACATTGCACTACTGCTGTACTATTGTGCAAATACAATTCATTTTTAAAATACAATTCTAAAGGGATCCTGTCATGGGAATTTTTTTTTTCAAAATGCATCAGTTAATAGGGCTGCTCCAGCAGAATTCTGCATTGAAATCCATTTCTCAAAAGAGCAAACAGATTTTTTTATATTTCATTTTGAAATCTGACATTGGGCTAGACAATTTCCCAGCTGCCCCAAGTCACGTGACTTGTGCTCTGATAAACTTCAATCACTCTTTACTGCTGTACTGCAAGTTGGAGTGATATCACCCCCTCCCTTTCCCCCACCCAGCAGCCTAACAACAGAACAATGAGAAGGTAACCAGATAACAGTTCCCTGACACAAGATAACAGCTGACTGGTAGAGCTAAGAACAGCACTCAATAGTAAAACCCATGTCCCACTGCGTACTATTCAGTTACATTGAGAAGGAAAAACAACAGCCTACCAAAAAGCAGTTCCCTCCTAAAGTGCTGGCACAAATCACATGACTGGGGCAGCTGGGAAATTGACAAAATGTCTAGCCCCATGTCAGATTTCAAAACTGAATATAAAAAAATCTGTTTGCTCTTTTGAGAAATGGATTTAAGTGCAGAAGTCTCCTGGAGCAGCACTATTAACTGATGCATTTTGAAAAAAAACACGTTTTCCTATGACAGAATCCCTTTAAGCTTTTTGTGTGCAAGGCCCTGTTTGGAAAATTGAATGTGCTTTATGGCCTATTATGGGGGCCTTTTAGGCTTACTGAAGTACGCTCCGCTGATTTATATTTGTACATAGCTCCCTGTTATAATCACATAACCAGCAGGGCACATTCATTTATGCATTACTGAAAGGTAAAGAGTTAACTACATAGAGATCTGTATACATTGGTGCAGATTAATGTAATAAAGTGCAATCTGATCCATAAATGGGAAGCTGAGAGCAGGATGAGGAGAGAGTTGGAGGTCAGATATATATACCTCTATATATAGGACCTGCAAGGTCTGATCAATACCGTCTGAAATTAGTTCTGCTGTCCCACTGGGCACCACAGAGGAGACAAGGGGTAGCTTGACTTCCCAGTATGATTTTCCACTCACAATTTAATAGCTTCCGAGCAGGGGACACAAGTATCTCTAATGGGCCACAGCAGTGTGTGTGTGTGTGTGGGGGGGGGGTTTACACAGTCCTGATGTCTGTGCAAAACAGATTCTACCATCTGTTTTTACTGATAAAATATATAGTTACATAGTTAAATCGGGTTGAAAAAAAGACAGAGTCCATCAAGTTCAACCCCTCCAAATTAAAAACCCAGCATCCACACACACACATCTCCACTCTTTCACACAAACCATATATGCCCATAGCTATACTAACTGTAGAGTTTAGTATCAAAATAGCTTTTGATATTATGTCTGTCCAAAAAATCATCCAAACCCCTTTTGAAAGCATCAACAGTCTCAGCCATCACAACATCACCCGGCAGTGCATTCCACAACCTCACTGTCCTCACTGTGAAGAACCACCTACACTGCTTCAAATGAAAGTCCTTTTCTTCTAGTCTGAAGGGGAGGCCTCTGGTGATCCTCTTTATGGGTAAAAAGGTCCCCTGATATTTGTCTATAATGTCCTCGAATATATTTTTAAAGTGTAATCATGTCCCCTCGCAAGCATGAGTAGGCATGTTTTTGGTCAAATAATTATTTTCTTCAAATTTAATGTTTGGGTTAATACACAAAAAAATAACTGGTGCCAGTGATGGGAGAATCTGAGCCGTCTGATCGACATATGGACGACTTTTTGCCAGATATCGATCGGGTAAGCCCGTCAGAGGGCTCCACGCACGGGCCAATAAGCTGCCTACTCAGTCTGTCTGCAGATTTTATCGGCCCGTGTATGGCCACCTTTTGATTCCACAAGGGTTTTTTTATTTTTATTTATTTAATTGTCACTGGTTTTCATTGGTTGTCAAAACCGTAAGTATGACATTAGCCTAAAGCTGGCCATAGACGCAAAGATTTGATCGTATAAATCGAGGATTCGTACGATTTTCGACCTGTGTCCATCTCCTGACCTGCCACTTAATCTTCAGATCAAATAAACTAGTAAAAGCACAGATCAGCCAATGTTCTGCCCCTACAGGGATTGCACAAAAATTGTGTCCAACAAAACCTAGAGAAAGTCTCCCACTGAAAATCGTACGATCGGCAATACACGCAGAGATATTATCGCCAGCCAACAGATAATTTCTAACCTGTCCACCAACCAAACGACTGATCTCCGCTGGACAAAAATGTCAGGATTCTCTACACATGGTCCGAAAATCGTGCAAATCGTGCACAGTGATGTACCCATTGTAACAAACCAGATCCCCCTCAGCCTAATCAATATTTTCCCACAGTTTTGGCATAACTACTGTGCGTTGTCACCCCCCCCAAAAAAAAAACTTGAAGGAGCTGGTACCCACCCGGCTTCTGCCCACTACCAGCCCCATGTCCACCTACTCCCCACCCTGTGCTGGACTATCCTGCCCACATGATGCCCCCTTCCTGCCTTAGGAAAATGACTTGAGTATTCTTTTCAGCTATAGAGGAAGCAGACCCCGCTGACCAGTCTACCGCAAATGTGTGGTCCGCTTCTTCAATAGTATACATATATACAGTATATGTTTTCTGAGAGTAGACCACAGGGTGCAAGAGAGAGGAAAAACAAGATGTAACATGACAAGCCCCCCCAGGACAGAACAGGAATGTCAATTATCACTTTGCAATTATCTGAGAGACATGAGCTCAGTTTGAGTCTTAAACCTGCAGAAATACTGAGATAAACATTTCTTTGACCTACTACTAGTAAATATATCTCCAGGGCAGCCTTCTTTCGTAATATACAGGATTATATTCCTGCTATTCACAATTCCAATCATCAGGGTAGCTACTTCTCCCTCTAAGGGTGGAGACACACGGACAGATTCAGGGAGATTTTGTCGCCTGGCGACTAATTGACGTTTTTTCTGGGTGACAATTTCCCTGAACTGCCTTTGCATGTCTTCCCTTCCTCTGTAATGAAAAGTTGCCTGTGCTAAGCACACATGGCACTTTGCGCATGCAACTATCCCTTCCCCTCCTAATACACAGACATAAGCACACCTTTCTCTCAAATTTTCACAATACACAGAAGTCAGGGCTCTAACCTCTGCCCTCTTCCTTATATACAGGTATAGGTGCACCTACCTCTCACCTTAGGGCTTAATACAGTTCAATGTAGAAACATAAGAACCTGAAAACAGGCAGAAGAAAAAAAATAAATGTGATTATTCCAAGGAGAAATGATACTTTAATATATGTTTTCCATAACATCATTTTACAACCAGTCAACACAAGTAAGATGTACTATATACAGCAATAGACATATTAAATTACTTACTAATATGCAAGCTGATGCCCTAGCAACAAGATGCATGGGCTGGTGATAATGGGACTGGCTGCGAATGAGTAATGAGGGATTGGGCAGTGAAGTATAGCTGGTGGCTGATGTTTAGGCTATTTTACTATCTTCTGACAGCAAAGAAATGCTGTCGGACAATGTTATCTCTAATTTATTCTTGGCTATGTGCACTAAAAAAAATATTTTAAACTTGTGTGCACAATTAATTAATACAAAATTTGTTTTTATTCAAAATGTGTGCCCCCAATTTATAGTGTGCGCCTTAGACCGAATTGCTTCTGACCACTCTATATTGTCCTTTATTTCAGTAACAAGAGCAACTGTCTGGGAAAGACAGTTGGTTACCAAAGACAAAATTACTAGGGATGCACCGAATCCAGGATTCGGTTCGGGATTCAGCCAGGATTCGGCCTTTATCAGCAGGATTCGGATTCGGCCGAATCCTTCTGCCTGGCCGAACCGAATCCGAATCCTAATTTGCATATGCGGCCGAATCCAAAATAGTGGATTCGGTGCATCCCTAAAAATTACCAGATGGAAAGGACAGGATAATGTGGTTATGGGATACCATATGCATCCCCAATGAGTATTAAATGTAATCTAAACCAAACAACAGTAAGAAAGGTGCCCAAATCACAAAATTGCTGAATTTTCAAAGCAATTTGTGCAAATTTTGTACATGATCAATGTTAGATGGCTCATGTACATTATATGCTACTACGAGAGATTATTAGGTGTTGCACATCTATGTACAATCTGACGCATAGATGATTTCCAAATCGGCGTGCATGCTCTGCGCACACGGGGGGCTACATGAGAGTACCGAAGGGGGGCCCTGAGAGACAGTAGCCCTGGTAGGCCCTCCATTTCAACTCTGTCCACAACTGCCCATGTATGGGGCCTACCCAAAAAATCTGGTTGAAAATCAGGCAGGTGAGGACTGCATTGGCTCATTGATGAGGTCCTCTCCCTTATTTTGATCTAATTGTTGACATGGGGACAAAGATCTGCTCATTTGGTGACCTTGCCAAATGAATGGATCTTATTCTTTACATGTACAGTATACTTTGCTTAAAGGGCATATATCACCCAAATATAAAGCTTAATATTTGGTTGGTGGAAAAAATTGTTGAGCTCCAAAAGAAAAATAAATTGCCCCCTGCAGGCACTATGTCACCTGCAACTGGAGTAGGCTGCTTGCCATCTATCTGGTTTTGACCCGGACAGCCCTGTCTTTTGAAGGGCTGTGAAAAACTGTTCCCCCCCAAGCAGAAAGCAGGCTGCAGCTCTGGTGGGTGAAACTATTTTTGGATGATAGTTGTAGAAACCCTACCCCCATCCCCACCAAGTCCCTCCTCCCCCCAGCCTAAATGTTACCCCGGGCACATACTTTTTACTTACCCCTCGGTGCAGATGCAGGCATCGGACTTCACCGGCACCATCTTCAGCCGCTTCTGTAATCTTCAGAATGAGACCGGCGCTTCTTCAATTTTCGTGAGTTGTCGTGAAACAGAAAATTGCTCCAACTGCGCATACCACGCCAGTCTCATTCTTACTGAAGATGGCGCTCATGAATTCCGATGCCTGAATCTGCACTGAGGGGTAAGTAAAACATTTGGGGCATTTGCCCAGGGTAACACTTAGGCTGGAGGGATAGGGTTTTTTTTAATTTAGGGTTAAATTCTACTTTAAACCCCAGTTCCAGTATGCAAGTCCCTGGTGCGAGCACCAAAAAACTACTTTATAAAATATGAATGTACAATAAAAGTTACCTATAGGTCATGTTGATCGTTTTTTGCTGAGAGGTTTTTTTTGTAAGTAACTGTTAGTTGAAGTGTCTAAACCTGACTGTTTTGCCAACCTGACGGTCCCATCTCAGACTGTCAGTTAGAGTTTCTAATGCTAACGGACTCCTGCTGCACAAATATGGCAGCCCCCTCATACAGGAACATGGGGGATCAGACAGGTAATGTAAAAGCATCATGCAAATACTTTATTGTAAAATTATAAGTAGCTTTCAAAGGCAATATTATGATAGATGTAAAAAAGAATTTAATTTAATTTCTGGTGTCAGTATCTCTTTAATAACATTCATATTTGTGGAATTACCTTAAATGTGAAGACTCTTGGTGCTGGGGAAGACAAGTTGAAACTGAGTTTTGCTGTTAACTGACCCCTGCTGCAGTAATTAGCCTGCTGTTGAGAAGGGACATGAAAGCTGCACGAGCTACTGCCATGCAAAACATGTGATGCTTGAGAAGTCTACACAGTTACTTACAGAATCTATTTATTGATTATTAGGTACAGATACATGAAAGAAAAGTGCCCTTAAATAAGCGAGTCAGTCAGTAAGAAACAAAGTAACACATCGGGGTGAAGGAAAAGAGGAAACGGTTTATAGTCTAGAGGAAATAGGCCAAATTCGAATGTGGAAACTAAATTTGGACCTTTTAATTGACAGCTGGGGATAACACTCTGTAAAAAGCAACTTATTTGTTGATTGTTGTATCTTAACAGCAACATTAAACTGAATTACATTACAAATATCTTAAACATAAGTATAAAATGTCCAGATCTTCGAATTCTTTTGCTGATGATTTAACATCTTTCTGACTTAACCACAACTAAGCTGACACTCTCTGGTATAAAGTGAGAGTGATGCCATCTTGCTATACTGGGCTCTGTCAATTCTCACCCCATTCACTGCTGCATTATAGAGTAGTACAGGTTTCTTTCCCATGCAATATCATGTTGAATACCCACTGGTCCTGATTCATACATCCAAACTGTCCCTATCCCTGAGGCTGTGGAGCCCAGCTACCACAATGAACAATAGGTCTGAGCAGGGCTCCTGGCTCAGTGTCAGGGGCAACTAAAAATGTGGTAGATCGAGGTGTAAGTCATGCAGTTACTAGGGATGCACCGAATCCAGGATTCAGTTCGGGATTCGGCCAGGATTTCGCCTTTTTCAGCAGGATTTGGATTCGGCTGAACCCTTCTTCACGGCCGAACCGAATCTGAATTTGCATATGCAAATTAGGGGCGGAGAGGGAAATCACGTGACTTTTTGTTATAAAACAAGGAAGTAAAAACGGTTTCCCCCTTCCCACGCCCAATTTGCATATGCAAATTAGGATTCAGATTCGGTATTCGGCCGAATCTTTTGCAAAGGATTCGGGGGTTCAGCGATATCCAAAATAGTGGATTCGGTGCATCCCTAGCAGTTACCTTAAAATATCTAAGGAGTTCACAACTACCAATACAGGGAAAACCTATAAGATAGGAAAATATTTCAATTGTACCGCTAAAGGGGTGGTGTATTTGGTGACGTTTTTGTGGTTCCCAGTATGTGGGTAAAACTATAAGAAAAGTGGGTACACGGATTTTAGAGCATGTCTCATCCCTTTCGAGGAAAGAGTCTAAATCAGCTGTAGCACAGCATATAAAGGATTAACATGAGGGCGACATGCGGATTCAATTTCAGATAATAGACGAACCAAGGTTTGATATAAGAAAGGGCGAAAAAAAGTAGTGTTTCAGGCTGATTTATTGAATATTTCTGCAAAAACCCTAATAATCCCTCCCTTCCCTTCTACTTCCTGCTCCCTGAATTCCCAGGCTGTGCAGGGGAGCTAGTGGCTCCCAGCTCACTGCACTGTAGGACAGGAACCAATCAGCAGCTAGCAGGACCTGATAGGGAACTGAAGCCTGTCTGTGCTTGTGTGACTGCAGGAATGTGATTGGCTGTCCTTTCCTTCTGTGCTTCTGGCAGGGACCGTTAGGACACACCCACCCCTCATTTGAAACACAGACAGGGACCAGAGAACATCTATAGGGAGCTCTAATAAAGGGGCTATTTTTAAAGATAATATTAATTTTTAGCACCATGTCAAACACCATATATTACGTATACTTGCCTACAAAATTAGGGGTTTCTCCATTTATCCTATATGTAGGGTTTTCGTATGGCTGATCCTGGACAGGGGGGTGGGCCTGTGACGTCACTGGGTGGGCCTGTGATGTCAGTGGGTGGGGCTATGACAAAGTGATCGCCGAACGCTGTGTCAATTATGCTAATCCCGCCCAGTTTTCCTTATTTGGAAAACTGGCAGGAATTATTGACCCTTCCAAATACCGGGCTGTCCGTGTCAAAACCGGACAGGTGGCAACCCTACCTATATGTCTCCTTTAAGCCAACCATAAGAATCTTCAGATGACCGCTTAACGTGTAATTGTACTTCCTGTTTATTGCTTTTACACATTTTTATTCTTTTGTATGCATTTTTGTATTCATGACAAAAAATTGGAATTGAGGTATGAGAGATATGATGAGATTTATTTGATGTATGGGCATCATGTCTATGCACATTACCATCTGTACAGGATTCACTATTGATTTTATATAGGTTTAATGGATAGAGAAGAATACACCTGTTGTAGGGTTAGGGGTTAATTTTGATTCTCAAGGGTGTGGGAGGATCCACATGGGATTAAAGTGTGATGGGAACTGGCTGTCAGTAGCTTCTGATGCAGTGGCGGGAAGCCACGAAACACATTGAGCGGACAGCCCTTAATTTGTCTTGGAACGATATTTATGGATTTTAAAGGTGATCAATAATTTTTCTATTTTTTAACTAACGGGCTTTGACCTTCCTTTGGTGCTCTGTGTTATTAAAATCATATGCACAGGAGAGGGTCTGAATCACAATACATTTGTAGCATTTCAAAGCATTTGTTTTTAAAGCTGGAAAAAGTCAAAAGAAAAGGGCAACAAATGAAAAGAATGATGACACCCAATCAAAAAGTTGCTCAGAACTGTCCTTTCTATAACATAGCAATATATTTCAGGATGTTAAACATGGCAGTTTGGTTCTACTTGGCAAACAATGAGCAGTATTGGTCTGGACTGTTTATATTCTCTGCAGCGCTGCTTCTGACTCCTGTAACAAAGTAGCATAAGTCATCTGATCAGCTAGAGCTGGAAAACACGTCTACTCTGTTCTTCTTAAACTCAGAACGAGAGAACAGAATAATTCTGTGTATATTCCCTGCAGTGCTGCTTCTGACTCCTGTAACAAAGTAGCACAAGTCAGCGATCAGCTAGACCTGGGCTGGCCTGGAACACAGACGTCTTCTCTGTTCTGGTTAGTCCACACCAGTCGGTTCTGGGAGAATACAGTAAAAAGTAGTGTAAACGAAACCACGTGGGTATCTTTTTCTCTAGAAATTTAGTATCTACGCATAACCCCACGTCACGTGATTCTTGACAAGACTTATTATTTTCATATCAATCCCGCCCTAGCTTGCTATGATTGGCCTACAGACATCGCCTCCCTCCTTTTTACTTTTTGGTGTTTTCTGATTGGCTCCGGTCCCGGCCCGGTCTGGATGACTTCCGGCGAGGCGGAGGCGTAGAGCTGTGACAGTGACTGAGAGAAGACGTGAAAACAGAGGAAGCCAGGAACGGACAAGCCCACTGTTCACCTCACACACCACCGGAAGCGGAAAATGGCTCTAAACATACCCTCAGGCATGGGTGGTGGTGACTGACCCTTCGTCCCATCCCCATCACCCGCAGGGTGTGGCCCCCAGCATTGATAGGGGCCACCAGGATACTTACACCTTTCTGCTGTCACGTGTTTTATGTTTGACTGGTCCTTATTACTTTTGGTTTTCTCAACTGGCGTCAGTAATCCCTGCATCCATCTTTCCTGAGTACTAAAATCTGCATTTATCTGCATGCCCCACAACCCAGCTGGACTGTCCCATTGTAGGGAAGAGTTGGCACCTGCTTTAGCTTAATTAGGGGACTATTCTCTCATAAGTGGATAATGTTCCACTACTTGGCACATTCTTAGGGTTTCTGTATCTATTTGCAGTCAGTGTGTGGTGCCTGAGGCTTAAGGACCTTTCAGTTTATTATTATAGCACCTATTTTTCTATGTTTAAAAGCCTATTTTTACTGTATAATAGGTCAGTGGATGCTGCTAAATGAAAGGCCACCGAGAGGGCGCCTAAAATTGAAGGCCACCGAGAGGGCGCCTAAAATTGAAGGCCACCGAGAGGGCGCCTAAAATTGAAGGCCACCGAGAGGGCGCCTAAAATTGAAGGCCACCGAGAGGGCGCCTAAAATTGAAGGCCACCGAGAGGGCGCCTAAATTGAAGGCCACCAAGAGGGCGCCTCAATTCATTTTTGTATATTTGTCACTCCCTTGCATGAAGATTGGGGTGGGTGGTTTTCCCTGGTGCCAACAGCAGCCAACCTGTATGATGTGAGCGTGGAGAAGATGCGGAACGCCAAGTGACCAAAGCTTAAAACCGCATCACAACATGGTGAGTTTTGTCTAGGACATGACATAAATGGCAGCCTGCAGAGGTTCTAGTTGAACCGCAGCTGGGGAGGTTTTCATGCATGCACAGTAGTTCTTTATGTATTTTATGCTGTCTTAACTTTGTGTACCTAGAGGTACATACAGTATGGCTGCCCTCATTGAGGTGCTTCATCCTTCCAGTGAGTGTGCAGATAAAGGGCAGCAGTGCCTTGGATCACTATTTTACTCCTTGGGCTTAGAATGATGGTTTGGTCACCTTGTTCCCAGTCATAGTCTCAACCAAATATCACACTTGGCTGGCATGTCTGCTGTGGAGGCCTAAGCCACCATATGTTGTTTTGGGTGGAAGCAGAGTCTCTGGTCTCTTTTTGTGACTTGAGAGAGGCCAATACCAGCCTTAACTCCTGTGTTTTTAAAGCATTTTTATAAACAAAGCAATCACAATATTGTTACCAGTTACATACATTCTAAATAATATTATGATCCTGAAATGTATTTAAATGACTGGGTGATACCGTAAAGGGATTCTGTCATGGGAAGACATATATTTTTTTCGAAACGCATCAGTTAAAAGTGCTGTTTCAGCAGATCTCTGCACTGAAATCCATTTTCAAAAGATCAAACCCATTTATTCAATTTTGAAATCTGACATGGGGCTAGACATATTGTCAGTTTCCCAGCTGCCCCTGGTCATATGACTTGTGCTCGCAGTTTAGGAGGGAACTGCTTTCTGGCAGGCTGTTTTTCCTTTTCTGTAACTGAAGGAGTCACAGTGGGACATGGGTTTTTACTATTGAGTGCTGTTTTTAGATCTACCAGGCAGCTGTTATCTTGAGTAAGGGCTCCTACACACGGGCGTTTTTACCTGCGCTCTCCTGCGTTGCGTTTTGCTGCGTTCAAACGCAGGGGAGCGCAGGTATAGACGCACTCAATTATTTTCAATGGGGCTGTACTCACACGAACGCATGTGAGCGCCGAACGCAGGAAAAATGCAGCATGTTGCGTCTGAATCTGCGTTCGGCGCTTACACGCGTCTCGTGGGTACAACCTCATTGAACAAAATGAGGTGCGTCTAGACCTGCGCTCCCCTGCGGCTGAACGCAGTCAAACGCAACGCAAGGGAGCGCAGGTCAAAAACGCCCGTGTGTAGGAGCCCTTAGGGAGCTGCTATCTGATTACCTTTCCCATTGTTCTGTTTTTAGGCTGCTGGGGGGGGAGGGGTGATGTCAATCCAACTTGCAGTAAAGAGTGACTGAAGTTTATCAGAGCTCAAGTCAGATGATTTGGGGCAGCTGGGAAACTGACATCAGATTTAAAATGAAATCTAAAAAAAAATATTGTTGCTCTTTTGAGAAATGGATTTCAGTGTAGAATTTTGCTGGAGCAGCACTATTAACTGATGCATTTTGAAATAAACATTTTTATTCCCCATGACCTTATTATCCCTTTAAAGATCCCCTTGTCCGTCAGTCTGTCATGCACACAAACCATTTCCAGTCTGCCCATCATTGTTGGTGTTTTCAGAGCTCATCTGTGTATGTGAAATGGGAAGCATCAATTCCACCCATCAACATAAATGATCACCACAATTCTTTCTGCTCCCGTGCACCCCAAGCTACGATGCATGTTGGCGGATAGAATGCCCACCAGTTTGTATGGGACAGAAAATCACTATACCTAGAAAACCATTGCTCAGTTTTGCATTACACTGCAATATACAATCCAATACACATGTTTTGAAGTCTGTATGTGTGATAATGTGTGTAATGTTTTATTGTTCTATTACTAAAGTTAATAAACCTCCTCTTGTGTATTTTTTTTTTACCTTTCATGCCTGAGATTCAGTCCCTTCTAGTAACGTAACAGAGATTTTGCTCTTGCAGGCGTCGGAGCAGGCCTCGTTGCGAGCCCTCGAAAGCCTGATGAGTGAGTTCTTTCACAACGGCACATCAAACGAACGCAAGAGGGAAATTGGTAACTAGTTGTTTTAATGATGCCTATAGATGTGAGCCGGCAAAGGTCTCTCTTGTAAACTCCAAAGTAACATTCTGTGCAATGAAAGAAAAAATTGTAAGCTTTTCATTGTGCAGCTGTAACAAACCTTAATGTTCTTTGTGAACATAATTGCTAATACATATGGATATTTTTATAGCTTTACTTGCATACTATGCATAAATACGAATAAATACAAAGTGCACCTACATTAAAGATTGTGATAAGAGTCAGAGTCAAGAGAAAGGGATCCCTGTCCTGAAGAGCTTACAGTCTAAGTGGCTGTGTAGACCACCCATTAGGTTTTGCTTGTTCTGACTCTTGAAACAATGTAACTAAAGTCAACCTTGCTTGTTCTTTTCATCTGCTGGCTTCTGCAACATTGTTTCAAAACGTACAGAAGAAAACAGGACCTGTAACCAAGCCCAGACTGGCAATCTGTAGTTTCTGGCAAATGCCAGAGGGGTTGCTCTACGATCCCATAAAAAGTTACTATTTAGTTACTATTTAGTAGGGGCTGTTCGGGCCTCTCAGTTCTTAGAATGCCAGGGCCTATTTTAACTCCCAGACCTGGCTGTAACAAACTGCAGCATACATTGTATACTGATGATGTGTGTTTTATACCTAACTTTCTTCTCTTTTCCTTGCCCAGAGTCTCTGTTAAACAACTTTGCTCAGCAGCTTGGAGCATGGAGGTTCTGCTTCTACTTCCTGTCCCAATCACAAAATGACTACGTCCTGATGTACAGTCTGAGTGTGTTTGAGGTGAGAGGTTGCAATTGTGAATTGTTAACAGAAATGTGTATCTATTAAGCCCAAAGTTGCCATGTAGTGTAATTAAAGGTGTAGTTCAACTTTAAAGTGATTCTGTCATTATGTTTATGATGTAGTTTTTATTTCTAAATTACACTGTTTACACTGCAAATAATTCACTCTACAATATAAAATTAATTCTTGAACCAGCAAGTTTTTTTTTTTTTTAGTTTTAATAGTGTAGTGTAGGCAGCCATCTCGGGTCATTTTGCCTGGTCATGTGCTTTCAGAAAGACGCAACACTTTTTAGCATGGAACTGCTTTCTTGCAGGCAATTGTTTCTCCTACTCAATGTCATGGAATGTAATGCATTGCGACCTGGATTATACTATTGAGTGCTATTCTTAGATCTACCAGGCAGCTATTATATTGTGTTAGGGAGCTGTTATCTGATCAGTAAAGTAACTAGAGTGGGCCGGCCCTGGTGCGGAACGTGCAGCCGTGTCTCCCCCGCCCCCCTCTTTACACTAATTTCTAGCCGGAATCAGCGGCGTGCAAGCTACCGGTGGCTCTGAGGGGGTGCGGGCCCTGCACCAATCACACACCCAGTTCCCCCGGTAGTTCCGCCACTGTATCTGGTTACCTTCTCATTGTTCTGTTGTTAGACTGCTGGGGGGAGGGAGGGGTGATAGTACACCATCTTCTAGTAAAGAGTGACTGAGGTTGATCAAAACACAAGTCACATGACTGGAGGCACCTGGGAAACTGACAATATGTCTAGCCCCATGTCCGATTTCAAAACTAAACATAAAATAATCTCTTTGCTCTTTTGAGAAATGGATTTAAGTGCAGAAGTCTACTGGAGCAGCACTATTAACTGATGTGTTTTGAGAAAATGCATGTTTTTCCATGATCGTATCCCTTTTAGTTAATTAGAAATATGATCAAGACTAATTCTGAGCAACTTTTTAATTGGTCTTCGCTTTTTCTTTTTAATTTGTTTGCCGCCTTCTATCCTTTCCAATATTCAAATGGTTGTCGCCTACCCCAGCAGCCATATAACTATTGCTCTGTGTGTCTAGAGTTTTAGGGTTATCGTTACTATTTATTACTTACCGTTCCATTCATATCGGTCTCTTCAAATTGGTGCCTGGTTGCTAGGGTAATTTGGACCCTAACAATGAAATAGCTGCTGAAATTCCAGATTGGAAAGCTGTTGTATAAAGAGTTAAATAAAAAAATAAATAAAAATGGAAGACCTAAGAGTTAATTAGTTGTTGTACAACCACTTTTTCTCACAGGTATCCTTAATGATTTATAGTGCCAATATTGCTGCTTATTGAGTCACTGTCAATTTATTACATTATTAAACATGGTTGCTCAGTTATAACATACTCAAATTTGCTGTGCTACAATTTTCCAGCACTAAACAGGGCAACAATCTAAAAAAATGAACCTAAATGCATATTCTACTTGTGAGCATAATGTATGGGATCTGTTCTCCATACACCTGTTATCCAGAAAGCTCTGAATCAAAACAAATCTGCAATCCACTGAGCAGCCTCTTTAGGCTGGGGACAGACAGGGAGATTCTGTCGCCTGCTAAAAACGCCAGGCGACAAAATCTCCCCGAATCTCCCTGTCCCTACCCTTATAATGAGTTTCTTCTTATCTCACAGCCCAACAGGCTGTAGCTGGGAGAAGGGTGGGTGTTGCTACAGAGCTTCCCAAGTGCTGCTGATTTGTTTTGATTGTGCTTACTTGGGTTTTTTTCCCACATTCCAGATACATACACAAAAGTTAATTGCTCTCTGATAAATCTGGCCTAGTGTGTGTGAATGTGATAAGAATCTTAGATTGTCAGCCCTACTAGGACAGGAACTGATGTGAATGATGTATAATGGCTAAAATGTGCTGCAGAGCATGTGGCACTATATAAAGGATAATACTTCAACATTCGGTAAAAAAAGTATATCCCACGCAGTCTCTTTTTCATTGTGCTAATGTTCTAAAATGGGGTAAACTGAGCAACATTGCTCAGTTAGGGTAGATGCACACAGGCAGATTCAGGGAGATTAATCACTCTAATGACAAATCTCCTCTTCTTCAGGGCAACAACTCCCTGAACTGCCTTCCCCTGCTTTCCTGCCAGCGTGAATGAAAAATCGCCAACGGGATGGCACTCGTTGTGCTTAGTTTTCCGAGTTCGCCTGACGTTGCCTCACAAGGAAATTTCGGGGCATCTTCAGAAAACGAAGCACTGCAAGTACCATGCCGCTGACGATTTATTTATTTATTTTTTTAATTCAAGCCGGAGGGAAGGCAGTTCGGGGAGATTATCGCCCCGAATAGCCTAAAACTGCTCTTCAACTCCCATGAGCAAATGAATAATGGATGTACTCCAGTGAGAATAGCAACTCATTTGTGTATATCTCTATCAATAGCTAAATTGCAGTGTGTTCTCTTTTTCCATGGGTCACTGAAGTGTCATTTCAGGAAGACAACTTTTGCACATTTATTTGTATGTTTATGATAAGAGAAGGATAATTGATATAGTGCTGGCAAGCATTTTCAGGCTGTCTGTTAAGATGAATGAAAACTACCTGCCCCCGTCATAAAAACAGTCGCATGCATTTTTGATCCTCAAACTTAAAGGAGAACTAAAGTTGAACTAAAGAAGTAGGTAGAAATGTTGTACAGTATGTTTTGTGCTTGTGTACCAGCCCAAGGCAACCACAGCCCTTTAGCAGTAAAGATCTGTGTCTCCCCAGTAGATGCCCCAGTAGCTCCCCATCTTCTTTTCTGATTCTGATTCACTGATTCACATGCTCTGTGCTGCTGTCACTTACTGAGCTTAGGGACCCACTCACAATATACAATACACATGGGGCAGATTTACTAAATTCATGTGAATAATTCGAAGTTCGATCGAATTCCGATCGTACCATTTTTTCGGATATTCGAATATGCAAATTTGGCGACTTCGATCATAGAATACGCAAAATTCGAGCGTATCGAATAGATCGAATGATCGGATATTCGATAATTCGACCATTCGATGACCGAAGTACTTTAACTTTAAAATTTTATTTGACTGCCTACTTCCCCACTGAACCTACCGAATTGCAATAGAAGCCTATGGGAAGCCCCCCATTGGCTTTTTATCACCTGCTCGAATACCATTCGTATGATCAAACGATTCGATCGTACAAATTTTTCGAGCAATCGGAGGAAATTTCACGATTTTTTCGTGAAATCGAATGATCGGTATTCGATCGTACGATTTTATAGAGAAATTGAATATCGAAGTAAAAATAGCCTAAAACTATTCGATAAGCATTCAATAGTCGAATGCTTATCGAATTACGGCCGAATTTGAGGGCTAAAAGCCCTCTAGGGAATAATGATAAATTTGCCTCATAGTGTAATAGAAACAGTCACAATATAAAGCTGATTAGTCATTAATACAGATAATTACTACATGGCAGCACAGAAACCAGTGCAATTAGCATCAGAATTTAATAATCAGCAAACCTGTAGCATCAGCTTATATTACAGCCAGGGAACCTCATTTTCTGATGCTTAGCTTCTCAGCAGCTGCTCAGAGGCCACTGACAGTGTCACAGACACTTTCCAAGATGATGACCCCCCCCCCCCCCCCCCCCCCCCGTGACAAGTTTGAAGTCCTGAATAATTGCTGCTACTGAAATGATTAAACTTTAGGCTGGTACATTTAAAATATGGCAATTTTAGACATATACATTTTTAAGATTTACTTCCCCTTTAATTTCCAACATTGACCCTACCAATGCTTTAGATCTCCTTTAACATAGGTGGAAGTTTGTTCCTAGAGCTTCACTTGGTAATCACTGATCCAGAGGAGCACCTCCGAATAATGATATTTAAAGGGGTTGTTCACCTTTGAGTTAACTTTAAGTATAATGTAGAGAGTGATATTCTGAGACAATTTGCCATTGGTTTTCATTTTTTTATTATTTGCGTTTTTATAGTTATTTAGCTTTTTATTCAGCAGCTCTCTAGTTTGCAGTGTCAGCAATTTGGTTTCTAGGGTACAAATTACCCTAGCAACCCTGCATTGATTTGAATAAGAGACTGGAATATGAATAGGAGAGGGACTGAATAGAATGATAAGTAATAAAAAGTGGCAATAACAATACATTTGTAGCCTTACAGAGCATTTGTTTTTAGATGGTGCCAGTGACCCCCATTTGAAAGCTGCAAAGAAACAGAAGAAAACTGCAAATCATTAAAAAAACTTTGAAAAATAAATAATGAAGACCAATTGAATTTTTCTTAGAATTGGCCCTTCTACAATATACTAAAAGTTAACTTGAAGGTGAACCACCCCTTTAAGTTACTCTTGACTAAGATTCCTTCCTGATATGTAGGTGTAACATACCGTTAGGTTGGATGTAGCTTAACACAGAGTTAATAGGGAAAATGCTTTTCAGATTTTGAGTGGGAGAGGTCTTTAAAATTACACATATAACATGGTCCAATAAAAACTAGAAAACACTCTGGCAACTTTAGCCTGACCATCTTGAGTTGGATCACATGGATGGAAATTATGTGATGGTATCAGTACATTTGACTTTTCCTATGTTATTCAACCAGCCTCATGCAACTTGGCTGTCTGACTTAAAGGGGTTGTTCACCTTTGTTCTGTGTTCCATGGTCTTAAACATTTTTGTTAATGTTTTTCCTCTACTTCACAATTGTCCCTGTTGACCTAAAATCCTTCCGATGCTGGTTTGTCTCCGGGCTTATATTCCAAGGCTAGATCTGCACAGTAAACTCAAACTGTACTTGCACCCCTCTGCTATGTTGTTTAGTGGAGTGATATTTCATCCTCCATTTGTTTGCAATCTTTTATAACCGACATATCTACCATTGGAATAGGCAAGGTGAGCAAATGTCCACAGTAATTCTCCACTGGAACTAGTGAATATTGGCATGGAGACTCGGCATTTGGATCTTGTGTCTATGTTCAGCATCTGGTCTATGGCATTCCTGTTTACATCAGCAGTTCCCTAACATTTAGAGGAATGCAGCCTCTGCTTATACAATGTGGGTGAGGGAGGGTATTGTCTGGAGATGATGAAAAATGAGCATTAGTCTGTCAGTGTAGCAGTAGGAAAGTGTGTTTGTACAATATATTAAAGAAGAACTAAGCCCTAAAGTTTCAGCTTGTCAATAGCAGCAATGATCCAGGACTTCAAACTTGTCACAGGGGGTCACCATCTTGGAAAGTGTCTGTGACACTCACATGCTCAGTGGGCTCTGAGCAGCTGTTGAGAAGCTAAGCTTAGGGGTCGTCACTAATTATCCAGCAGCAGAAAATGAGGTTGGCCTGTAATATAAGCTGATGCTACAAGGCTGATTATTAAATTATGATGCTAATTGCACTGGTTTCTGTGCTGCCATGTAGTAATTATCTGTATTAATTATTAACATGTATTTCTATAGCGCCAACTTATTTCGTAGCGCTGTATTAATGACTAATCAGCCTTATATTGTGACTATATTTCTCTTACACTATGTGTAGTGTATATTGTGAGTGGGTCGCTAAGCTCAGTAAGTGACAGCAGCACAGAGCATGTGAATCAGTGAATCAGAATCAGAAAAGAAGATGGGGAGCTACTGGGGCATCTACTGGGGAGACACAGATCTTTACTGCTAAAGGGCTGTGGTTGCCTTGGGCTGGTACACAAGCACAAAACATCATGTACAATATTTCTTTAGTTAGGCTTTACTTTAAATGCATTGTCATCTTTAAATATAATGCATTTTTTAAATGAATGCAGTTAACTTTGTGTTCTTTGTATGATTTTCAGTTTTTGTTCCAATTATTCTTTTTTTGTGGGGCTTTTTTTTAGAACCTGATCAACAAAATGTGGCTAGGAGTCCCTTCACAGGAGAAGATGGAAATCCGCAATTCATTACCTAAGCTTTTGCTGAGTCAGCACAAATCTCTTCCTAGCTTCATCTGCAACAAGCTGTGCAAGGTCATTGTGGATATGGGAAGGCAGGACTGGCCAATGTTCTACCATGACTTCTTCACAAACATCCTACAGGTAGAGTTTTGGCACTTGCCACTGAATTTTTTTTTGTTCAATTAAACAAGGGGGGGACTTAAAGGGAAACTTAAACAACTAGTTGTTTTTAGATAGACCGGCAGAAATAATGACTTTTTCCAATTACTTTCCATTTGTGACCATTTTTCGAATATTGAAGTTTAAAGTGTAATTTTTCACCTGGCTCTGGGAGGGGTCAGCCGACCCCTCAAAACTGTTCTAAATTGATACATTTAATGGATACATTTCTTATCTTTGTCCCTACTGAACCGAATCCCTGGATTTTATTTCAGGCAGGTGTTAGAACTGTTAAAATATTTGCTAATACTCAAACACCAGAGACACAAACTTTCAACTTTAAACTTAGATTTAGGAAAAACTGTAAAAAAAAAATAAAAAAAAATAAAATAATGGAAACTAATTGAAAAAAGACTTTATTTCCGGGGAACAATCTGAAAACAATTGAATTTTGAAAAAAAGTGTTTTGGAATGTGAACAACCCTTTAGAAAAAGGCTAAAATGAAGTAAGCTTTATCAGAAAGGTCTATATAAATACACCAGTAAACCCTCAAAGTAATGCTTCTCTGAGTCCTCTGTCAAAAGAAACAACGCATTTCTTTCCTTCTATTGTTTACATATGGGCTTCTGCACCAGACTTCCTGTTTTCAGCATACAGGGCTCGGGATTGAGCATGCTCAGTTTGCTCCTCTATCCCTCTCCCCCTCCCTGCTGTAATCTGAGCCCAGAGCAATGAGTGAGCAGAGAGAGCTCAGGAAGTAAGTGGTCATACCAAGCTAATATGGCAGCTGATATCCTAAACAAACATAGAGAGCTTCTACTCTGGTATGGTAAAGCATTCTGCAGGATAAAAATAGTCTTCTATCTTGCGCTATTGGGGCTAATCTATTGGCAATTAACAATTAGCTTTCCTTCTTCTTTAAAGGGGTATTAAATCCCTCGGGCACTAACCCCCTCCATAGGCCCTCTCCCCCCCCGGCCTACTTCTCCCCACGGGCAAATGCCCCTAAGTGGCTACTTACCCCTCCGTGCAGGTTCCCGGGTGCCATCTTCTTCATCATCTTCCTCCGTTGGCAGATTTGCAATAGGATGCAATTGCCGGTTTGTACTACTGCGCATGCACCGAAAGTTCACGAAATTCAATCGGCAAACTGTGTGAACTTTCGGCATGTGCGCCGTAGTCTCATTCAGAGAAATCTTCCAACCTGCCACTAGACATTCAGATTAAATTAATTAGGAAAATAACAAATCAGACGATGATTTGTCCATGACGCAATCATCTGAAAGTTATGTCCAACAAATAGTATTGACAATCACCCGAAATATTATTGTTAGCTGATAGAAACCGTCTAACATGTCTGGTCGACTAAACGACCGAACTTTTTTGTTTTGTACAATTTTATCTTTGCCAGCTTTAGGATGTTACTTGCCAAATCGAATTCACATATCCCTTGCCTATGTTCACAATTTTCTTATGCAGCTCATCCAGACCCCTAGCACAACACCCCTAGGATTGATCATGCTGAAAACTGCATCAGAGGAACTGGCCTGTCCACGAGAAGATCTTATTGTGGCCAGAAAGGAGGAGCTCCGCAAGCTATTACTGGAGCAGGTGCCAACAGTTCTGGGCTTGCTTACAGGTAAGACTTCCTGTGTTTTGCACATGAACACCAGATTTATCCTTGTTAAAGGAGAAATTAAGTATTAATATTTTTTGTTTTCTACCCACTGAATCATTGCATAAAAAAACCCATTAAAAGCAGAATCTAAATGGGACTAAAAAGGCAACTGCTGGTATATACGTGTGCTTATTCCATACAAAGTTGCTGGATAAAGTTACTTAATCAGACTCTTAAAGGACTTTATTGGTCGGCATAGATTTTTCAGCCACACATCATCACAACCCAAGTATATTAACCAGAAGTTTTAAACAAACCTCTATCAATATCCCACATGCCCTCTGCTAGTGGCTGAATAACTGAGGAAAAGTGACTGGTACATGGTCTATCTCTGTTCTGTTAATGCATAGAACAAATCCAGGTGTATTGACAGACAATTGTACCAAAGAGACACATGGCTAACTGGATTTTATTATTATTTATTAGTTGTGCTCTTCCCAATGAGTATACATTGTGTTTTTTACCTACAGTATCTGTCTGCTTTAAAGGGGAATGAAACGCCCCTCCCCCCAACCTACCTCTCTCCTTGGGCTATTGTCCCTAAGTGCCTACTTACCCCTTAGTGCAGGTCCCCTCCAGCGATGTTCACAGGGGCTATCTTCTTTTCAAACTGCTTCTTCCGGGATCTTATGGCGATGGGCGCGCATGCGCAGTAGGATGCCGGTACTACTGTGCGTTCGCCGATTGAACTCCGTGAACTTTCAGCGCATGCGCAGTAGTACCAGCGTCCTACTGCGCATGTGCGCCCAGCGCCTTCAGTTCCCGGAGGAAGAGAAGAAGAGAAGAATTGGTTAGAAGAGAGAAGATGGCTCCTTAGAACATCGCTGGAGGGGACCTGCATTAAGGGGTAAGTAGGGACTTGGGGGCAATAGCCCGAGGGGAGAGGTAGGTCAGGAGGTAGGGGGGCCTACGGGGGGGGTGGGGGGTTTTGGTTAGCGCCGGGGGGGTTTCATTCACCTTTAAAGGGAAAGTTTAGTATTACACAGATGTAATTATTTATCACATATTTACATTCTGTTCAGGCACTCCTGCTCTGACTCATTCTGTATGTACCACTTACCTTGACCTAATGTGCTTACTACTTACTCATTGTGTCTGTACCATTCGCATGTATGATGACTCATGTTGTATATCCTACTCTCCTTGCCTTCAGTCTGGAAAATGAGCATGATCTGCGGTGACTGATATCCTTATAAACTCATAGTGATGTCATTTTTGTCACAACTCACTAAACCTTGTTTATTCTAATAAATAAAGTACCCCTTGTTGGAAAATATGAGGATACTAGAAGTAACATCTGAGTTCTGCAATCTGTATAAAACTCCTCGCTTGGTGACTTCTATTTTACAATAGGGGGTAAATATTTATTATAGTGAGGGTGTTGAATGAAGTACCCCTATGTAGATAGATATATAATATAATAGTTGTTCCCCATAATTGATGCATTCCGGGACTTCATAATGTAGTCAAACAAAGAATTTGTCAATGTTTTGGTCCTGTCTGGGAACTTTCTCAAGACATTCTGGTCCTAGACAGATAATCGAGTGTGTCAATTATAGGGAATAACTATCTATGATATGTGTAGTATACTATGACACACATCCCTTTAATGTGTGGAGTGGCGCCATTGTATCAAAAATATAGAAAAAAAATTGACATCACTCCATATTGATGCAAATTTTAATGAATAAACAAATCTCTGCCCCAAAAAGCACAACTTTTGAAAGTAGTTAGACCTATTTCTCAAGCGCATGGATTCAGCAGTCACAAAATAAAATAACGCAGTACAAACCTTTTAAGGTGCAAGACAGGAAAACCCTATTAGGATATGACATCATCACCATAGTTTAACACATAAAGTTAACCCCTTAATACTTCATACATCATCCATTTCTTTCAATTCAATACTATTCCCAATATCCCCACTAGCAAAAGAAAAAAAAATGGAAAAACAGATGAACCTAAATAATATTTACAGAAAAAAAGTCCTAATCCTTCTCTGTAGAAATAACTGGATTTTTTTCAACTGCACCCAGACCTGGACCTATGTAGTTGTGTTACTGTGCATCCCTAATAGTGAAGAGACATCCAATATACCCAACACTATACCGCCTCAATCCTGAATCTGGTCGAAAAAACTATCATATCCTAATTGTATCAGACAATTAACCTGTCAGATTGTCCAACACCACCGTCTCTTCCCCTTTGTCCGAGGGTTTGACTGTGATGTCTGTCCTTGATTTCAAGTTCAACAATACAGTGCATTCAGCATTCATTAAAGGGGTGGTTTACCTTTAAAGGGATACTGTTATGGGATTTTTTTTTTAATGCATCAGTTAATAGTGCTGCTCCAGCAGAATTCTGCATTGAAATCCATTTCTCAAAAGAGAAAACAGATTTTTTATTTTTTTAGGGCTCTTACACACGAGCGTTTTTACCTGCGCTCCCCTGCGTTCCGTTTTGCTGCATTCAGCCGCAGGTAAAAACGCTCGTGTGTAAGAGCCCTTATATTTAATTTTGAAATCTGACATGGGGCTAGACATATTGTCAGTTTCTCAGCTGCCCCAAGGCATGTGACTTGTGTTCTGATAAAGTTCAATCACTCTTTACTGCTGTACTGCAAGTTGGAGTGAAATTATTTTCCTCCTTCTGGCCCTTTCCTGCTTTAAAATGGGGGTCACTGACCCCATCTAAAAAAACAAATGCTCTGTAATGCTACAAATTTGTTATTGCTACTTTTTATTGCTCATCTTTTTATTCTGACCCTCCCCTATTAATACTCCATCCTTGGGTCATTGCTCGGTTGCTAGGGTAATTTATTTAGGTTTGCAAATGGTCTACGAATATCCCCCTCTATATTATACTAAAAGTAAACTCAAAGGTGACAAAACCCTTTTGAATTGGGGTATGCCCTATGGCCACTTGTTCCTTTGGACATCCCCATAATTTACTTTTTTACTTGTTTAATGCATGTCTCTACAGCAGGATAGGTTGTAGGAGGGACATGTTTACTTTACATTGTAAAAGTATCCCCACTGGATACAATAGTTTTGCATAGATTCAAACAAATGACAATTGCGCCTTTAATCTCATCTTTTAAAGAAGGTTTATAGATCAATGTCAAACTGAAAGGCATCCAATTCCTGGTCAAAGGTTCAAATTCTTTCCCAGCAAATGTAGTTCCGCATAAGATAACTCAGCCCAAGATCAATCATAGACTATTTGTTGTACTTGCGGGACTTCTGTGTTGCACATTGTTTCCAGGGGGCCCTGTCTCTCCCGTGCTCACTGCGTCTGCATCTCTCCCTCCTGTGACCAGTATATGGTGTTGGAAGAAGTCCATCCACTCAAACACAAGGGGTCCTCGAGATGGTATTAAAGGAACAGTAACATTAAAAAATGAAAGTGTATTAAAGTAATAAAAATAATGCAATGTTGCCCTGCACTTTATAACTGCTTCAGAAACAATAATGTTGTTTATATAAATAAGCTGCTGTGCAGCAATGGGGGCAGCCATTTAAAGGAGAAAAGGCTCGGGTTACCCAACAGATAAGCTCTGTAGAACATAATGGTGTTACCTGTTATCCACTATTTAACCTGTGCCAGACTTTTTTTTTTCAATTTACACAATTGCTACTCAGCAGCTTGTGTATATAAACTATAATAGTGTTTCTGAAGCAAACACATCAGTTTTACCAGTGCAGGGCAACACTACATAATATTTTCATAAACCATTTTCATTTTTTGTTGTTACTGTTCCTTTTAAGAGAGAAGAGTGGCAGAACACAACACACTCGATCTTTTTTTTTTTTTTTACCTTGCCTTACATTTGTAGTTATGCATTCCTTGTGTACCACTAACCTTACTATTTGCATGGGCAGGGCGAGTGTAGTTACTTAAGCTGGCCATAGACGTAACAATTATGATCTTTCTTGGTAAAAGATTGTTCATTATAGCACACACGCATAGAGCTGAATTGTCAGATATTTGACGAGACGACCGATATACAAGTCTTCTGCCGATATCGGTCGGCTCATTTCCCACCATACGCGCACAAATATACAAGTATGAAAACTTGTTTTATACGATATTGACTCCTTTTAAACCGAGGAACATGTCCTGACCATTCAGTACTTAGATGAGCAATCCTGCTTCATTATTAAAGCTGGCCATACACTATAAGGTCTGCTCATTTGGCGACAACTCCAGAGCGGATCTTTCTCCGATGTGCCGCTACGACAGGGGTATATCGGCGGTAATCCAAATGTTCTGCTCTATGACTGAATGATCAGATTATGACGAGGGCAAGGGGCTCCGGTGGGTCGATTGGGTAAAAAAATCAAACCTTTCCGATCAATATCGTGGCCAGATATCGATCGGGAAGACCATCTGAACCCCCATACACAGGCAGATAAGCTGTCAAATTGGTCTAGACGACTATATCGGCAGCTTTATCTGCCCGTGACTGGCCACTGTGAAGGGATACTGTTGTGACAAAAAAAATGCATCAGTTAATAGTGCTGCTCCAGCAGAATTCTGCACTGAAATCCATTTCTCAAAAGAACAAACAGATTTTTTTATATTCAGTTTTGAAATCTGACATGAGGGCTAGACATTTTGTCAATTTCCCAGCTCCATTCAGTTACATTCAGTTACATTGAGAAGAAAAGACAACAGCCTGCCAGAAAGCAGTTCCCTCCTAAAGTGCTGGCACAAGTCACATGACCAGGGGCAGCTGTGAAGTTGACAAAATGGCTAGCCCCATATCCGATTTCAAAACTGAATAAAAAAATATGTTTGCTCTTTTGAGAAATGAATTTCAGTGCAGAAGTCTACTGGAGTAGCACTATTAACTGATGCTGGCGTTTTGAAAAAAATACATGTTTTCCCATGACAGTATCCCTTTAACTTGGTGATTTAGCTACGCTGATCAGAAAGTGCTCTATAGAAACTACCACCCCAGTACATCTCAAACTTACTTCTAAGACCAGTGCATATATATCCATCTTATAGATACTACTCATTTCTATAGATAGAGAGTAGGGTGAACAATACACATTCACTGAGCCAACCACTAAACATCTACATTGCAGCATTAATTTAATTAACAATAAAAACATGATCAGGAATGTATATATGGGATCTGTTATTCAGACCACTGTTGGCCAGAGAGCTCGGACTTATGGAAAGGCCATCTTCCATAGACTCTCTATTTTAATCCATTCAAATTTCTTAAAATAATTTCCTTTTTACTTTGGACAGGTATGGGATCCATTATCTGCAAACCTGTTATCCAGAAATACAGAAAGAAATCGTCCGCGCTCGGTTTAACTCACCCTGTGGCGTTGACCAGCTGCATTTTTCCGTTATCCAGAAAGCTCCGATTTACCAAAAGGCCATCTCCCATAGGGGGAAATTCACTAAGCGGTGAAAATTCGCTAGCGTTGCCTTCGCTAACGTTCGGCGTACTTCGCCAGGCGAATTTTCGCCAGCGCTACAGAAATTCACTAAAGTGCAAAGTTACGCTAAGGTTGGCGAACGGTAGCGTAGTTGCGCTAGTGTTACTTCGCCAGACAAAGCGCATCTACGCTAGCAATGCCTAATTTGCATACGGCACAAATTTCAAAGTATAATAGAAGTATATGTAACAGCCACTACATTGCACAACACAAGCCCAGGATACCCTTGCGTCTAGCGTAGGTGGTAACGTTCAGGAAAAGGGTCCTCTTTGTGAATTTGCATAATTACGATCCTTCGTCAGTGCGCAACTTCGCCTGGCGTAAGGTTGCGAAGTTGCAGTCTATCTACTTCGCTAGCGAAAATTCGCCAGTCGGCGTTCGTAAATTTGCGAAGTTATGAATTGACGTCACACTGGCGAATTAGCGCTAGTGTTAGATGCTTTAGTGCATTTCCCCCATAGACTCCATTTTATCAAAATAATCCAAGTGTTTAAAATGATTTCCTTTTTCTGTGTAATAATAAAACCGTAGCTTGTACTTGATCCCAACTAACATATAATTAATCCTTATTGGAAGCAAAACCAGACTATTAGGTTTATTTAATGTTTGCATGATTTTATACTAGACTTGAGGTATGAAGATCCAAATTATGGAAAGAGGTTATTTGGAAAACCCCAGGTCCTGAGCATTCTGGATAATAGGTCCCATACCTGTAGTGATATTGCATTGTACTTGATTCAAGTAAGGTATCATTAATCCGTATTAGATACAACACACACAGTCCTTTTGGGCTGAATGTTTTAAACTATTTTAATAGACTTAAGATATGGAGATCCAAATTACATAAAGACCCCCTTATCCGGAAAAGTCCAGATCCTGAGCATTCTGCATAACATGTCCCATACCTGTATTATGCACACAAGACAAGTTACCACCAGCACTCCTTCAGTATTAAAACTGATCTAATTTGTCATTTCTGTCTGGGTAGGTGCCTCTGACCTCCTACATTTGGTTTCACTGGGTTTTTGTAGTGTTTTCTGTAACATCGCAGATGTTGTTTTTGCTTTATAAATACAGTAAATAGGACTATTGACATATACTCTCATCAGAATAATTTTATCCCCACAGGAGTCTTGGAAAGCATTTGGGATAAGCACAGCATCACCGCTGCAACACCTCCTCCATCACCCACAGCCTCAGATACTGGTAAATGTGCCTTTAACCTCTGATTTATCAATTTATTCTGTAGTTTTCTTTATTTACTACTGGGTCCACTATATAACTGGAGTTCATGGGCAATGACTCGTGTTTATATTGGCAGTTCCCACGCACAGTTTAGCACTATGCAGTATGTTGTTTTGATTGGGATATGAGGAAATTTGTGTGTGTGTGTGTGTGTGTATAGATATAATATATATTGAGTTAGAGGTGTGTGTGTGTGTGTGTGTGTGTGTGTGTGTATAGCTATAGTAGATATTGTGCTAGGTATGTGTGTATAGCTATAGTATATATTGTTAGAAGTATGTGTGGATATAGTATATATTGAGTTAGGTGTCTGTGTGTATAGATATAGTATATATTGAGTTAGGGTAGTGTGTATAGGTATAGTATATATTGAGTTAGAGGTGGATGTATATATTATATATATTGAGTTAGATGTGTGTGTAGCAATAGTATATATTGTGTTAGGGAGTGTGTATAGGTATAGTTTATATTGAGTTAGTGTGGTGTGTGTATGTAGATATAGTATATATTGAGTTAGGGTTGTGTGTGTGTGTGTGTATGGATATAGTATATGTT
>CM044448.1:99826471-99851041 GCA_024363595.1 Xenopus borealis | reverse complement strand
TGTGTGTGTGTGTGTGTGTGTGTGTGTGTGTAAAGGTAGAGTATAAATTGAGTTAGTGTGGTGTGTGTAAAGGTATAGTATAAATTGAGTTGGTGTGGTGTGTGTGTGTGTGTGTAAAGGTATAGTATAAATTGAGTTAGTGTGGTGTGTGTAAAGGTATAGTATATATTGATTTAGTGTGGTGTGTGTGTGTATAGTATATATTGAGTTAGGAGTGTGGTGTATAGATATAGTCTATATTGAGTTTGATGCAAATAGTCCCATTTTCCTCATTGTGTTAAATGGTTGCTATGAAATGTTATCTCTTCCATTATTTGATTGAGTGCTAAGCTGCCTGATCAGCAAGAAGTTGTGATGGGGAAGCGCCTGACGTTGTAACCTATGTGGTGTCCCATGTGCCTCTTCCTGTGTGTCGCTAGTAGTCTTACAAAGTGTGAGACTTTTCTCATAAGATCAGTAGAGACCATGTGCTTGTGTTTCATGCTTCCTTCCTGTTTTCAAGTCATTTTGTGCAGTGCTGCTTATTATATTGTACTCTACAATAGCCTACTCTGCACTTTTATTCCAGGCTTGCATAACAATTAAATAACAATATTGCATTTTCATTTGCACCGTATGTTTGTGCAGGGATAGCCAAGCCTCTTTGGGTGCAGATATAACATGCATTATTTTGTGCTTTTTGCCTGATATATGAGCAGTTACTAGTTGTACATTTTTTGTTATTCTTTCCAAAATTCACAGCCACATATAGCCACAGTCTGCTGTTGGAGGCAGTGGCTATAATACAAGGCCGCTCTCATTCACTAGAGCAGTGAGAATAAGATGAGCGGCTGTATGGAGAGTTTACCAAACCTACAAAAACAAAAACCCACATTTGTAATAACAGGCACTAACTTTGCCCATATAAATCATTTTCAAAAATGCACAGCTTCATACTGAAAAAACATTTATTTGTGCAATCACAGTAAAAAAATAAAACTACAGACACATCTTTTTTTACAACAACCACAGTGCAGTGTTACCCCTCTGTCTGCCTACCTGTGTTAGCCACTCCCTCCTGACGCATTTCGCGCTACTGGGCGCTTCATCAGAGGAGGTCTAACTTTGCCCAGTAGCAGTAAAGCTGGCCATGCCCGAAGAGATCTATTGCCAAACAAGCAAATCTTTCCCCGATACGCCCATCAACGGCAGGGCTATATCGGGGTAATCCGGGGTAATCCGAACAATCTGTTTACAACAAGGAGCAATGGGTTCCGACAGACACTAACAGGAATGGATTGTCGCTTCTGAAGTGCATATGTAACCATTAATCATACGTAATTGACTGGAACATTTCCGTATCACGTCGGTGCTTTACTGGCTATATATATCTATATCATTTCCCTGATTTTAAGTAATGTTTTCTTGTATTTTACATCAACATTTTGTCCTGATGTTTATTTGTGAAATAAACAGGTTTAAAATACTAACCAGTAGGGATGCACCTTATCCAGGATTCGGTACACCTTTTTCAGCAGGATGTGGATTCGGCCGAATCCTTCTGCCCAGCCGAACCGAATCCTAATTTGCATATGCAAATTAGGGTTGGGGAGGGAAATTGCATGACTTTTTGTCACAAAACAAGGAAGTAAAAAATGTTTTCTCCTTCCCACCCCTAATTTGCATATGAAAATTAGGGTTCGGTATTCGGACAAATCTTTCTCGAAGGATTCAGGGGTTCGGCCGAATCCAAAATAGTAGATTTGGTGCATCCCTACTAACCAGGTGTATATTTTGCCTGTAAATGGTCAATTCCCATGAGTCTGCCCCTTATACAGTCCTGCACCAATAGCTTCTTACTCTATGTTGTGTATGTGACTGACAGTCTTGCACCTGCCCCCCCATAGTGTAACATTAACACTGCAATGCTTAACCCTTGTTATTAACACACTAAATATTGTCAAAGTAAAACGGACTCCTGTGCTTATATCCTTTCAGTACTTGAAGAAAAAGTTTAAAACTTTTCCCAGATTTTCCATAATGTTTTCCTGGTCCCCTGAAAAACTTAAAATGGGGGTTCTACTGTATTTGTATGTATCCCATGATTTTGTCCCCTGTTGGTCCCATGTAATAATAATATTTTTTTATTAATTATTAGTCCTGTGCGTGCGGGTCTTTTTGCTGTGAGTATCGACAATTTGTTGACCTTGCACCCAGGCATTTTGATCAACTGTCGGCAACCTGTGGAACTAGTAATTAAAGTAAATACGCCTTTTATCCATTTTCAGCTTTGTGTATTTAATGTTAGTTTCTCTGCCTTTTTATATTTAGATGACCTCCTGAGCAACCTCATTCACACTCCCAACCTGACCAAGCAACTGAGCCATCCTCCGCCGAGCTTAGAGGCAGAAAGTGAACGTGTCTGTGTCTGTGCCCTTGAGTGCCTCTCCCATCTTTTCAGCTGGATCCCCCTTTCTGCCAGCATCACCCCGTCTCTTCTCACAACAATATTTCACTTTGCATGATTGGGCTGCGACGCTCGCTCCCGTCAGACCACCAGTGTTACCACCAACACAAACACTTCTGTAGTAAATGGTGGAAGCAGTAGTCCCCCTTTGCCCTCTGCAGCACCCACTCGAGATCTTTGCAGGTTAGGAGTCCTGGCCATGTCTTGTATCAATGAACTCATGTGCAAGAACTGTGTTCCTCTGGAATTCCAGGAATATCTGTTACGGGTCTGCCAGCAAACGTTCTATCTCCTGCAGAGGATTACACGGGAGACAAATGCTCATAGTATACGGAGTCGGCTCGAGGAGCTGGACGAGAGGTGAGGTCATGTTCTTAAATTTTCACAATAGTTCCCCTTTAATATAAGCCTCATTTTACTGAAATAAGAAAGTTTCTAAAAAGAATCCATAAGATATTCTGTATGGTTTCTGAAATAATCAAGTTTATGTTCACTATCGTCATCAGTATCTGTTTCTCTTCATTCTGTCTTCATGCAGCAGTTGGGTGTCCGATATTAATTGATAGTTAGGTCCAATATATCTTATTGGGGGGCTTCTTTTGCCCAGAAGATGTATTGGAGCTCTTTCTATTAAAATCACCAGACATAGTTTATCTCTATATGCAGGATTTGTGCATTTTTGTTTGTTTGTACTGGAATCGGTTATTTGGGTGAGCTCTAATTCATTTGCTAGGAAAGGAAGCCCCCCCTATAAGATATATTGGATCTAACTGCCAATGAATATCTGACACCCAACTGCTGCATGAAGACAGAATGAAGAGAAACAGATGCTGAGAGAGGGATAGTGAAGATAAACTTCATTTCAGAAGTGATGCATCATTTTTAATTGATTATATTTACATAGTTTCTTATTTCTGTATAAGGAAGCTTATATAAAATTTTCATTTTTGGAATAGTTCCCCTTTAATTTTGTCAGAGCAAAAACCATCTTTTCTTGGCCCACCTTGGAGATAATAATGGAAAAAATAGTTCTTTTGATTTTATGCCGAGTCTCTGAAACCTTTTCAAAGCTGTTGCTAAGGCTCAGTTTTGCCAGTTAATTTTTCTATGCTAACCAAAAGGGTAACCGTTGACCGCATGGAGCATTGTCCCTCCAGTTTTTCTTTAAAAAAATATATTTAAACTGGGATGTTGACGGCTACATAATGTTGTACATATCTGTTGTCCCTTCCTCTGTTGCAGCTATGTGGAAAAGTTCACGGACTTCTTAAGGCTTTTTGTCAGCGTCCACCTAAGGAGGATAGAATCGAATGCTCAGTTCCCTGTGGTGGAATTTCTGGCACTGCTTTTTAAGTATACATTTCATCAGGTACCTCGCTCAGTCATATGATTTTTATCTGATTTCTGAGTGTTGAGGCTTCGACATATGACTCTCACTTAAAGGGGTTGTTCACCTTTGAGTTAACTTTTAGTATAATGTAGAGAGTGATATTCTGAGACAATTTGCAATTGGTTTTCATTTTTTATTATTTGTGGTTTTATAATTATTTATCTTTTTATTCAGCAGCTCTCTAGTTTGCAGTATCAGCAATTTGGTTTCTAGGATACAAATTACCCTAGCAACCCTGCATTGATTTGAATAAGAGACTGGAATATGAATAGGAGAGGGACTGAATAGAAAGATAAGTAATAAAAAGTGACAATAACAATACATTTGTAGCCTTACAGAGCATTTGTTTTTAGATGGTGTCAGTGACCCCCATTTGAAAGCTGCAAAGAAAAAGAAGAAAATTGCAAATCATTAAAAAACTATGAAATATAAATAATGAAGGCCAATTGAAAAGTTTCTTAGAATTGTCCCTTCTACAATATACTAAAAGTTAACTTGAAGGTGAACCACCCCTTTAATGCTTATTGTAAAGTTTATCTGGTATTTACTGGAACACTTGCCGATAATATTCTTCTCTTTCCTGTTTAGCCCACACATGAGGGATATCTCTCTTGTCTTGATATCTGGGCCCTGTTTCTGGACTATTTAACAAACAAGATAAGGAACCGGCTTGAAGACAGAGATTCCATTATCGGCAGGTGAAGTTTCGGGGGGAAGGCTTTGCATTGTGGCATGATCTTTAGTCTGGGTGTATGATTTTCAATGAACAGCATTAAAGGAGAACTATCTCAATGAAAATGTAATATTGGCTTCAGCATACTGACATAAGAAACTTCCTAAATACCATCCATTATATTTTCTGTTCCCTTTCTGAAATAATCAAGTTTATCTTCACCGTTCCTCTCTCGGCATCGGTTTCTCCTCTTTCCGTCTTCATTCAGGAGTCTAGTTTCAGATGAATGAGCCATTATTTTTTGTATGGGGGCTGCTTTTGCCTCGAAGATGTATTAGAGCTCACTTTATTAAAATCACCAGAAATCCGGTCTCTCTACATGCAGAATTTGTGCAAAAGGCAGTTATTTTGTTTGTACTGGAATAAGTTAAATGAGTGAGCTCTAATTCATCTGCTAGGAATGGAAACCCCCCCCCCCCCTATAAGATATATTGGATCATTCATCTGACACCCAACTGCTGCATAAGGAGAGAATGAAGAGAAACAGATGCTGAGAGAGGAATAGTGAAGATACATTTGATTATTTCAGAAACAATGCAGAATTTTTAATTGATTATATTTAGAATTTTTCTTCAGTATGAGGAGGCTATTAAAATTTCATTTTCGTGATAGTGAAGATATAGAAGGGTTATTTCTTGACACAAGCTTTAAAGGGGATTCTACTTTTTGCAAAGGGCCAGTATGATAGGACTTTGCCAAAGGAATCCTTCTACTCGGTAAAAAGCTTTAATGGCCACCTTGTTGCTGGTGCTATGTTATCCACTATTTAAGTTTATATTTGCCTGTATGTTGTGATGGTTCAGACACTGGCTTGATTATTTTGGTTCTGTCTAGGTACGAGGACGCACTTGTTTTGCTTCTGACCGAGGTGCTGAACCGAATCCAGTTCCGTTACAACCAAACACAGCTAGAGGAGCTGGACGATGAGACTCTGGATGATGATGTAAGTTTGTGGGGGTCAAGGCTGATCTTTTGTAGAAGCCTCATGTCAATGACTATGTTTGTGTGTTATGGCAGATTTTATCAGCATCAAAGTGGCCTTTTTGATGGTCTGCATGCGTTTAAACACATTTCACCAGTATGACGGACAGAATGAAATGGGGCACAGAATATGCATAGGGATCATATTGAATTGTAATTTGCATCTCATACATTCAGTTTATTATTTCTGGGATAGGCTGGGGCAGTAACCCTTCATTTGTATTGCATTATCCCAGCTGTAGCAGTGATATTACTGGCTTGATGTGGCTTTTTTTTTTTTTTTTAATTATGCTATGACCCCAGTCATTGCAGAAGGAAACCAACTTACCCTTATGTTACATTATGGTATCCAGATAGATTATACCTGATGACTAAAAGCAGTAAAGCTGTGGGGATAACTATAATTTGTTACCAGTGTCGGACTGGGCCAGCGGGACACACCAGGAAAAAACCCGGTGGGCCCACAGCCCTTGAGGACCCTGCTGGCCCAGATCCGTGACATGCAGGCCCATGGGGGGTCTAGCCAGGTGCCCCCCCTTCAGACCCCCAGACCCCACAGCTGTGGTGGTGCTCCACTGAGTGCGTGCCCAACACCCCCTGCCATGCTGCACTGAGTTTACCAGGTGACAGGCGTGCGCACTCTTTCGGTGGAGTGACAGCACGGCAGAGTGGGGGCATTGTGCACGCTGCTGTGGGGTCTGAAGGGGTGCCCTGGCTAGCAGCCCCGGGCCCCCCAGTCCGACCCTGCTTGTTACATTATGCCTGCTCTAGCTCTGTTCTGCTCTACAGTGCTTGGTCCTCCAAGAGCACTATACAAATAAAAATAAACATACATACAAAGAAAGATGATCTGTATCTCAGGCACTCCCATCAGTTCCTGCTGTATGTGCATGGCACCTTAAAGGGGATGTAAAGGAAACTTTAAAGGACACGTCAACCCAAAAAATTACTTTTTGATTAATAAAAGAAAACAAAATTATAAGCAACTTTCCAAAATTAATGTATTAAAACTTGTTGGTGTTTTAAAAGTTATTTGTAAATGTAATTGCTATTGACAACAATGTTGCAAACGCCAGTCTCCTCCATCAAGACAGGTCTGTTAATCGGTTGGCTTATGTTACATTGTACTGGTGGCTCTGGCTTTTGAAACCGAGAATAGAAAGGGACAGACAATCACTGCTTTCAATAACAATACATGTACAAGTAACTTTAAAACCATAGAAAATGTGTAATGAATGTATATTGCAGAGTTGCTTAGAATCATACTTTTTTTTTTTTTTTTTTTTTTTTTTTTTTTTTTTTTAGTCAATTTTTTGGGGTGGATGAAGTGTCCTTAAATGAAAAAGAAATCTATCTCCAATATACTCTAATTAAAAAATTTGTACTTTTTAATAATAACCTGACTGTATGCAGTGAAATTCCCCCTTCATTTACTTGCTCTGGCAGATGCAGATAGGAAACTTCAGACGGTCCCTAACTGCTCTGCAGGGAAACTCATACTTAGAAATGGCAGGTGGAACGCCCCACCTTACTTCCCAGAACTGGAGCAGCTTTGTTTGTTTCCTTGTAGAGCAGTCGGGGTGACTGTGTAGAGATTTCTATTAGGGATGCACCGAATCCACTATTTTGGATTCGGCCGAACCCCCGAATCCTTCCCGAAAGATTTGGCCGAATACCGAACCGAATCCGAACCCTAATTTGCATATGCAAATTATGGGTGGGAAGGGGAAAACATTTTTTACTTCCTTGTTTTGTGCCAAAAAGTCACGTGATTTAGCTCCCTGGCCCTAATTTGCATATGCAAATTAGGATTCGGATTCGGTTCGGCCAGGCAGAAGGATTTGGCCGAATCCGAATCCTGCTGATAAAGGCCGAATCCCGAACCGAATCCTGGATTCGGTGCATCCCTAATTTCTATTCACAGACTTGGTGCAGTCTGTATATTCTAATTATTGACATTCTTCTATGACGTATATTATTTGACTTGTGCTGTTTTGATAATTTATGACGATCCTTAAGCTCAATTTCCCAATTGAAGCCCAGACCACACTAAACCTGTGTCTTGGTCTTGCAAAGATGTTTAACAAAGTTACAAGATGACAGCCCCCTGTGGCCAACTTCGAAAGCATAAATCATTTGTTTGATTAGGCTTGTGGTGCAGTAAGTTCATATTTATATTGAGTTTGCAAAATGCAGCAATTCTAGCATTCTTCTATTTTAGACTTTAGTTCCCCTTTAAACAAAAAGCAGCCGTTTAGGAATTCCTGCTGTTGTGTACATTGCCATTTGGCAGGTACAGGTATGCTTTTCTAATTCTGAGTCTTTGGGAAATGTTGATCAATGGATTCTGCTCTGTTTGATGGCTTGCATGCTAACCTCAATGATTGTTTGTCCCACAGCAGCAAACAGAGTGGCAGAGATACCTGCGGCACAGTCTGGAAGTAGTGGCCAAGATCATGGAACTGCTTCCTACTCATGCCTTCTCCACACTGGTAATTTATTTCACTAAATCCTATTTACATTTGTGCTCAGGGGACTTATCCATATGTCAGCATTCACCTCTTCTCTGCATGAATTCTGACTTACTGTATATTAACAGCACTTATTACTGTCCTGACTCTTTGCAACAGCACTGAAATAGCTGAAGAGTGGTTCTTGGACTTAAAGGAGAACTAAAACCTTAAGTGTAAAACCCCCTACCCTACCTTCTATAATTTCGGTGCATGTGCAAACTGGGAAATTGCTCCGACTGCACATGCACTGATGAGCCACTCGCATTCTCAAATTACCGAAGACCCGGAAGATGGCTGCCTTGAAAGCCACTCCCTGAATCTGCACTGAGGGGTAAGTATAGACTTGGGGGCATTTGCCCAGGGTAACAGCTAGGTTGGGGGGAGGGCAGGGGTCTATGCAGGGTAGGGTTTTTTTTACTTAAGCGTTTAGTTTTCCTTTAAGTCCAAGAACCACTCTACAGCTATTTCAGTGCTGTTGCAAAGAGTCAGGACAGTAATAAGTTCTGTCAATATAAGTCAGAATTCATGCAGAGAAAGGGGTCATTCATCTTTGAATTAACATTTAGGATGATGTAGACTTAGAGTGATATGCTGAGATAACCGCTGTTCTAAGCCCCATGTTGCAGCTACTGAACTGAAAGCTACTTGCCCCATCCAAATCAGAGCGCAGATGGCCTTCATATTTTCTTCTTTAACAGGTGACCATGAACTTCTGAACATTTTGGTATCTAGCAGTTGGTGTGTAAACAACTGACTATTGCTTAGACTCATACATTTATTTAAATATAAATTTCCAGTGTAGCTTTCAAATTGAGAAGCCTTGAAACGATACGGTCATCATAATAAAATGTTCCTTGTCCCTGTAAACAATCTAATCCAGGGGATGGGGGATCAAGAACTCCAGTTCTGATATCTGTTGGGGAAAGGTCACTGTTAGAATCAAGATGTGTATTTCAAATCATTGTGCCGTCTTCTTCCTCTTGGGAAAATATGTGCCCCCCCCAGAGTGTTTATTAAAATGCATTGAACCATAAATGTGGCAAAATATTTTATCACCTTTGAATATGGGAGGGCCATGTTAAAGTTGAAATGCTATTAACAGATACCCATATATATACACAAGGCATTCAGTCAGCCTTGAGGATTGTGTTGTTTCACACCACCAGTGTTCCCACATGACTTCAATGCAGTCGGAGACCTGCAGAGATTTAGTTTGCGTGGTTGTTCGTTTATATAGCCCCAGCATATTCTGCAGTATTTACAGAAGTCTCTTTCCCATTGTAGCTTACAGTTCCTTAAAAACTCACACACGCACTTTCTGCCTGAACATAATCATTAGTCTTCTATGGATTTTTTTCCAAACAGTTTGCAGCACTGCAGGAAAACCTTGATGTGTACCTAGGACTCCAGCGGTGTTTAGTGACAAATGGAAATGGTATGTGTATCCTTCCTGCCCGCTAGCAAAATGCCTGCATGGTATATCCTCCTTTTGCACAAATTTAAGGCACACAGATGTACTAGGTGTTACATAGGGTTTGACTGCTACCTGTCTTTCCCCTTACAGATCAACGGCTGAATGTTACAGCGGAGAATGACTGCCGACGGTTGCACTGCTCTCTTCGAGACCTTAGCTCCCTTCTGCAGGCTGTGGGCAGGCTCGTGGAGTACTTCATCGGAGACATGTTTGGGGCCCGGGTTAACGATGCACTTACAGTAGTAGAAAGGTGAATAATTAACTAGAATTTTATTCAACTAGTGTGGCCTCTTTTACTCCTGCTAATAATGGAGAACTAAACCCCCTTGCTAATAAACTTCTACCCTCCATAGTCCCCCTTCCCTGCTCCACCTCGCACAGGCGTAAATACCCCTAAGCCGGTAATTATCTCTTGTTGCAGCGTCTGTGCCACATTAAGCCATTTTGGTAATCTACAGGTCTTCTTCTGGCGATTCGGTAATTTTCAACCCTTCTGGTGCTTGCACAGCTGTAGCAAACCTGGAAAATGCTCCCAACTGTGCATGCTCCGATATGGCAATTCTTTACTCAGATTGCCAAAGTGGCCGAAGATAGCCCCTGTGAGCTCCACTGCGCTGACTCTGCAACAAGGGGTAATTACTTGTGTTAACTCCTGTGCGGGGTGGAGCAAGCAGGGGGGACTATAGAGGGTAGTGGGTATGGGTTTTTATTAGCAAGGGGGTTTAGTTCTCCTTTAATATGTATATTAAAATATATAATGCTTAGTTTAATAATGGCAATACAAATTATTCCTTTGATTTTGCAAAGCCTGTTCATTATACCCTCCTTTTTTATATATAGGGGCAATAGGTGTAGAATTGCAAACCGCTTATAGAGACTACTATCCGTCATCCGTCTATGCATTCACTAAAAGCCTTAGTGCAGAGCAAATGATGATCTGTTACATTTCGACATATTTAGACATATGCCGTAAACTGCAGAATCTTTTGACTAGACTATAAATATCACATGTAATCTGCCCATGCATTTCTTATCTGTACCTCATAAATAGGTTTTGTAGAATCACACGTTAAATAAAGAACTTACTGCTTCCTACCTCTGGTATATCTATGAAAAGCTTCTAAACAGTTTAGCTGAAATTACAGTTCACTCCAGGTGAGGAAGAAAGGGGAAGTCATTCTTCCACCGCACTATTACCTGATCTCTTAAAGGGGAAATCGAGATGCAAAAAGCTCTTCATATTTCCACAGAGATAAATACTGCTTAAAGGAACAGTAGCCATGGGGGCAGCCAGTCAAGCACAGGATACACCGTAGATAACAGATTCGTTTCAAAGAATCCCATTGTATACTACAGTCCTCCTTTGCTGTTTGCTGTGTATCCTGAGCCTTTTCTCATATATATATATATATATATATAGAATGCCAAAAAGAAACCGCACGTTTCGGCTCCTAAACTCGAGCCGTCATATATATCTCTTCCTGACTCAAAAATGACAATTGTACCAGTCCCTGGATCAACTTGTACTATGAGCTATCTTCCATAGCACTGTATTCCCTCACTTGCTAAACACCATCCAACCCCTTCTATCTAATGCATCAGCTTGTACAACTGATTCGACCCTCTCCATATACCCTTTAGTCTTTTTCCAGTGTAGCCTTACCTGTGGGAGACCCATCTGCTCTCTACAGGCAGTGGAAAACTCTGCATCCTCTATGATGGGATTCTGCATCTCTTATTTGTCTTTGTGCAAGAGTGCCCATACTTTACTTATGTGAGGTCTACTTTTAGTGGTGATGTGCCATTATGAACAACATTCATAAAAACATTCTTGGCATTCTGTTCATGTAAAATATTACTTAAATACTGATTTATGGGTAAAATGTAAATCGCTATATTTAACAAACCACTATTCCATATAGTTACATAGTTAAATTGGGTTGAAAAAATTCCAATTTCAACCCCTCCAAATTAAAACCCAGCATACACACACACACACACATCTCCACTCTTTCACACAAACCATAAATGCCCATAGCTATACTAACTGTAGAGTTTAGTATCAAAATAGCCTTTGATATTATGTCTGTCCAAAAAATCATCCAAACCCCTTTTAAAAGCATCAACAGAATCAGCATCACAACATCACCCGGCAGTGCATTCCACAACCTCACTGTCCTCACTGTGAAGAACCACCTACTCTGCTTCAAATGAAAGTCCTTTTCTTCTAGTCTGAAGGGGTGGCCTCTGGTGATCCTCTTTATGGGTAAAAAGGTCCCCTGATATTTGTCTATAATGTCCTCTAATGTATTTGTAAAGTGTAATATTGTCCCCTCGCAAGCGCCTTTTTTCCAGAGAAAACAACCCCAACCTCAACAGTCTACTTTCTAAATGCTTTTGTCTTTTTTTTTTTTTTTGTTTCAGGTTGGTTGAAGTCACTTTATATGGCTCTAGGATTAAACTGTATAACATGGAGACTGCTGTGCCATCTGTGCTGAAGCCAGACCTCATTGATGTGTGAGTATAATATCTGGCATTTCGTTTGCCGTCTATCTCATTTACCATATTGGCAGCCCTGACAAGGATATAAGGAGGGAAAAACAAGATTTTCTTTTGAACTCACTGTTAAATCTGTTACTTGTTATTTGGGAACATTTTATTTAGCCTACTTCTTGTGTAGTAGGCCCTATGGAGCATGTAGAGTTGTAAGATTCTGTGCCTGGGGATTAGTGATACTTGATTAGGGGCTTTGAGTGCCATTGACCATTGCGTGTCGGTCCCAGATCCCAGATCAAATAAAAAGGTCCCTGAGGTGCTGTGTTTTTCAGTTTAAACTCTTATTCATTCCTTCTGGCAGACATGCCCAGTCTTTGGCAGCATTACAAGCTTACTCCCATTGGCTGGCTCGTTACTACAGTGAGGTGCAGAGGCAGAACCCTGAGCAGTTCATCTCAATCATCTCTACTGCTATGGAGGCTTTGCCTCCCCTTATCAGCACCAAGGTGAGAAATAACTTAAGTCTAGTGCATTTTTCCTGGATGGATAGCAGATTCTGAGTAACTGGTATATTCAGAGTAGTATATGATGCTAGTCTGCCATTTTCTCTCTCAAGGTACAAGAAAAGTTGCTGCTGTCTGCATGCCATCTGCTTGTGTCAATAGCCACAACTGTGCGGCCGGTGTTCCTTCTTAACATTCCAGCTGTCCAGAAGGTGTTCAGCCGTGTCACAGACAGCTCAGCACAGCGGCTCCCAGAAGAGGTAGGAGAAGAGGGTTTGTGTGAAGAGACACAATGCTGGCAGAAAATCAGTGTTTGCAGACCGCCTCAATTCATTTTATGTGATTTCTTTTTTCTTTTGTTGCTATATGTTTTGTTTTAAATACAGGTGTACCTATTTATTTGTTTAAGGCTGTACCATGTAGAAACTTGAAGCAACAAGGCAGTGTAGTTTAAACCAGCGTACAGTGAGATAGACACCGAGCCTTTGCCATCACTGGGTGTGGCTGTCATCCTTTGGCCATTGTAGTGTTTGTCTCTGCTTTCTAAACATTTACTTTTGACATATAGCCAGGGCTTGCATCAGAAATCACAAGATCTCATACAACATTACCTGTGCCCCCTGGGCTGCACACCACCACCCCACAGTTTTAAAAAATATATATATATTGATGGCCAGGGCCCCCCTTACATGTTCATGTAAAAAAAGTGTGCCTGCCCCAGAAGTTTAAAAAAAAATAAAAAATTGGAGGCTACAGGCCCCCCCATACAATAATGGGGACCACAAAGGGTTAATTTTAGGAGGCCCCTGCCATGTTGCACTTGCTTGATTAGAAGCCAGCCTGCTGTCAGTGAGCTGCTGACTTTGGAAGGAAGGGTGGGGGATCACAAGTGGCTGCATCCTCTGCAAGTAACTGCATTCTCTTCCCTTATTGGTCACAGAATTTTAGTCCCGATAAAGTTGCATGGCGATTGAATGAGCTGGAGGGAAAGTTGAAACCTCAGCTATTCAATCTCTGAGGAGCTGAACCAGGGCTTAAACTTCTGTGACCAATAAGGGAAGAGAGAGGACAGAAGATGCAGCCACCTTTACGCCCACGCTCCCTTCCGAAGATGGCCCGGCTAATCAAGTAAGGGCAACACGACCAGGCCCCCCTTAAGGTTCAACACAAACCCCTCCCCCCCCATGGCGGCTGATATGCTGACTAGTTGTATATTTTAACCAAGTTAATGGAGCTCTGAAATGGGTGTTTGTTCAAGTGTGTTTCTCCCTCCTTTAGGCTCAGGTACTGCTTTGCCGTGCTCTCTCCAATGTCTTGCTGCTGCCATGGCCCAATGTCCCTGAAGGGGAGCAGCAGTGGGGCGAACGCTCCAGCCATCATGCCAATTTGTTGAATGCCCTGACCAGAGATTACAGGCTGCTGAAGGGGAGCTCTCCCCCACAGAGAAAGGGGCAGCTGGAAGCCAGTGAGTACTTTTTATACTGTATACTCTGCTTCTTGCATTCTTTTTCAATAAGCGTGAGCGCTCTCTGCGCAGACTGCCGTGTGTGACTTGGGTGACATCACTGATTTTGCAGGCATCTTCCTCCCTGCTGTCAGAGGCAGCCTTGAGACCCGTAGAGTACAATTTCTGTTCTATGTGCATATCTTAGGAGCACTGCTTTCTCCCTATGTTGATGACACTCCTCGGATCAAGACTTTTTTTTTTTTTGTGTGTGCATGCGCGAGAAGGGGAAAGAAGCAGAGGGAAACGGTTACTTTGGAAACATCGCACCTGCGTTATTCCAAATGCAAGCAGAACAACAAGACAGATTAACAATAGGTTTGGCCTGGGTCAGTTAAAACTTGAGCGATTTTAGGAGATCGTGAGGAGTACATTAGAGGTAGATGGGTTATCTGTTCTGGCTTTCCTTCTCCTTTAAAGGAGACATATTGTGTAAAAAATAAGAATGTACCAGTGTATTATACTCATTTAGATGTAGAAGAATTGTGCTTAAAAAAAAGTTGTGTTTCAGGCTGATTTATTGAATATTTCTGCAAAACCCTAATAATCCCTCCCTTCTCTTCCACTTCCCGCTCCCTGAATTCCCAGTCTGTGCAGGGGAGCTAGTGGCTCTCAGCTCACTGCTCTGTAGGACAGGAACCAATCAGCAGCTAGCAGGACCTGATAGGGAACTGAAGCCTGTCTGTGCTTGTGTGACTGCAGGGCTGTGATTGGCTGTCCCCCTCCTACTGTGCTTCTGGCAGGGACCGTTGGGACACACCCATCCCTCATTTAATAAAGGGGCTATTTTTAAAGATAATATTAATTTTAGTACCATGTAAAAGCAACACTATATATTACTGATTATTGCCTACAAAATGTTAGTTTTTTCATGTATTCCATATGTCTCCTTTAATGTTGGTGTCTCTTGTGTTGCAGTCTAGCAGCTCAGTGATCCAGATGTGGAATCTGAACTATTTTGAAACAATTTTGTAACATTATTTAATACAACTAGTTGATATGTTTCTCGGCAGCGTCTGTGGAATATTAGAATTGATACAATAGTTGCTAACAGCTGCCTTTAAGGAAACCCAGGAATTCAGCTGAGCAGGGTAAAAAAAAGTATCCACTAGTGTATCAATTTTAAAACCACTACACAGAGTTTGTGGCTCCTCCTCTGAGAGCTGCTTATGAAAGACCTCAGGAGGTGAAAAATTAGCCCTTTAGATTTCAATGTTAGAAAAACAAACTAGTCACAAATGTGAAATAGAAAATAACAGAATAACAAAAAAAATATCTATTTCTGGTAAACAATCTGAAAACAACTGAACTGAAAAAAAGTGTTTGAAGGTGAACAACCCCTTTAACAACTAAGGAACAGGAAGTTATGATATTTCTTACTGCATCTTCATTTGCTCTCTCTGTCCCACACGCCATCTTAAAGGGAAACTGTCATGGGAAAACATGTTTTTTTTTTAAACGCATCAGTTAATAGTGCTGCTCCAGTAGACTTCTGCACTGAAATCCATTTCTCAAAAGAGCAAACAGATTTTTTTATATTTCAGTTTTGACATGGGCCTTGACATATTGTCAATTTCCCAGCTGCCCCTGGTCATGTGACTTGTGCCAGCACTTTAGGATGGAACTGCTTTCTGGCAGACTGTTGTTTTTCCTTCTCAATGTAACTGAATAGTACACAGTGGGACATGGGCTTTTACTATTGAGTGCTGTTCTTAGATCTACCAGGCAGCTGTTATCTTGTGTTAGGGAGCTGTTATCTGGTTACCTTCCCATTGTTCTGTTGTTAGGCTGCTGGGTGGGGGAAAGGGAGGGGTGATATCACTCCAACTTGCAGTACAGCAGTAAAGAGTGATTGAAGTTTATCAGAGCACAAGTCACATGACTTGGGGCAGCTGGGAAATTGACAATATGTCTAGCCCCATGTCAGATTTCAAAATGAAATATAAAATAAATCTGTTTGCTCTTTTGAGAAATGGATTTCAATGCAGAATTCTTCTGGAACAGCACCATTAACAGATGCATTTTTTAAAAAAAATTTTTCCCCATGACAGTATCCCTTTAACAATTTACTCTCTCCATTCACTTTTATAGCAAAACGGGTTATCTGTCAGACTCTTGGGGTCCTTCGGGACATTGTGGAGAATATCTCTGGAGAAGGCACAAAGTCACGACAGATCTGTTACCAGTCTCTGCAGGAGTCTGCTCAGCTGTCTCTTGCTCTTTTCCCTGCTTACATCCACCAGTCAGGTAACTACAGGTTTACTATTGCTATGATCAGACCAGGACTGGCAATCCAAAAACTTCTGTAAGCTACTATGGACGTGTGCTGCTTGACCATATGTAGGCTGTTTTGTTTTTGTATTTTTTTTTTTTCGTGTGTGTAGATTTAATGCCAGGGAATATTTCAAACCTCAGTCCAGAGTAGTGAGGAGAGTGGCAGAGTAAAATACCATCTCAGCTAGTCAGGATCGGCGAATACCTGTGACTGTGGTTGGTTGTTCAAGATCTACATGCAGTTTCAGCAAACCATTTCTTCCAAAGATCATTGGTAAATATCACAGGTTTAAAAAGATTGGCCAAACAAAAATTCTGCTCTTGATTAAGCCACTAGTGTGCCCTCGTGGCCGAATGACTTTTCTGTAGAATTTTTGACAACCACACATGGGGCCATAGTGCCATATGCTATACTGTTGGCGTGGGTTTGACTGTGATTGGTCCCTCTTAAAGGGTTGCTTTTCACATCGTGAAATAATTGTATTTTTTTATTTGCAAATCTTCTGTTTGGGATTTAACCTTTTCAGCAGGATTCTGCCAAATCCTTAAAATCACATGACTTTGTCACACTAACAAGGAAGTAAAAAAAGTAACCACACGCTGCGGGTGCGGGTTCTCTTCTGCCCATCCAAGCCCAATTTGCAGATGTAAATTAGGGTACGGATTTGGTTCAGTAATTGGCCATCTCTTTCACAAAGGATTTGGCTGAATCCCAAAAGAGTGGATTTGGTGCATCCCTAATTTTGGTTCGGATTCTCCACAATACGTGTGAAGACGCTTGCAAGGCAAGGAACTGGAATCTTGGCCAGAGCAGAACCAGCGTCTACTACATTGTGCCAACATTCAGAACCAGCTGTGCAGAAAGCGAGAAATAAATGCTGCTTTCAATTTCAGTTACAAATGTTTAAACGCAGAACTAGAACAGTATTATTAACGTTTATTGCAGCTCACAAAACGGATGCATTTTGTAGTAGCCATAGTATAATATAATAAGCCCAACACACCGTTTTGCAGGACCATTCGGTTGATTTAATGCTGTTCTATTGTATGTTTATTCTAATGGTTATTACCGTCTCCCTAGACGTAACAGAAGAAATGCTAAGCTTTTTCCTGGCCTTGTTCCAAGGCTTAAGGGTACAGATGGGGGCGCCTTTCACGGAGCAGATTATCCAGACCTTTCTCAACATGTTCACCAGGTAACGGCAGGAGTCGAAGGAACAATGTCTCTGAAGTATAACCTCTATGGTCAAACTGTGATGCAGAGGCATTATTGGCCAGAATATAAAATGAGGCTGAGCAGAGATACTTGCTTGCACAGTGAGGATTTTATTATTGTGCAATTTTGTGTTGTAAAAGTAGAACAGAGTGAGAATAGATTATTTATTCATATGCTATTGTTCTTCCATGAATAGCTTTGTTTAACAAGTTGGACCTACCTGTGCCCTTTTGTTTCCAGGGAGCAGCTGGCAGAAAGTATCTTGCAGGAGGGCAGTGCTGGTTGCCACGTAGTGGAGAAGTTTTTGAATATTCTGCAGGTGGTAGTGCAAGAACCTGGTCAGTCTTTCAAACCTTTTCTACCTAGCATCCTGTCTCTGTGCATGGAGCAGCTTTACCCCATTATTGCGGAGGTAAATATCCTATCCTCTGTCTGTATCCAACACTGATGTCTAATATTTATGGGTTCAAAGTTTTCCCTCTTGTGGCTCTTTCCTTTTCTTACTGATTTTGGTTGTGTCTTTTCTTGCAGCGTCCCTCCCCTGATGTGAAGGCTGAGCTATTTGAGCTGCTATTTCAGGTTTTGCATCACAACTGGAGGTATTTCTATCGCTCTTCAGTTCTGGCAAGTGTGCACCGTGAAGGAAGCGACGAGCCAATGGAGAACCAAGCCCAGTTTATTGTGGTCATGCAAGTGAGTTCAGAGTCATTAGTATGTTATTATCAGAAGTATAGGATACAGTACATTCTGGGGCAAGGAGCCCTTTGTTAAAGAAGAGCTTAAAGAACAAGTAAACCTTTTTTTTTTCTATCTGTAAATTTGCTCTAAACAGCCCTCAAATTAATGTACCTTAGTCCCTGCTGCAAGTCTGCTCTGGTTTCTGTGTTATCAGCAGCTTGTTTCCTCTTCTTCCTGGTGCAGAGTGAAGCCCCGCCCCTTAGCTTACTGAGCTGACCTTTTCTCTGTGACTAGTCCTGGAGATCATTTGCATACTATGACATAGCCGAGACCAGTGTGTGCAGCACCTTTTGCTTGGGGAAACTAGCTTACTAATGCACACACTGGCTCCCTCTTCCTCTCTATTGTGGAACAGCAGCAAATGGACTGCTCAGTAAACTAAGGGGCTGGGCTTCACTCTGCACCAGGAAGAAGGGGAAACAAGCTGCTGATAACACAGAAACCAGAGCAGACTTGCAGCAGGGACTAAGGTACATTAATCTGGGGGGCTGTTTAGAGCAAATTTACAGAAAGAAAAAGAAAAACATTTACTTTTCCTTTAAAGTCCACTAAATCTTCAGGTGTTTGTGCAGAACTGAGCTTGAAAAGTACTAATAGAAATGCTTATTTTTGATGGTAACTTTCTATTCTGTAAATAATGCTATTGAGAGCTTCATGTATAGCCCTGTTTAACAGGCCATGCACACAATGTTATTCTGCTGTTCTCTTAGATTGTTGGGTCATGCTCCTCCATCACTTGATAATTGTACATTAGGAGGCCCATGGAGGTTATAACAAAGCTTAAAGGGATACTGTCATGGGAAAACATTTTTTTCAAAAGAGCAAAGACATATTGTCAGTTTCCCAGCTGCCCTGAGTCATGTGACATGTGCTCTGATAAACTTCAGTCACTCTTTACTGCTGTACTGCAGGTTGGCGTGATATCACTCCCCTCCCTTCCCCCCCAGCAGCCTAACAACAGAACAATGGGAAGGTAACCAGATAGCAGCTCCCTAACAATAGATAACAGCTGCCTGGTAGATCTAAGAACAACACTCAATAGAAAAATCCAGGTCCCACTGAGACACAATCGGTTAAATTGAGTAAGCGAACCAACAGCCTGCGATAAAGCAGTTCCATCCTTAAGTGCTGGCTCTTTCTGAAATCACATGACCAGGTAAAATGACCTGAGATGCACCTACACACCAATATTACAACTAACAAAAATACACTTCCTGGTTCGGGAATTACATTTTATATGGTAGAGTGAAGTATTTGCAGTGTAATTTAGAAATAAAAACTACATCCTAAAATTCATGACAGAATCCCTTTTAAGGCCAGGCAGCCAGTGAGACTGTGTCAGCCAGAACAAAACTGCAAGCTGATCCATTAATGCAGCACTGGGACAAATAAAGCAAATGGAAATAATTTATGTTCAGTACTTTATATTTTCAAAATAGTACGCGCAGGGAATATAAAAATGATGGTTCAGTGCAACTTTAAAATAGGCTGTTCAGACATGTAAACTTGCAAGAGACAAGTAGTAGATACTTTCTAAAGGCAATGGAACGTGTTTGTGGGATTGCTTGGTAGGGGACATCTCCTATATTATGTTCCTACTGATTGTCGCTGATGATTCTTTTCCTCAGGCCTTTGGTCAGTCATTTCTTCAGCCAGATATACACATATTCAGGCAAAATCTCAGCTACCTGGAAACCCTCAACAGCAAACACAAACTGTACCATAAGGTGAGACCCTGAATGTGACATGAGATGTAAGTCCATGCCTGTGAAATGGTTTCCTAACCAAATCAGTCAGTAGTTTGGGACGGTAGCCATTGGTCCCTCAGCTTATACTGATTGCTACATCATTCCATGCCAATTGGACTGAAGGCAGGATGCTGGGTTACTAATTTGGATAAACTGTGTGCAGCAGGTTTCTCAAGCTCAGTCTACAATCCATATTCTTTTCTCACAGTTTGCATCTCTAAGAATAGTCTTATTTCCCTTTGTGCTTTAATGCTCTGTCCTTTTTCCTTTGATCTCCTTAGAAACTGTTCCAGACTGTGATGCTGCCTCAGTTCGTCAGTGTTTTGCTGCAGGTTCTAATCCATAAATCCCATGACCTCCTACAGGAAGAGATTGGCATTGCTGTCTATAACATGGCATCTGTGGATTTTAGCACTTTCTTCTCTGCTTTCCTGCCAGAGTTTCTTACAGGCTGCCAAGGCCTGGACACCAGCCAAAAAAGCGTCCTCGCTCGCAACTTCAAAATGGAACGGGTGAGATGAAAATGTTATCATAGTATGCTTTATACTGCAAACCTTGAGGTCCAAGTCACAATAATATACCCAAATCTTCTAATGATGTCCCAGCCATGGAGCAGAGCTATAAACTAAAAGAATTGGCCAGATTCAAAACAAACTTAATGTGACTCCTCTGTGGATAAGGCCTATGTAATAGAGATGAGAGCTCTCCTTGTTGGAGATGCATATGAAATTACATATAATATAAACGTCACACTGAAATAATAAACTTTCTAAATACAAGCCATTAAATATTCTGCATCTTTTCTGAAATAATCAAGTTTGTGTTCACTATCCCTCTCTCCGCATCTGTTTCTCTTCATTCTGTCTTCATGCAGCAGTTGGGTGTCAGATATTCAGTGACAGTTAGATCCAATATATCTTATAGGGGGGTTTTCTTTCCATAAAGATGTATTAGAGCTCACTCAAATAACCGATTCCAGTACAAACATATAGACCATACACACACCACCCTGAACCTTCAGCTTAGGGAGCGGACCACCGTATAAAGAAAAAGAGCAGGCACTTGCAAAGACCAATCTTCCAGGTAGACTTTTCAAATCAAAAGTAGTTTTATTCTGGTACACAAGGATACAGCCTTACGCGTTTCATATCGCTCAGATACATAATCATAGGAATAAAACTATTTTATGATTTGACAAGTCTACCTGGAAGATTGGTCTTTGCAAGTGCCAGTACAAACAAAGTCTAACAAAACTGCCTTTTGCACAAATTCTGCATGTAGAGAGACATGATGTCTGGTGAGTTTAATAGAGTGAGCTCTAATACATCTTCTAGGCAAAAGGAGCCCCCCTATAAGATATATTGAATCTGTCAATAATCATCTAACACACAATTCCTGCATGAAGAGAAACGGATGCTGAGAGAGGAATAGTGAAGATGAACTAGATTATTTCAGAAACGGTACAGAATTTTTAGTTGATTATATTTAGAAAACGTATTGTTTCATTATGCTGAAGCTTATATTAAACTTTCATTTTCGCTGATAGTTCTCCTTTAGCATTAACTCTTCATGCAAAGCTGCCAGGTATGGTGTAAAACATGGCCCACAGGAATCCAAGAGCACAGCATTTGCCTCTTCACTCTGTGATGGAAGTCAACACTTCAGGAGCAGCTAGATCCTATTTTTTCATTGACATCCATTTGCAGCAAGAAACCTTAAAACAAAAGAATTTAACAATTAAAGGAGACCTGCAGGTTAAAAAACCTGGGATTGTCTGGATAACAGACCTTTCCATAATTTGGCTCTATATACCTTGTCTACTAGAAAAATCATCATCGTAAGCATTAAATAAACCAAATAGGCTGGTTTTGCTACCAGTAAAGATTCATTATATCGGATAAAAGGTACTGCTTTACCTAAAAACATTTGCAAGAAAATGCAAATGTTTTTAAATGTGAATTATTTGGATAAAATGGAGTTTATGGGCGATGGCCTTTCTGTAATTTGGAGCATTCTGGATAACGCATTTCTGGATAACTTATTGCTTACCTTTAATACATAGTGCTGGTCTTACTTGGAGCTAAAAATTAATATTCTCTTCAAAAATGTTGGCTGTCCATCTTTCAGATGAAGGGTGGGCATGACCTAACTGTCCCTGCCAGAAGCAGAGTAGGAGAGGAATGGCCAATCACAGGCCTGCAGTCACACAAGCAAAAACAGACTTCAGTTCCCTGTCAGGTCAGCCTAGCTGCTGATTGGTTCCTATCCTACAGTGCAGTGTGATAAGTGCAACTGGCTCCCCTGCACAGTCAGAGAATTCCGTGGGTAGGAATGTAACTGATGGGCAGAGCTGGTTGGTTTTGGGGGAATTTTTGCACCAAACACACACTTTTTAAAAGCACATTCCTTCTATAGTTAGAGTATAATTCACTGGCAGATTGTTGTTTTTTACACAGTATGTCTCCTTTAAATACCTCCCCTATATTATCTATTTCTGCAGTTATTCCTGGGGTTAAGTTGACTTTCAATGTCCCTTAGGTTTCTATATCATACTTTTGGGTTAGTGTCCTGGCAGAAGACTATGAATATTCAAATAGGTTTCTGTGCAATGCTCAATGACATTGATGACCAGTTAGCACTAGTGGGATTCAGCTTCGGCCTTCTTCACATGGACTTTTCCAAACTTTTGGACAAAATGGACCCTATCCTGTGTAAAGGCCCTTGAGCACTGGCAACAGCCGAAGCCACGGTGTGTTCCTCAGATAGACCAGGCTCCACATAGATGTTGAGCATATCAATTCTAGCGGTTACTAAAGCTCGCCATATACGCAACGATCCGATCGTAGGAATCCTCGATTCATACGATTTTCGGATTGTGTGTGGAGCGTTCCCAACATTCGTCTTGCCATGCCGATCGGTCATTCAGTCGATGGGACAGGTTGGAAAATTTCAGTCGGCTGCCGATGATATCGCTGCATGTATTGACGATCTTCAGTGGGAGACTGTCACCAGCTGTTGTCGGACATAAACTTCCGTACCATTGCTGTAGAGGCAGAACACCGGCTGATCTGTTCTTATACTGCTTTATTTGATCTGAAGGTTAGTGGCAGGTTGGGACACGTTGATGTCTGGTCATACAATGATTTGTACGATCGGATCTTTGCGTCTATGGCCAGCTTAAACCTTCACACCTGACACTATCCTTTAGTTTTTTGCAGTGCTTTTTTTAGTACAGCCGTCTTCATACCAGCAATATATTGAATCTTCTGTTAAAGGAATTGCTGAGTGTAAAGATAAAAATTAGGTAGATAGGCTGTGCAAAATAAAAAAAAAAAATGTTTCTAATATAGTTGTCGGGCAAAAGTGTAATGTATAAAGGCTGGAGTGACTGATGTCTAACATAATAGCCACAACACTACTTCCTGCTTTTCAGCTCTCTTGGTGTCCACTGATTGGTTACCAGGCAGTAACCAATCAGAGAGTTGAGGGGGGGGGCAAATGGGTCATAATTGCTACTTTTGAATCTGAGCTGAATGCTGAGGATCAATTGCAAACTTACTGAACAGTTATGTCCCATGTGGCCCCCCTTAAAGTCACTGACTAACTCAGTTAGAACACAAATTCCTTACTTTTCCGATCTCTGTTATGTTTAGGGATGCACCGAATCCACTATTTTGGATTCGGCCGAACCCCCCGACTCCATTTCGCCCGAATACCGAACCGAATCCGAACCCTAATTTGCATATGCAAATTAGCAAGGGGGAGGGTACATTTTTTTTAACTTCCTTGTTTTGTGATGAAAAGTCACATGATCTTTCAGATTCGGTTCGGCCAGGCACAAGGATTCAGCAGAATCCTTCTGAAAATGGCCGAATACCAAACCGAATCCTGGATTCGTTGCATCCCTAGTTATGTTAGACATCCAGTCACTCCAGTCTTTATACATTACATTTTTGGCTAACTGACTATATTAGAAACCTGTTTTATTTTAAACTTCTCTATTTACACAAACTGGATTTTAGTCCTCTTATGAAGTCTGTGAAGCAACTGTAGATGTAGACTTTACATGAGAAACCTGTACCCTGAAGCAAGTGCTTTGTCTCTCTTCAAGGGCAGATTATCAAGCCCCATTAGTGCAAGTAGGTGGCTTATAAATCCCTATCCACAACTTGGCAGAACTGTTCCGTTTCTGACAAACTTCTTGTTCAGGGATATTGGGAGGTGATCTTTGCAAGGTGACCAATTGATTAGGAGACTGATCATTTCCTAATAATTTAGAGCTTTTAAATATTATGGAACCTTGAGGATAGTCAACAGTTAATGGTGTGGTTCACCTTTAAATTGGAGTATGTTTTCAAATGGCAAAATCTAAGCAACTTTTTTTCTAGTTTTTGAATAATGTGCCTTTTTCGAACCCCATATAAGAACATGCTCTATAAGGCTACACATTTATAGTTATGGCTGCATTTGCAAAATTTTTTTTACTCTTCTTTTTATTCAGGCCTCTCCTATTCATATTCCAGTCTCTTATTCAAATCCGTGCATGGTTGCTAG